>JANRMT010062816.1:21921281-21943896 GCA_026402145.1 Polypterus bichir lapradei | reverse complement strand
GTGTGTGTGTGTGTGTGTGTGTGTGTGTGTGTGTGTGTGTGTGTGTGTGTGTGTGTGCGCGCGCGCGCGCGCCCTGCCCGCAGATTGTTTCCTGCCTTGCGCCCTGTGTTGGCTGAGATTGGCTCCAGCATACCCCCGTGACCCTGTAGTTAGGAGATAGCGGGTTGGATAATTGATGGATAGTTTAAAAAAAAAAAAGCAAGATCACAAAATTGTCAAAATGTGACTCACAAAATTCGCCCTACATTCCAATAAAGTTTAGCAAACACAGTTGTGCAATTTTTGCGTCCAAGCCTTCCAACAGTCACGGTCATTTTCCAGGCATCTACTCCGTTTGCTGTTGTCATTATTTACGTACAATAAGAAATGAACACCACACAGAAAAAAAAAATTAATTAGTAGGAAAAAAGGAGAGCTCAGAAATTAAAATAACGGCCAAAATACACGTACTATATTTCTACATTTCATAGGAATGTAAATCTCATAAAACTATTTAATAAATGCACAATAGGTGAAGATAAAGAAAATTACATAAAGAGATCCGGTAGTGGAGAATCGACTCACCGATAGTCAAACAAGTTGGAAAAAATTCCCGCAGCCAGGGGTCGCCGAGGACCGAGTTTGGGAAGACATTCGCACGAACCGCCAAGCGGACACGAGCGGCTGCACTCAGTGTTGTCGACGAGCGAATTTGACGTCACACAGGCGCCCGGGCTCCACAGGACACGCCCTCTGCTCGTTGCGTCACGACGTTTTTCGGCGACGGCGGTTGGAGAGGCGGCTGAGTACTGAAGCAGGGCCGCCGCTGTAAGATACCAGTTGGTGAGTACAAATTAAATGCGGGGGGGAAAAAAGGGGCGTTAGAATTGACACGGGTTCGTTTCTCTTCAGATAGTCAACAGTTTCTTGAATGACCCAAAAGTGTTGTACCCATCGTAAATCACTAAGAGTGGCGCGCGGTGCGGTGCGGTGAGGTGCAGTGCAGTGCAGGGGTCTGCTTTCCCCCAAAAGATGAGATCAGCTCAGGAGGAAAAAAAAAAAAAATCCGCATTATCCCTGCTGTTCATTCTGTTTTTTTAAAAGGGCAGCTCGTTTTGGGGATGCAAGGCATGTACAGCACCTCTGGCAAAAGAGAAATGATAGCGACCTACAAATGCAGAAGACTTCACGCCTTCAGCAGAATTCGTGGAGCAGTACGGGCTAAATTCAAGTGCTGCCCTCGCCGATTTAATAAGCTTTGTCGGATTGTTGCATGCCGTGAAGTTTGTCCCTTTAAATTCCTGTCATGGAGTGCAGTTCACAATGACCAGCTTGAAAGGTGGATATAGCGCCATGAACAGCGTGCATCATCATCATCATTATGTACAGAGCGAACCAAAATAAGTTGTACACTTCCAGAACATCACACTCGGTGAATGTAATGAAATTGAAAATAGCAGTTTAATCAGAGACAGGGATCCACTATTGACAGATACTATGAGACGCTAGGAACACACCAGAAATAAAAGGCAGGCACTGTGGTGGACAAACCAGTGGAAACAACTGAAAATGAAACGCCATTGGCTTGCCAGTTGTGGACCTGAAGGGCAGATTTTAATCCAACCTAATATTAATGACATGCATTGGATGATGTGGTTTAATTAAACATCGTGTTGTGTTTTTTTAGCTGCCTAGTGTATGTTTTTACTTTTGGGGAAGCTCAAAAACCTCTTAGTAGCTCAAGTTTTCCTTTCCTTTTTTTTAAACTACGTATAGTTAAATAGTGTGAGTAGTTCGCGAGCTTACAGCCTCATAATTTAGTTTAAATTTACTGTCACATATATGGAGCACAGCAAAATTCTTACTTGTGGGTCTAATCGACAGGAGTTTGTGTATTGGAGTGTCAGAAAAGCAAGAAGCCATTCAGAGTAGTAACAGAGTCCATCTCTATTCAGTGCTCTAGGAAACAGCAAGCAAGTATGGCAGTCGCGGTGTAGTTAAAATGTAAAATCACTGCTGAAGAAATAACTTGGAGTGTGAAATAAACTCTTCATCAAGAAATGAAGGGGGAGGCAGGCCTTCATTTCAGAAGTTATTAATAATAATAATAATAATAATAATAGATTTTATTTAACGCACTTTTCATTGACAAAATCTCAAATCCCATGATGTTTTAGGTTTTCTCTTTATGATGTGTAGAGCACTGATGATAATCTTTCTATTATGTAAAATAGAAGTAAAAGTAAAAGTAATAAAGTATCAGGAAGATACTTTCAAGTCCCGCCAGACAAGACTTTGTGCCAAGAGATTTAACCAGGCCCAGGGCCGGAAATAAAAGACAAAGAGTAGATGACAAAGTAGAATATCGTAAAGAATTCAAAAAATGGTGGTGCAATACACATGCAGTGCAGGTTAGAGATAATGGAAGTCTGAAAATTCGAAAGTCTCAAAAAAAGGATAGGAAAGATCGCATTTGCACAAACAAATGGAAATTACTCGGTGAAATAGCGGAACAGCAAAAAGAGATCGAATATATTGTTCGGATTTAAACTTTATGTCAGAGACTTGTAGGTCGTCAAATTTGTGTTGCCAGCGAGAATTAAAAAATTCCAAAAACGTTGGCACGGTATGAAGTCCCGCGAGACGGAGACTTTTAACATGCAATTCTTTCAAGTCACGCCATACTTACAACCTTTGGAAGCAAGTCCTGTGAGACAGTGACTTTTGCCATTAGATTCTTTCAAGTCACGTCCTACTTACAGCTATTTTCAAACAAGACCGCGGTCATCTAACCTCAGTCGAGTGAATGCTTTTGGCAGATACACTTCCTGCACTCTCAGCTCTTATAAAGTTTATCAGGCCAATAATTTTAGACGTTCTAGATCTCACATCAATGACTATGCGAAGAAAAAAGAGCATGGACAAACATTCAAAAAAGTCGTCTGATTTATTAGAGAGAAAGAAATGACTTTCACTCACAGGCAGTTATACGTTGTGTTGTCACGATGTAAGTCCAAACACGGAATCAAAATTCAATAAGATCTTGAAGAAAAGTTAATTCCAAATATTGATTTTACTAAAGTTTTAAAGTAAATGTGAAAATAATACATATGTAACAATTCCCGTGAAAATAACAATCGCTTTTTAAATGGTATATCTGGTTAACCAAACCTGGGAGTGGGCGAGCGAAGCCCCCTAGTAATTATAATAATAATATACATTTATATTGCACTTTTCAACTAGAAGGACCTGGGACAAGAATCCACGATCCCCTTACTGCAAGGCAATTCCACAAGTATCTATTTAACAATATTTTAACAAAAAACGTTTTGAGTATACAATTCAAAAAATTACTCCCATGAGGCTTAGGGTTCCTGCTTATGATTAGATTAAATCAATTTTATTAAATACAAAGGGTAATTTAGATGAATACAGCAGCAGAAACATACATTAATAAAGGATACAGACTGATACATATTACAATGGCTTCTGTGATGCAAAATCATAACAATTAATCAATCAATAAATAATATTCTGCAGAATTTGCAAAATAAACTTTAAAAAGAGTATCGGCACTTACTTTGGGATAAGCCAACTAAATATCTGCATTTAGTTTACTTGCAGGTCTGATCAACAGGACTTGGTGTTCTGGTGCATCAGCGTGCAATTTTAAAGAAAAGAAGTAAAAGGTTATTTTCATGATAAGATAGAAAGAAGGTTAAAGTCACAACGTTTTAGTTGTATGGCCTTCATGAGGTGTGCAGACAACAGATATAGGCAAGGGGACAACGGCAGGCAGATTAACAGAAAAGATGAGAGTACGTGTGAAGAGGCTGCCATTAGAGTTAATGAAGATGAAGATTAAAATGTTTGTTGGCTGTTAAGAGAAATATGTGATCCCAGGTAGAAAGTGAGCGTTGCTTTTTCTGGTTTCCTTAGAAAAAATAAAGTGTCTTTGAAGCCCTGTGACAGAACACAGGCAGCGAGATCAGTGTGGCTGAAATGAAGGGACTTGAAGTGTCCTACAGTCGGCTTTATGAGGTCTTTGATCTTAATGGTGTGAATGTTCTGCCCGCCATCTACCTGTTTAATCAATGGCCATGGCTGGGCACCTCCTTACAAGAAGTGCAGTAAATAAGAGTTTTAGACTGGCAAGAGGCCCATTGTTGAATACTGAATTTACCAGAAGGACCAGATCTAAGGGCATCGCTGGTGACATATTCACAAGTGACACAGCGGGTCCTGTTACAGCTCAAAGTGCCGGGTGAGGAACGTGGCTGTCCTCTGTGAGTGTGAAGTGAGCTGCAGATGAGAAGTTTTACTTGAATTAGGTGGTCGATGGAAAGGGAAATTGAGGGAGGGCTAGAAAAAAAAAAAAAGGCTGCTGTGGAAGGGTCTGCAGAATTGGGAGCTGTGGGAGTGCTGGGGTGGAATGGGAAGACTATCAGGATTAATTGGTCATTGTGGGTCTTATATGTTGGTCAGCCTTGATGTTGTTTTTAAAGTGCTTTATAAATAAATAACTATAGGGGCTTCATTATTGGACTTCCTCTCAGAGTGGATGTTACGAGGTCTACTCCTGGTGCGATTGATGGCTCTCTCCATAATATGAGAGGCACATCTCCTATCTATGAAGCAACCCCTCATTCCGAGTGCTTCACCACAGACGTCACCCTAATCACTACATTGGTGGTGACATCAAAGGAGCTGTGAAGAAGCTGAGAGTTTTTAGTATGCTAGTGATGGATGGAACTGTAGAGAAGGGAACGCGGTGAGGTGGTTGGCTTGTAACAGAGGATTGAAGTCCTGGAAAGCTGACAGGATGACTGATCAGATCTACAAATGGCAGAATTGTGCTGGAAACGTTGACTGTAAACCTGAGAGATCACTAATGAACTTCTGTAGCTGGCCTGTGGAGGAAGATGCGGCACCGATGCAATTGTCGATATTTCGTTTGTAGAAGTCCCATACAAAGCTTAGGGTCAGAAGAAAAGAAATGCTGTTTCACCCAGCGGACAAGGATGTTGGCATAGTTAGGCCCCATTCTAGTACTTCTCGCAATTCTGCTGACCTGGTGAAAAAAGTTGTTATCAAAATAGAAAGCACAGAGAGTAAGAACAAGTTCTGCCAGTCTGATGAGGGCATTCGTGGGAGGATCCTGGACTGGACGTCTGCTGAATGCCTGTCTGAGGGAAATGATTCTTTCATCGTGAGGAACGCCTGTGCACAGGGAGGTAACTTAATCAACAAGCAACATGCCACCACTCTCTGTAGTTATAGCAGACACGTACCTTTACATGAAACCTCTGGATTCTTCCTTACCCACAAAGTAATTTGTTCAGACGGTAACCTGAAGAGTCTCATAGATCCTTACAGCAGCATATTCCCAAGATGAATTGCAGTTGAGCCTCAGCCGACTCCAGACGATAATCTGCCACAGGCCCAACGATCACGCTCGATATACAGTGGTGGCATTGCAGGTGGATCACGGCCCATCCTGGATGACCTCCCCAACCCCTGCTCTGACGATCATGCTTGATTCACTAACAAGGAGAAGCACTGACAGTAGTTCTTGTTCCAAGGAGGGGGACCACCCCACTTCTCCCTCTCCGTTAAATTCAGAGAAGAGCCCACCATCCCTGGTGGGTCAGGCTAAATTCATGGAAGGGGACCAACGTGGGTTGCGAACACACTGGGTCATGACACTATGAAGGTTGGGAAACAGAACAGAACATCGCTCATGATATGAGGTCAAGCCAGGTCTGAATCCTTTCCTCCGTCCTTTTATCCTCATTTTGGATTTTCGCCTCTTTCATCTGCAGATGCGCTTGTAACTTTTATCCTTGCTTTGGATATTTGCCCTTTATATATTTTTGGACGAGTAGTTCTTCTGATATGCAGTAACGGGGCTCTTTAGCCTGGGCAGTTGAATATGGGACTGTTTAACGGATCTCACTTTACATTCCTCAGAGTCTCTTATATGCTCAGATGTTACGTAGACAGCTACCAGATTTTTTTATGCACATTGTGTGACATTTCTCAGCTTGGCAACCTGTGCGAGAGGCAGTTGACGTGGGCCTGTGCACAGGTCTGCAATGACATCAGTATTCAAAAGATGTACAGTAACAAGGCAGAGGCCAAATCTTAACATTACTAATTAATACATTTCATTAAAAGAGTAACAATGAAGACAGCTTTTGTAAAGGCTGCCACATGGCATGATGCCTGGCATCTTCATCAATGGTTATGTTTTCCTTTGCAAGGCCAAATCCAACCTTGACATGACTTCACACACAGAAACCTAAGAAATGTGACCAATGAGAGGAGACCGTTGAGTGCATTCTTTTATTTAGCTAATAGCTGAGCTGTCCCAATGTCTCCTCTAGAGCCTTCTTAAACTTTGTCAAGGTTTCTGCTTCAGCCCCATGTCTTGGTAGTTTCTTCCCGATTCCTACAACTCTTGCATAACAAAATGCTTCCTGGTGTTAATCCTAAATGCACATTCCCTCGATTTCTACTGGTGTCCTCAAGTACGTGATTCACTGTTTAGCTGAAAGAATTCTGCCGGTTCTGCTTTATTTTTTTCCAGAAAAATCTCGTTTTTTTAGTTTATTTATTAATTTTTAACTCTTTCAGTGCGGACGTCGACCTTTGTCGAAATTCAGAGGTAGAGGACGGTAATCAGCTGTAAACAGCAACAAACCTCACTGTTACATTTTAGTTCGACTCTCCTTGCTAGAAGGAAAGTAGCCTTTGAGAATACTGAAAACTCTGATTAGGACCCCACACAGTCTCCTCTGCTCGAGACTACACAGATTTAATCCTCCGAGTCTTCCACTGTTGGATGTCTCCCATCATGCACCTGGTTGCTCTCCTCTGCACCACTTCAAGTGCTGCTATGTCTTTTCTTGCAGCACGGTGACCAGAACTGCACACAGTACTCCAGATGTGGTCTCACTACTGCTTTATATATTGTCTGAGCATAACGCCCCTTGATTTATATTAACTCTTTGAGAAGTGAATAGTTTTTCCAAAAAACTCGGCTTTCTGAAAAGCACACAAAGCAATGGTTTCACGCATAAGTCAACATAAAACATCTGTTGCTGCGTGCTGTGGCTGCTGTCGGCGCCTGTTCGCCGTCTCTGGCAGCTCCGCGAGGGGCGGCTCAACGGCCAGCGGGAATGTGTGGTGGGCCGGCTGCCTGGCTGTCTTCACAAGGTATGTGGGTGGCAGCCGAAGTGTGGCACAATCCGGTTTGTACCTCCTGTCATTTTAAGTGGTGGTCCTCCTGGGTGAACGCTGCCATAGGCGCTTCAGCTACATGAATGTGTTCAGCACCACGATCATGCCGATACTGGTAACCTCACTTTCGATCTCCATCTCCAGATCACTTGCATCAAAATCGGAGTTTGGATTCAGCGATAATACACAAAAAACGACATCCACGGAGTATTTGGTGTCTGGTGTTTCACCAGATGTCAGTGCCATTTTAGAGGTCGTTTGCTCTTCGCTACTCGTGCACGCGCAGGAAGTCGAGGTCAAGTCAACAAAGTGAACTTTCCTTCTAGCAAAGACAGTCAAACTAAAATGTAACAGTGACGTTTGTCGCCGTTTACAACTTATTACCGTCCTCTACCTCTGAATTTCGACAAACGATGTCTGCCATGAAAGAGTTAAAAAAAAAAAAAAAAAGATTTTTCTGGGCATCGGGTTTGCTGCCAGGCTGAAAAAAATATGGGATTTAGGAAACAGGAAGTACGGTGGAAGGAAAAGATAAATAAAATGCTGGCGATCGTTGAAGCGCTCAGGTGTCTGTCCACTACGTGATTAGAAACATGTGAACAACTTTGAGTCACTGTGTGTCTAAATGATGACAACTGTGCGCTGGCTGTGGGTACCTTTTGTGACCCATGTTTTCAATTTGGCATCGCAGGGCAAAAGGACTGCAGACACCGAAGGAGAAATGCGTTTTGTCAATGAGGAGGTTTGCAAAAAGGGGTGAAGGAACTCGGCAGATGGTGTCTAACTTGGTGAATGTTATTTAAGGTTTTGCCAAAAGAGTGTCTTCATTCGATAACAGAGTGTTGGCCTTTGACACTTTTGTTCTGAGAATCAGGTTTAATGTGTCAGCGATTCAGAGAAAGTGTAATGGATTGGAGCAAACATCTGTGGCTTTCTTATTAACAGAAAAAAGAATAAAAAAAAAAAAGGTAGGACAGTAATCAGGGCATATGTGGCAGAAAAGTGAAGGTTTTCAATTCATGGACGGGGGACCGGCGTGGGCCGTAAACACAATGGCATGTAAAATGCTGGGCCGTGACACGACAAAGGTTGGCAAACGCTGCAGTCAAACATCCATCCATCATCCAACCCGCTATATCTTCACGGGGGTCTGCTGGAGCCAATCCAGGGCACAAGGCAGGGAACAAACCCCGGGCAGGGCACCAACCCCCCAAAGGGCGGGCGTGTGCGCACACACACCGAGCACACACTAGGGACAATTTAGAATCGCCAATGCACCTCACCTGCATGTCTTTGGACTGTATCCAAATCTGATTATGTGATATCATCTACTGTTACATTCTGCTCCGTACTTCTAAAATTTTTATTTTTATGCTCTATTGAGTATTTGTTCTGTTCAGTGTATTGTATTGTATTGTATTGACCCCCTTCTTTTGACACCCACTGCACGCCCAACCTACCTGGAAAGGGGTCTCTCTTTGAACTGCCTTTCCTGAGGTTTTTTCCATTTTTCCCTACAAGTTTTTTTTTTGGGAGTTTTTCCTTGTCTTCTTAGAGAGTCGAGGCTGGGGGGCTGTCAAGAGGCAGGGCCTGTTAAAGCCCATTGCGGCACTTCCTGTGTGATTTTGGGCTTTACAAAAAAATAAACTGTAAACTGTGGGAGGAAACTCACACGGACACGAGAAAAACATGCAAACTCCACGCAGGGAGGACCTGGGAAGCGAACCTGGGCCTCCTTACTGCAAGGCAGCAGCGCTACCCACTGCGTCACCGTGCCACCCGCAGTCAAACATCCATCCATCATCCAACCCGCTATATCCTAACTACAGGGTCACGGGGGTCTGCTGGAGCCAATCCCAGCCAACACAGGGGGCAAGGCAGGAAATAAACCCCAGGCAGTGCGCCAACCCACTGCAGGCAGTCAAACATTTCTCAGTTAATGTTTTCAGTTAAAATGATCTTTCATTAGTAGTACAGAGTGGCCCACCTCCACCGAGATAACTGCATTATGTGGTGAAGAGAAAAATTATCAAATTTGGTACTCGCATTTACAGAAGATGCTTTAGCAAGATTTAATAAGAATGCAGCAGTTTTTCAGTTAAGCGCACTTTCATATAAAAGCCCAGTGCACTACACAGACATTACTAACATAGGATGGCTAAAAGACCTCCATCCACTTTCGAAACCCGCTTATGCTGAGCAGCTGGAGCCCGTCCCAGCATCCACTGGGTGCAATGCCTCTATCGCCGGACGAGGCTAAAAGAAATGCAACATTGAACCCTGAATCAGACCTTTAGATATGAACAGAGAAATCTCCATTCATCTTCTAAACCTGAGCAGAGAAATATCATGCATCTACATTTCCCTCTGATCTAATCATTATAAAAATAGATTGTGGCAATTGTTAAGCTCCATTATATGATAAAGTATTTTCTTTCATTCTGCATGAAAACATAAAGTTACATTTTTATTAGTCATCACTATAAAGCACATGGAGGGTAAGTAACACTCAACATTCAAACAAAATGATGTTTTCCTTTAAGTAGACACATTTAATGAGCTCCCTTTCAGGATCTACCACTAAAGTGGCTTACAACATCTGGAAGAGTGTGAACAGACCAAATCCAGATCAGGAACACAATGCAGGGCAGTTAAATGTCAGGCTTCATTTTTAGAGCACTGTAAACATAGAGAAGACACTTTTTGTCTCTAGAAGGAAAGTAGAACTATACAGAAGCTTGAGAGAGAGAAATATAAAAATAATAAAACAAACAACAACCCCTTAAACACACCTGAGAACGTCTAGCTTGGATACTGGAGAACTGCTGCAATCAAGAAGAGGGCTGGCTATAGGTGGGAGTGAGATAGTCAGACCTGTCCAGATGTTCATTTGAAGACTTTATCATTTGACTAAAGCTGGTGACACTGAAACAAAGGAAAAAAAAAAGTTGAGGCACCGAAGTGACCCCATTTACCGTCTGGAGAAAATAAAAAGAGGCAGCTCTGGATTAGTAACATCAAATTGACACAAACTATGGCAGCCCATCTCTTTGCAGACGTCTGTCCCTCATGAGCTCCAGGTTAGAAATGACAACTTCCTCTAAGGTCAGGTGGTTTCTTATCGTAGAGGAGGCGGAGTGATGAGCAGATGACGTCAGGGTCCCTCAGATACGTCGTCCTTCTCCTCCCCTCTAGGGCAAAGCAGGTGTTACATTCAAACTGTTCCCCGTATTTTTACCCAGGCCCTACGCTCGCGTGTCTGACATTGCTGAATTTTCATCCAATTTATTACTTAGAAGTCAATTCTTGCTCTTAGTAGATGTCTTCACTTTGTCATTTTGGGTTACTGAGTGCAGACTGATGGGCAAAAATGGCAGACTCTGTGCCGGTGCTCAGTTATTTTACACCTGATGCCAAGCTTATTAGTGTACCAGCCGACTGTTCGGCAGCTGGGTTTTTTTCCCCCTCTCTTATGATCTGCCCCCTAGGCCAGTGCCTAACTCACCTTAATGGTGGTGCCAGCCCTGGGCAAATGTATCTGTTCAAATTAAACCTACAACACAAAGTGTGCAGAGAATGGAGGGGTCTGCATGCTTTATGAATCCACCGTTGCTCCGTTTTGTGTTGAGTCTTATTTGGAACCATTTAAGATGAAGTTACTTTACACGTGTACAGCATGGCTCCCGAGTTACATCCTGAGGGGCTGCAATGGCTGTCGTTTTTCACGGTCCTGCAGACCCACTGTGGTTGAAGATTTTTGTTCCAACCAGCATCTGTTTTTAATTGGACTCCTGGGCTAATTAAGATTCTGTGTTTTGGGAACAATATAGAAATTAGAAAATTAACTTTGGGCAAAAAAAAAAAAATATATATATATTAAAAATGTAGCCTACTAAGTCATTATATAGGAATAACGTATTTTTTTCATCTTGATTGTCATTCTGCTTTTCCAGGTGTTCTAATTGTTTAATTAATCCATTATTTACTAATTAGAGGGTGTGACACTAAAGTAGTGGCAGCCTTTCATGATTCAGTGTTGTCTGCTCGGCTCATTTTTATTTGTCATTAATAAGGTACAATGAAGGGAAGGGAGCAAACTGCACAGAGAAAGGGCAAAATAGAATGAAATCAACATAAGAGTTAAGCATTTAAATCTGTGGTAAACATAGAAATATTTTTAAATGTAAATCTCATGCTGCTGTGCTTTTCTGAATGTAGAATAAGAGAAGAAGAAAAAATGGCAGCTAATTAAATGAGATCAGCGTTATCAGGTGGGATCACGGATTGTGAATCTGGCTGGAACAAAAACCTGCAGCCACAGTGGACCCCCGGGAACCCCCTGCTTTAACCAATTTCCTAATTAGGTCCCATTTCTTTACTACTAAAGTAAGTTGGTTTTAGTTAACCCCTAATTGCCTATTTTAGCTTTAAACAGGTACTTTGGGCTTTAATTGTTGCCCATTTTCTTAACCAGCCATCAGTTCATAATGAGGTCCAAATGACAAAGGAACCGGCCGGCCGCTCACGTGCTTTTGTGTAAACCTGTGTACATACATCATGAAGTGTTTTGAAAATAAAGAGAGACCAAGAGGTCCAAATCTATTTCGGGCCACCAAACATATAGATGAGGTTCTCAGAAAATGAAAAATCTACAATGTGATGAAGATTGGTCTTGGTAGAATGAAAGCACCAGCAAGCCATAGACTTGAACACCACACTTCATGATCTGCTAGGCATGGCTTCCAATTATGAAATTGTATGAAACGAAAACTTTCAGCTGCTGTGGCCCTCCTGGAATGTAACTGAGGACCCTTGGCGTATAGCAAGGGAAAATAGGGAGAGTACCCCCTGCTATTCACACCTTTGACATCATTTATTTCTACACAAGCCACTTCCAAATGCAAGACTGAGCACAGTTCTGTGACGTTAAAACATACAAGGTGTTAATAATGGATGCTCTTAGCCAGCAAAATAGACTACAGCAAGCCGATTAAACAAGAAGATAAATTGCAGACATGGATGAAACACTGATTTAAGAGTTTGGAGTTGGTGAGAACCCTCAGTCCTGCCTTCTAGCAAAAAAATTGTAAGACTCTAATATTCCTTAAAGACCAATGGCCAGCCCCTTGTTTGGCTTTCATTCCTAGTCAAGCTATATAACTGGGCATTGAGAAGCCCTCTAGTAATTTTAGTAAACCAACCTGCCAGCCATGCATTTTTTAAACTTGTTTTTCCAGTAGAAAGTCTATGGAGAGTGTAGTCTGTGCAGATCAAAGCAAAGACACAATGCAGCAGAGTTTATTAGAAAAGAGCACAGCCACAGTCTAGAGCTGAAGTCATAAAAATCACAAAGAAGGGAAGCCGACTGACTTACACGCAGAATGCCCTTTACACTGTGTGCCAAACTAGTTTCCTCGGTTTCATTTTTAAGCGTTTGCAGAGGGGTTACTTTTACCTGTTACGTTTGCCACCTCCATTTGCTGCTGGCTCAGATGCTTAGGTGTCCTTGCCTCCTGTAATTTGTCCACGCCGTGGGCTAAGCAGGAGGCTGGCCATCCCCAAAGCTGCGCTTCTCAGTGTTCCGTCGCCGGCAGGAAGCGTGCGTCAGTGTCTGAGCGCAGCGGTCCGCTCGCGCACGCGCACTGCCAGCCTATTCTTGTCCAGTAGCCGTAAAGCTTTGGGGCGGAGAGCTGCTTTAATGTGTACGGAGTGCTGCGAGAAAGACGGAATTACCTGGCAAATGAATACGCTCTGCACCGTCGGAGCCTTCAAGAAATCACAAGTCGGACATCATGAAGTTAATGCGGATCGCGGAGGCCGATCACTTGATTAGGTGGGCCAGTCGGTGTTTTGTATAAAAGTCAGCTTGGCTTCGATTTATTGTTTTGGAAAAGGCAATCAATAGGAATTCGGCCAAGACGAGATGTAACAGTATTTTACATTAATGGCCACTTGTTTTTGGGGTGTGCAATGGGTGTGCGCTCGTCTGCGGCCGTGTATGATGCGATTACCGGGTGGGCTGCTGCATGTCATTGTTAAATGCGAGCTCTGCCCTTTATTTGGCACGGCTGCCGAAATGCGTAAAGCCGAATGGTTGGGATGATTCGCCTGTGACATGGACAGGGGGCTTCATCGATCCGACTGTAATGCGGGATACTGTATGAAGCTCATGTGATTGTAATGCCTACGAAAGTCGCCAAATGTTATTAAAGACGGACTTTTTCGGGTTACGTGGTTCACGTAATTGAGGAGGTTAGAATTATGAGCTACCTTTGGCTGACAGTCATATAAATGGCTGTAAACAGCGCCGGTGACGAAAGGTGCTGTATAAACCCACAGGTTGATTGACTGTCTCATGCCAAGTGGCTATTGGCCAAGTACTACATGACAAATGGGGATTTAATCAGAAAGACTTTAATCATTCCAGTTCAGTTCAAGATTATTGTCAGGTGTACAGAACTGCAGTGAAATGTTTACTCGATGTCTTCCAAACACCAGTAAAAGTGAGATATACTTGCTAGCAGCAAACAAAGGAATTAATACAACATCATAAACTGAATGTAACCTATCTATCTATCTATCTATCTATCTATCTATCTATCTATCTATCTATCTATCTATCTATCTATCTATCTATCTATTATATAGTGCCTTTCACATATCTATCTATCTATCTATCTATCTATCTGTTGTAATAAGAATGAGTCGGAGACGTCATAAAGATTTGGGGCAGCCACCCGTTGAATCGGCTGCAAAAAGTAGTTTTAAACAGCACGATGTGCTTAGTT
The DNA here is from genome assembly GCA_026402145.1 of Polypterus bichir lapradei. NCBI lineage: Eukaryota > Metazoa > Chordata > Cladistia > Polypteriformes > Polypteridae > Polypterus > Polypterus bichir. The sequence goes on along the minus strand of JANRMT010062816.1, from coordinate 21,929,887 downwards.
TATCTATCTATCTCTATCATTATAATATAATGCCTTTCATATCTATCTATTATTATAATATCGTGCCTTTCACATCTCTATGTGTCTATCTATCTCTATCATTATAATATAATGCCTTTCATATCTATCTATGTGTCTATCTATCTATTATTATAATATAGTGCCTTTCACATCTGTCCATTTATTGTTATCATATAGTGCCTTTCACATATCTATCTATCTCTAACTATCTAACTATCATAATATAGTGCCTTTCACATTTCTATCTATGTATGTATCTATCTATCTATTATATAGTGCCTTTCACATCTATCCATCTATTGTTATTATATAGTGCCATTCACATATCTATCTATCTATCTATCTAGCGTGTAAATATAGAACAGAAGAAATGTTATGCAAAATGAGGGTTGCAGTGCCAGCTGATAACTCCATTTAATTATAGGGTTGGCAAAATAAAGTATAAAAGAATAATAAATAAAATAAACAGCAGAAGATGATGCAATAGAAGAAAAGAGCCATGGGGTGTGTCAGAGAGGTCTCGACGCCTTGATCGCTGGGTCCAAACTAAATGTCATTGGTTAAATGTCATTGTCCTGGAAGGGGTGGGGCTACAGGGTGATGGCAGAAGTTGGTCAGTAGTCATCTGGTGAGTGAGCTTTGGAATGGCGGGTGAGAAAGGAGAAGTGGTCAGGAGCGGCGCCCCCTCTCTACTCAGGGTGGTATTTCTGGGAACCTTCAAGGTGTCTCCAAAACACATGCACATGACTACAGTATATACATGTAGATACAGAGACACACACCGAGGCATACAGTCATGTTCTGATCTGTATAGATAGACTGTCTCTGAATGCACTGGTTGGGGTATTGAGGGTCCTGTGATTTGTAGCAGATTTTTCAAGTAGTTCCATTTATCTCTTTTTTTTTTTTTAACAGTACATAAATGTGGGTTGCTGAGGCCCGAGGTGCCCTGTGTGGCACATGGACAGGACAGCCCACAGGTGTTAATGCACATGTCTTTAACAAATGTGTCCCAGTTATCTCCTCCGGGTCACACCAATGTATGATTTGTGTTGCATGCTAAGCCTAGCTGGCACTGAGGCGTAGAGCAGCTTTGTTTCTAAACAGCATAGTGTGTATCTATTACTAGCCTACAATATCAATTATTTTATAGTCATGTATAAGTTTGTCAATAAATCAGAGCTTAATTGTTATACAAGTCTTGTTATGTCACATGGTGCATATGCTTAGACATAATGACTTACAGCAGCATTCAAAGGTTTGGAATCAGCCAGAAATGTTCCTATTTTAGATAGAAATTGATTCCTTTTTTAATGAAGATACCATTATATTGATTTGCAAAAAACAGCCAAGGCTCTACTAAGGTTTCTAATGACTGTTACTGCTTGAAAGGTCCAATTGTTTAATTTATTATTCACGGATGAATGCAAAGGCCCATTTTCAGCAGCCATTCCTTCAGTGTTCCAGTGAATCAGTCCTGTTTAAATGCTAATTGGTTATTAGAGAAGCCTTCTTTTAATTGCATTAGCACCATGGACACCCGCTATTATCTCCAACAGAGCAAGTCAATTGTCTGTCCTTGGGTTGCAAGGTGCCGGCATTCCTGAAGTTCAAAAACGGACAAAATGAAACGGCTTTCTCACAAAACATGTCAGTCCGTTGTGTTGTGTTTTGTTTTGGGCACAATGAAGGTGACTCCATGTGACAGACTGCCAAGAAAGTGAAGATGTCCTCCAAAGGTGTCTGTTACTGTCTTGAGAGAAGAGAGCAAAATGGATCAGAGCAGGCTAGAAACAGGAAAGGGAAGGTCCAGATGGACAACTGCATATGATGAGAAGGAGAGCATCAGAGTGTGGTGTGTGAGAAACAAACGGCGTAACGCTTGGAGTTCCTCCGTTGGGTCCTTCCTTAAACATGCCACCTGCAACAGAGAAAATGCGACTCCGGGATGCTTGCTTTTAGAGTTTTGTAGATAAAACCCATTATCTCGCGTCATGACATTTTCTAACTCGTTTAACTCAGACCAGGGGCGTGAGCTTCGGGCATGAGCCAGTCACAGCTAGCGCAGGGTGCTGTGCGGGATCACGGGGGGCGCCAACCCATCACAGGATAAACACACACCAATGTCGCATCACCATTTCACCCTAACCTGCATGTCTTTGGACATGGGGAGAACACGCAGACTCAAACCTTGGTCCTCCTTACTGTGAGGCAGCTGCGCTTTGACTGTGCCACTGTGCCACCCGAGACCCATATCTGAAACTGGCAAGAGAATGCTGAGTTTGGATGGAAGATGAGTGGAGAAGCGTTTTACGGAGTCGCCTTGTCATTCAGTAGTAACGTCTTGGCTGCATTTTGACTTCAGTTTAATGGTATCTTGATTAAAGACGTATCAGTTTCTGTCCAAATCATGAACGTTTCGTGCCAATTTTGAGCTTTTGAACACTAGTTTGCCTTATATGACAATACACGCACCTCGGTTAGAATTTTGTTTTGCTGATAGGTGCCACCCTGAAGAGAAGATTGAGATATTAACAAACAAAAACAAAACTGGCAGCATTGGGTACAAAGTAAGAAGCGACCCTGCCTGTGACTGGTCTCTCTTTATAAGAGGGCATGGTGGGGCACGTGCCCACACTCAACAGGCCAGTTTAGAGACTTTATTGTTGGAGGAGATGACAGTACCCAGAGAAAGGCTTTGCAGACATAAGCAAAATGTCAAATGGGCATTTCAGATTTGGAAAGGGCATCGATCCCATGTCTCTGGAGCCGTGAGACAGCGGAGGTAACCACTGTGTCGCCAGGCTGCCTCCTGGGGAGGGGGTCCGTCATCATATTCATACACTCGGACTCTCTGATTGCCCACTGATAAGACGACAGTAATGTTGGCTGAAGCTGCTGAGCAGTAGGCAACTTTTTTTTTTTAGTGTGCAGCGCGTCACTCAGCTGTCGAGGGTCTTAAAATAAAATGACGTTCTGCATTTTGTTCTCGTATTTAAAATCTACTTTCCTTTTTTAGTAATTGATCCTTTTGAAAGTGCATCTGTTGTAAAGTGGTCTCGTGTGTGGCGTGCTACTCCCTTTGTTCAAATAATTAGACTAGTCGAGTAACTTGAGAAGCGGAGTGGAATGAAAGCCTGTAGTAGCGTTGGCCTCCCTGGAGGGCCAGGGGTGAAGACCCCTTCGGAAAGTAGAAAATAATAAACTGGGGGGGGCTTTCAATTTATTTTTTATTTTTCATTGCAAAATTCAGGGAATATTCTGAGACGGTGGCGTTCCTCTGTAGTTACAGAAGCAGGAGCCGTCTGCCTCTATCGTCAGTTTAAAGTAATGCACAGTTTCACTTGTGACTTTAATGTCCGCAACGAAGAGAAAAGGCAGTGGACCTCCCGGGTAAAATGTCGCGTTCGTCTTGTAAAGAGTTTTATCCATTTGTTTTCGGAGCAGCTAATCTTCGGAATTTGCTAATCACAAAATGTAATCTGTCACGCTCTCTTGATCGCCTGGCGTATTTAGCAAGCTTGTAAATCATTTATTGTTCATTTTTCTCTTCCAACTAAGTTAACGTTTAAATGTGCAGCGTAGAAGTCGCCTTCCTGCCTTAATGGCGGTTCGAATGGCATTGGTTGTTGTTGTCACCTCCCGGCTCCAGGTGTCCCAGGTTCAGACGTCTGTCTCATTGTGGAAGTGAAGCAGGCCCAGCGTGACCATGCGTTATGATAGAGAGGCCTGCTGCAGGACTAGGCTTTGGCTCCTGCTGACCAAGTGCATTCCATAGTGGAATTTGAACGAAAAGATGGACACCTGCAGTAGCCGAGTAATTCAATTCAATCATCCAATTTTCAAAACGTCCTTTTGGTTAAAGGTTTTGATAAAGTAAAAGCCACAGTTTCGTTTTCCCTTAAACATCATAGTCAGTCAGTCATTTTCTAACCCGTTTTGTCCTGAACACGGTCGTGGGGGTCTACTGAAGCCTATCCCAGCTAGCATAGGGTGTAAGGCAGGAACAGACCCTGGACAGGGTGCCAGTCCATCCCTCTATCATAACGCACAGTCACACTGGGCCTGCTCCACAATGAGAGAGTCCATCCAGGCAGATGTTTGAACCTGGGAATCCTGGAGCCGGGAGGTGACAATGACAACCTCTGCCATTCGAACCCCAATGACGGCTGGAATGCGACTTCTACGGCCTGGACAGGGTGCAGGTCCATTACAGTGCGAACACACACACTCACACCCCAGCCACACACTGGGGCCAATTCACTACCCGCTGCAGCAGAAAAGCAAAGAACATTTGTAGGAAGCCCACCCACCCTGGCCATACTATTTTTACTCCTCTGCCCTCCGGCAGGCACTTCAGAGCCCTGCATGCCCACCCTACCAGGCTGAAGAGCAGTTTTTACCCCAAAGCAATCGGCCTATTAAATGCACAGCAATCACTGCCCCTTCCTATAACAGAGACCACCACTGATTGAACTGAACTTCTGCATCAACCACACATGGCCACACATTTGGACACGACCCATGCTGAGCTTGTGACCGTTACATTGACTGTAATCTTCATTTATTATTTCTCAGTTTATGCTTACATGTTTACCTTTACTGTTTCTCTGTGTATTTCTGAAACTGTTCAAAGAAACCACCGTGCTTCTCGTAGTTTAATGTTTCCTTAACTTATTGTCTACTCTTATATACTTTTATCTAAGCCATTTATAAGCTTGTTCCAGGCGACATTTCTTTGTTTTGTTCAGTGACAATAAAGATATCTTGCATTTAGACTCACCACTTCACCTCACCTACAAACATAAGAAATCTGACGGACGAGAGGAGACCTCACAGTCCGTCAGATCTAACTAATAGCTCGGCCATCCTAATCACTCCTCCAGATACCTTCTAAAGGTTGGCAAGGTTTCTTCTGCAACACTTAGTCTTAAATTAAAGAGTGATAACAATGCAAGTATAACAGACAATAACTTTGTATAATGTTAACGTTTACCCCCCCGGGTGAAACTGAAGAGTCGCATAGTGTGGGGTCTCCTCAGTCTGTCAGTGGAGCAGGACGGTGACAGCAGTCTGTCACTGAAGCTGCTCCTCTGTCTGGAGATGATCCTGTTCAGAGGATGCAGTGGATTCTCCATGATTGACAGGAGTCTGCTCAGTGCCCATCGCTCTGCCACGGATGTCAAACTGTCCAGCTCCGTGCCTACAATAGAGCCTGCCTTCCTCACCGGTTTGTCCAGGCGTGAGGCGTCCCTCTTCTTTATGCTGCCTCCCCACACACCACTGTGTAGAAGAGGGCGCTCACCACAACCATCTGATAGAACATCTGCAGCATCTTATTGCAGATGTTGAAGGACGCCAACCTTCTAAGGAAATGTGCAGAGAGTTGGAATATCGGACATGTTACGTGTTCTGAGTGTGGCAGTTGCTGCTGTCAGGTCAGGAGGAAGCCCCAGAAAAAAAAAGACGGCACAAAAGATGGTATGTGAGACTTTTAAAATGAATCGTGTCATTACGATCGTGAATCTGCGACGCTTGAATATAAAAGCACCACGAATGCATCTGTATGTCGGCATTTTGCTTCACCCCATCGAACCATTCATCAAACATTGAAGCGCGTACACCGATCCCATAAGATCCTCAAAGCGTCTTTCTGTCACATGTAGATAGTTAACAGAGACTCTGACGTCACATTCCGACTTTTATCACACTGTGCCCCCCCCACACACACTTTTCGCTGGTACTGCAACTTGCGTCGCGTTCATTTCTGAGGACCTGCTCAGAGGACGCATCAAATGAACGCTGGGAACGCGTGGCAGCCACGATGTGCGTGCGTACACGTTCTGAGCGTGAAGCATAAAGGAGCCCTTAGTTGTTCTCCTCTGTACGGCTTCAAGTGCTGCTATGTCTTTCTTGTAGTGAGCTGACCAGAACTGCACACCGTACTCCAGATGTGGTCTCCCCAGTGCATTATATTGTCTTCAACATGGATGTGGTGAGAGAGGACATGCAGGTGATGGGTGTAACAGAACAAGACGACGAGGAAAGAAAGATATGGAAGAAGATGATCCACTGTGGCAACCCCTAACGGGAGCAGCCGAAAGAAGAAGATGATTCTAATGCCCTTTTAAATATCAGATTGATCAGATGATGAAATGTGTCCACATAAACCCCTAAATCTTTTTCAGAGGCTGCTTCCTTTCGGACATGTTGTCAGTTGCAGTGCATATCCGCAGCTTTAGAGGAGAACAAACGCGTCCTGCCTGAACTAACTGTTGGGTCACAAGGAACTGCAGCCAGTCCCTGCAGCACTGGGCAGAGGGCAGGAACCAAATCTGGATGAGATGCCAGTCCATCACAGGGCACATGGCATCACAGACAGTGGCTGCAGATAGTGTAGCACAGACTGGCTGAAAACGCTGCCACCAGTGTTAACATATCCTGATAAAAGCATCAGCCAGTAATAATAATAGTAATAATAATAATAATACCCACACTCACTCACAATATGAGCACAATAATCATAGATGGCATAAAAACACATTCACCATCTTTATCTTTCCATCTATCTACAGTGGGGGAAATAATTATTTGATCCCCTGCTGAATTTGTAAATTCCATTACTGTATAAACAGTCTCTACTTTTTATGGTAGTTTCATTTTAATGGAGAGATACAGAATGTCAACCAAAAATCCAGAAAAAAACACATTACATAAAGGAATTTGAATGGAGCTCCAGACTGAGGGCGACTGATGGGCATTTTCTATTTCTTCCATTTCGGAATAATCGCACCAGCAGTCCTCACTTTCTCCCCAAGCTTCATGCTGATGGTTTTGTAGCCCATTTCAGGCTTGTCCTTGACGTCCATTTACAGATCTTTGGTGTTGCCCGTGGTGGTGGAGAGGATGGAATTGGAAGAAACGGATTCTGTGGACAGGTGAGCTTAATACACATCACAAATTGAGATCAGGAGCATCTGGAATTGATCGATTGATTGTAATCTGTGTCCCACGTGGGCACACTGTCAGTCTGTGGGAGCCAGAATTCTGTAGGGGATCAAATCCTTGTTTCACTCAATGACATCCATCCATTATCTGACCCGTTATATCCTAACTACAGGGTCACGGAGGTCTGCTGGAGCCAATCCCAGCCAACAGAGGGCGCAAGGCGGGAAACAAACCCTGGGCAGGGTGCCAGCCCACTGCAGGGCACTCAATGACATTCAAATCAATTCGTAACTTTTATGTAATGTCTTTTCTGGGTTTTTGGTTGATATTCTGTCTCTCTCCATTAAAATGAAACTACCATAAAAATTAGAGACTGTTCATTTTTATATATTGGTGAGTAAACGTACAAATTCAGCAAGAGATCAAATATTCGTTTCCCCCACTGTAGATAGATGGGAAGATAAAGATGGTGAATGTGTGTTTATGCCAACTCTGATTGTTGTGCTCATTTGGATCATTCAGCTTTTTGGGATTGTAGCTTTTCATTTTCAAAACTGTTGATTTTTGTTTTCTCGTGAGTGCCACGTGGATCAAAACAGATTGACATTTCTCAGACTTTCACGGGATGGATACACAGGCGCAAATCAGATCAGGTTAGCTTGTTGTGTTGGCTCACTTGGTATTTCATTATTGTTTGACTGCCAAATTAAGGATCTCTTAAAAAGCAAGCAAAATAAAATGAGAGTAATAAAGTGTGTTTCATTATCAGTAGTAATTGGCTGGTAATTAACAAAGTGGCTGGAACAACAACCTGCAGCCACTGCGGCCCTCCAGGACCCCTGGTCCAGGCCGTATTTACACTCACTGAGCCCATTCTTTGGACGACTGCACTAACACTGGCAGGGCCTTCTTTTGCTCTCATGGCATGAATTCCACAATATGTTGGACACATTCCTTTGAGATTCTGGTCCACGTTATTATAATTGATCACACAATTTGTCCGTTGCCTGTTTATGTTGCGAATCTCTTGTTCTACCACATCCCAGAGGTGTTCTGTTGGATTCAAATCTGGTGACTCGGCTGGACACTGAACAACACTGAAGTCTTTGTCATGTTCATGAAACCAGTTTGAGGTGACTTTTGCTTTGTGACGGGGTGCATTATCATGGTGGAAGTGTCCGTTAGAAGATGTGCAAATTCTGGCCATGAAGTTATGGTGAGCAACAATGCTCACAAAGGCTCACAAGTCATGACTGATTGGTATTAACAGGCCCCAGAGAGTGACAACTAAACACTCCAAACACCGTCACGCCACCACCACCACCAGTCTGGGCTGTTGATACATGGTAGGCAGTGCGCATGAATTCACACTGTTGGTGCAAGATCAGCAGTTACAGGAATACTCAAACCAGCCTGTCTGGCACCAACAGTCGAGATCCCTGGGATCACATTCTGTGTTTGATGTGCACATGAACTGAAGCCCCTGACGGCCATCTGTAGGACTTAATGCATTACACTGCTGACACATGATTGGCTGATTAGAAAATTGTATGGATAAGCAGGTGTACGGGTGGTCCTAATAATTTGGCTAGTGAATCTATCTATCTATCTATCTATCTATCTATCTATCTATCTAT
>JANRMT010062816.1:21903181-21921271 GCA_026402145.1 Polypterus bichir lapradei | reverse complement strand
TACATTTTGTGGTGCATAGCTTCTTTTATATTTCTCTTTTTAATACTTACTCATTTTTGTTAGTTGTTATTATTTTTGGTATTATCTTCTGTCCAAATAGTCAACATTTTTTAACCTGTTACTGAGAGAGCAAAGGCAAACAACAATTACAGTATGCATGCCATGTCAAGTACTTCTCTGAAGACCGACTCTCCATTTGTTAACATTTTCTCTTTTGCTTGTTCTTCACAGGATGGCATCGGAATTATGGGCTACTAAATTATGAAGGACTCCGGTTTCAGCCCCTCCTCCTTCTCTCCTTACTGCTAGGACTATCGCCATATCCATTACAAGAACTGCTGCTTACAGTCTGATTTGAACCACTTCAAAAAAAAAAAAAAAAAGAGCCCAGCAGCTGCTCTGCCCGCACACACATGGTGCATTGTTGTCATTCTCAAGCTTGTATCCCCATATTTCACCCTTTCAGTAACCTTCAGCGAATGCAGGGTCAACCTCTGGGATAAAAATAAAGAGCTGTCTCTTTTATGCTGAACAACTAACTGAAACTTTTTTTGTTGTCGCTGCTGCTTTGGCTTTTGGTCCTAGTATACAGTACTTTGCATTATGGAGCCCAATATGGAGTACTGCTTGGCACAAGTGATGCAGAAAGATGTGGGGCGGAGGCTGCAAGTGGGCCAGGAGTTGATAGACTACTTCTCAGACCGACAGAAGTCGTCAGATTTGGAACATGATCAGACTATGTTGGATAGGTTGGTTGATGGCCTTGCCACCTCTTGGGTTAACTCCAGCAACTTTAAGGTGAGGACAAAATTATTCAGATTTGCTATTGAAAAGTCCATCCGAGCATATTCCTGATTTGGGGAAAAAAATGTGTTGTTTCCTTATGTTGAGTTCTCATTAATCGAGAGAATTAGAAATGTCAGTAAAGAATACTACACTCATTTTTAAATCGTCTTTCTATAAAAGTGCACTAATAATTGGTTAATACAGAATTCCCGACATACTTTAATCCTTAACGTGTAATTACTGGATGTTGTGCACAGAGCACAGTTGGCTTGTTGTTTAAGAAGATGCATTTGAGAAGAGCCCTGGAGTTCCTCAGCACTGAAAATGTGAATGGAACCCAGTTGTTCATTTGCAAGTCTGACACTGTGCCACTGATTTCATTTAAAATTCATATGCAAATGTAAAACAAATATAAATAAATCAGCAATTTGAGTCTCTTCAGTTTGTGTGCTTCGCATCAGAGTGTCATAACCTCTTGCATTCAGTGGCACTCTTTGTTGTAGAGTCCCATTCCTACGCAGCCCACATTGAGCAAATGCCAGCAGCCGTAGCACATGCACTTCAGAAGAGGTCATCTGCCTGACTAGTACACAATCTAGGAAGAGGTGTTGTTGAGGCCAGCAGGGGGCGCTTACCCATAATGCCCCAGTGCAGTGATGGGGGACACTGTGCTGTCCTTTGAATGAGACATAAAACCGAGGTCCTGACTCTCTGGGGTCATAAACAATCCCTGGCTGTCCTTCATAAAGAGTAGGGTGGATCCTGATGTCCTGGCTAAATTCACCACCATGGCCTAGCCATTCTGGCCCCCTAATCACCCTCTGTCTCTAACTGGCTCTCTCTCTCATGACTTCACCACCTAACAGCAAATGTGTGGTGAACAAAAATGGCTTCCATCACATCACCTAGGTGGGTGCCACACATTAATGGTGGTTGAAGTGGCTCCCCACTGACTAGTGAGAAAAGCGCTATATAAATGTAATATTATTACAGTAAAACCTCAATTAACCGTCAGTCTCCATTAACTATCAGGGCAACAAAAAAAACAGACATTGCGCTTGCCAGCGTCTCCCAATTGGTTGTGCCATGTGGTACGCTGTGAGCTCAGCACGTTGGAACAGCTCTTCCTTCTGCCAGCACGAAGTGTTTTTCCCCAGCACCACGTGACATGCCCCATTTTCAAATCACAGTGTCAGTTACGTACCTTCAGCTTTAATAGTATTTCGTAGCTTTTCCCTTTTGTTATAATTAATCTACGATACATTGTTATGGCCGATAAGCATATGCAAATTATTAAACGATTATGAAATGTCAAAAGCACTTCAGGTTTTGCTTCAATTTAAGGAGTAGGAAGAACAACAGTGAATGATATAAAACGTAATGCTGGTAAAATTGAGAAACGTGTCGAAAATGAAAAAACCACTGACATTAATGTTATTCTGTATTAATGTTAATGTTCTTCTGCATTGTCATTTTCTTTTTAAATTCTGTTATATTATGTTTTGTTAATATATTGTGACGTGTAAGCAGCTTGTGATGCGCTGTGCAGGAGCAGAAATGGCAGAATGTTGTGTAAGTTATGGGGCTGGGTGAAGGGCTTCTGTTCTGTGAGAGGCGGACATCAGTGACCGGAGACGTTAGGAGAAAAAGGAAGTTTTAAGTAGGGAGTCAGGAGACAGTAAGCAGGAGTGTGTGTGGTGTAGAAAAAGACAGAACGTGAGAGACACAAGATGATTATTGGTAGAGAAAGCTTTCTTTTATTGTTTTGAAGTTGTGCTCTGTAACCCAGATAACGGAGTATAAGACAAGGCACTGTTTGTAACGGAACGAAGACTCCAAGTAAAACGTAGAAAATTCCAGTACCTTCTAGTACCTCTGAGTTGTATTTGCTTATTACACTGGTCGTTACAATCTTATATGTAAACATCTACTTTGGAAGTGTGTGTCTGAGAGGTGGAGTCGGGTTAAAGGCTCCGTCTCCACGAATACGCAAGCGAGGCCAGCAGGTCGGCAAAACGAAACCCCCGATGAAAGACAAACTCACATTGCCGCTAATACAGAAGCGAGGTGAGCGTGTCGGCAGAACAAATCCTCCGATGAAAGACAAACTCGCTTAGCTGCTAATACACAAGCGATACGAGCACATCGGCAAAACGAAACCTCGGAAGAAAGACAAGCTCGCTTAGCCGTTAATACAGAAGCGAGGCGAACACGTTGGCAAAACGAAACCTCGGAAGAAAGACAAACTTGCTTAGCCGTTAATGCACAAGCAAGGCGAGCACGTCGGCAAAACGAAACCTCAGAAGAAAGACAAACTCGCTTAGCCGTTAATACAGAAGCGATGCGAGCACATTGGCAAAATGAATCCTCCGAAGAAAGACAAACTCGCTTAGCTGCTAATACACAAGCGATACGAGCACGTCGGCAAAACGAAACCTCGGAAGAAAGACAAACTCACTTAGCCGTTAATACACAAGCGATGCGAGCATGTTGGTAAAACAAATCCTCCTAGGAGAGGGACGCCCAGAGGAGTTCCTTTCAATTACCTCTCATCTCTACATTTCAATTTCTTTTCTGATGATTTCAATAGTTTCTAGGACCCCGGGCTTTTTACAGTGCGGGCTTACACAGCTAGCATTATATAAATTCATGCATTTTGTTAATACTATGTTATATTTTGTTAATATAGTTTTTTTTTGTTTTTGTAATATGACTATTCGTTAAACTAATTTACTGTATATCATCTTTAAAGTAGCTGTTCTGTTATTCATCTTTTCTATTATCCATCACAGCCTCAGTCCCGGCCCCTGGCGGTTTTACTGTCTTATTATTTTAGTCATGAACTAGTGTATCCCTCGGTCAGAGCTGGAAATCCTACCTCTATCATCTGAATGACTGGCGCTGGGATTCCGCAGGGCTGTGTACCGAGTCTTCTTATCCATCCTCTTTTACTTACGGTTGTCATAAAAACACCAGTAGTGTCAACTTTGCTGATGGTACCACAGTCATTTATGGGAGGTATAAGTCTGCCTACAGGAAGTAGGTGGTGGGTTTGGCAGGATGGTCATCGTGTCAGTAAGACAAAGGAGATGATCGTAGACCTGTGGAAGAGGAGATAACGGCATAGCGCACTGAGACAAATGTAGAGCGTGCTAACATCTTTAAGTTTCTTGGCATTTGCATCTGTGAGGACCTTACATGGTCTCCTAACCCCTCCCAGATGGTTAACAAATCCTGAAAAGGTTAAGGAAATTCAGTATGTTAGCTAGGAACCTTAGCAGTTCTCACAATTGATAGCATTTGGGCCGGTGCTATAGCGTTGTGTGGTATATTGGTAATGGTAAAGTACTGAAAAACAGTATGGTGCCAGCATTTCTGGATTTGTGGCACCCTAACCCTAACTCTAGTTGTAGAAAAAAAGTCAATTTTGTAGTTTTCATGAAACGAAAGTACACTCATCAGTGCGACTGGGACTTGTCGGGAGACTCTCATTGCTTCAACACAATTACGACTTCAATGGGGAATACTGTTTTGAAGTGATCAGGACTTCTCAGGGTATCATCCTCCATTGCTCTGTTGTGATCGGGACTTCATTGCTTTAAAAAGGAAGCCATGTGTAGTGTGGTGCAATGGCGCTGCGCAACAGGGAGGCTGCAGTGAGACCATGGAGGTTTTGGAGTTAATCCGTTATTTGCTTTTGAACCAATTTTGGTACTGGTATGGAGATCTGAAAGCTGGTATTGATAGCAAAGTCAGAATTTTAGTAACAGTGCAGTGCTATTACAGTCTGATTTGGCATCTTGCAAAGCTTTATGGCGGGCAGTGAGAACTGTCTGTGGAACAGCTCTGCCATCTCCGGATATCATCTGTTACGGCGGGTCTTATTAGGAGTGCCGGCAATATCATAAAAGACATTACTTCTGCCATTGGGCAGACATTACAGGAGCATAAATCCAGGATGAGAGACTTTGGAACAGTTTCTGTGTACAGACCATATAAAATGTGTGTGGTTTTTGTCCATTGCCACTTCCCCTAACTATGCTGGTATAATTAAGTGTTTTTTTATTATTATTTTTGTTGTATTATTGGTGGATGGGAGCAGACAGGGAGTAAGCATTTCATTTCATGGTACAACTGTTATACTGTGCACATGACATGAAGCTCTCAAAGCCAGTAGGTCCAGGGCTAGTGGTGCGGATCAGCAAGGTTCTCAGTGAGTTATTCGGTGGGCGGGGCAAATCTGATGGCACTTGTGATGTCAATTGTTCAGAATTTGTGTGCCAGTAGGCAGTCATTTCATCTTTGTGGCTGGAACGTGCCACACGGACTCATTTCACAGTGTGGGTCATTTGCAGGAATGACAGGATGGGCAACGCTGATGCCAACCGGGACATCCCATTTAATTACTGCAAGCCCAACTCAAAATCCGTCTTAAGGCACTGGAGCACAAAACACAAAATGAGCCCTGGGCTTTGAGTGTAATGCAAGGGTCATTCTCTTGGGACTTCCGTCGGGTGGTTCGCTCTCAGGAGAGAATGACGACTCCTTCCGGGCAGCTGGGCTTCTTTATAGCGTGTACACGGGAAAGGGGCGGAGCTAAGTGCCATCACTGGGCGGTTTCTCTTGAGCTGTGGGGAGAGAAGGAGATGAGAACGTTAATGACAGTGCCTCCGCTCGCCCTGGCCGGTTATCAGATACCTCGATCGAGCCTGTGCATACGTGACAGCAGTACATAAGGCAGGCGTATCGCAATGAGAGGTAACCTCGCCTGTATAACATAAAGGAAAACTTTAAAAGCGTATGCTTACGGCAGATAAAATCAGCAGTGCGTTTTCTATGAACGATTATGCAGAATATAGCGTCAGCAGTTAATGGAGCCTGCTTGGCTTTGGGGATGTGTGAGGAACAATGGAGTACACAAAGTAAAACACAGACAAACATGGGGAGGACATACAAACTCCACACGCCAGCCTCAGCTCTAAAGCCAGCATGCTTGATTATTGGGGCAGCAGTTATACTCCCTCCACTCCGCATCTTCCTCCAAACATTATTATTGGATAAAAGGAACGTCATTGAAGAGGTAGTTCCAGATTTTTGACCCTTATTTGATTTATCCATGGATAGATATTAGCCCACTTCAGTACAGTGACTGATGCTTTAGCCACCATCGCTATGGCCACAGGCCTCCTGTGATGTCATTGTGAAGGACTGTTTTTTCCTCGATGTCCACATTTGTGGATTTTGTCGTATGCTGGTGTTGTGTTTAGCAGTGGGTCTCGTGTAGATATCAGACCTGAGACGAGATTTCATTATATCGAATGTCACAATACAAAACACTGCCATTACAAAATATGGCCTTGTATTGTGTATTCTATGACATGAGCACATGACCGGAGTGAAGCACAAAGGCAAACAAAAACGTCTTTTGTCAAAAGCAGGGCATTTAAAAATACAATTAAAGAACCTGACCCAAGGTACACCAGGACAAAGTGAATGCACCTTGCCAGAGCCGTTCACCATCCATGTGGTGACGTCAACGTGAGAGCTGTCAGCGCACAACACAGGTGGCCGAATGGCCTCAGCTTCATGCAGAGGGTTGACATTTTCATTTGTCATTAAAGGACATTACACGTTCCTCATAATCCTCTTGGGACCCGATCGGCCATTCAAGCTGGAAATTAAAGGACAGCCATTGTTCCTGTCCAATGTTTGAGGGGTGTCCTGCATTCTCGACCCTTTTCAAATCCCCCCCCCCCCCCACCATCTTGAAGGGATTCAGATGCGGGTTTGACTTGGCCATTCCAGGACCCTCCGTTTGGCTTCACTAGTATGTTTAGGGTCATTGCCATGCTACAAGGTCCACCTTCAATTGAGCTTCACAGTCTTGTGACAGATGGTCTCACATTGGATAGCATACAGGCTTGGGCAGATTTGTGGCAGATGAAATTTAATGTCAGTAAATGTAAAGTAATACACATAGGAAGTAAAAATATTAGGTTTGAATACACAATGGGCGGTCGGAAAATCGAGAGTACACTTTATGAGAAGGATTTAGGAGTCATAGTGGACTCTAAGCTATCGACTTCCCAACAGTGTTCAGAAGCCATTAAGAAGGCTAACAGAATGTTAGGTTATATAGCACGATGTGTGGAGTACAAGTCCAAGGAGGTTATGCTCAACCTTTATAATGCACTGGTGAGGCCTCATCTTGAGTACTGTGTGCAGTTTTGGTCTCCAGGCAACAAAAAGGACATAGCAGCACTAGAGAAGGTCCAGAGAAGAGCGACTAGGCTGATTCCAGGGCTACAGGGGTTGAATTATGAGGAAAGATTAAAAGAGCTGAGCCTTTACAGTTCAAGCAAAAGAAGATTAAGAGGTGACATGATTGAAGTGTTTAAAATTATGAAGGGAATTAGTACAGTGGATCAAGACGGTGACTTTAAAATGAGTTCATCAAGAACACGGGGACACAGTTGGAAACTTGTTAAGGGTAAATTTCACACAAACATTAGGAAGTTTTTCTTTACACAAAGAACGATAGACACTTGGAATAAGTGACCAAGTAGTGTGGTAGACAGTAAGACGTTAGGGACTTTCAAAACTCGTCTTGATGTTTTCTTGGAGGAAACAAGTGGACAGGACTGGCGAGCTTTGTTGGGCTGAATGGCCTGTTCTCGTCTAGAGTGTTCTAATGTTCTGATTGGTACAATGAAGATTTCTTAGTGGATTCTACTGTAGTGAGCTGCCCAGGCCCTGATGCCACAAAGCAGCTCCAGACCAGAACATTCCCACCACCATGCTTTACTGTTATAATTGGGCTCTTCTGGTTTAATGCTGTCTACAGATATCTCAATTTTTGCCTTGTCTATCAAGATCACATTGGTCCAGAAGTCTTGGTCTTTGCCTAGGTATTGGTGGGCAAACTTCAGTCTTGCCCTGATGTTATTTTTGGTTTCCTCCTGGCACACCATCTCATTTCTAATGTTAGACTCGTGCTCTTTGGCATCATCGGTGGCAAGAGCTTCCTGGAGGTCCCGTGATGAGCTTTTTAGGGTGCTCTGCTCTAAGGCTGAACGTGTTGAGGTGGCCTGGTCTGGAGTGGTTACTTGGCAGTGGTTTGAAGTCTTCTCTGCTTCTGGATGATCTTCTCGGCAGTGGGATGGTTGATTTCCAGTTCTTTTTAAATCCTTTCCCAGACTCCTTCTTTCTGAAGGTCTCGGAGATCTCTCAGAGAAGACACAAACTTCAACAGCGAAGGGCAAACTCAAGTCAGTGTCTGAGGTTGAAATAAGAGGAGAGGTTCAGACGAGGTCGTCTCTCGTGATGTTCTGATCATGTCTACCTGATTGTATGTAATTTGAGGTATTTGAGGTTGTGATAAAAGGAGGGGTGCACACACGTTTTTGCATTTATGTTCACTTAAATGATACAATGGCCTACAACATGTACGAGGGACGTTCAAAATAAGAATTTCAAAAACAAATGACATCACTTTTCTACATATCATATATACTCTCGTTTAAGTTGGGGCTTGATTTTACCAGAGTCGAGTAGTCAGAGTCGGAGACAATTTTGGGTACCTGGAGTTGGAATCAGCAAAAATGTACCGACTTCCAACTCTTAATAAATTTAAATCGTAATGACAAAAAAATACAGCAAGTTCAAATGTCCCATTTCACAAACAGTCCTAATGAAGAACTTGTCTGATGTAAGAATAAAGCCGAGTGCATAGTTGTGTTACTACTAGTGTGAAGTTCAGCTGAGACATTCACATATTGTAATCTGGATTATGGTACAATACAAAAAGGGTTTTCATTTTATTATTTCAGATCTAATGTGTTTAGCAAGTTGATTTGAGTGTAAACAAGTGTAATGGTGGAGACGGAGGTGTGTGCTGTGTCCTGATGTGTGTTCAGGGGTTTAAACTGGCCAGTACGGTAGAGAGTCAGCGTCCTAGCCGGTAGTTCTGTGGTTAAATGACGACGTGTATGTTCCCTTCCTTTAATCAACATGGAAAATCCATCCATCCACTTTCCAACCCGCTGAATCCGAACACAGGGTCACGGGGGTCTGTTGGAGCCAATCCCAGCCAACACAGGGCACAAGGCAGGAATCCAATCCCGGGCAGGGTGCCAACCCACCGGAGAAGATGGAAAATACATCAGCATATTTAATACAGAGGAGTCGGAGTCAGAGGTACCGGAAACTTAAGGAGTCGAAGTCGAAGGATTTATCTACCGACTCCACAGCCCTGGATTTAATCGTAGAATTACTGGTGTTTTATGACGTCGGTCGTATAAGTCGAATGTGGAAAACTCACGCTATTGGTCCAAGAGATTACGATATGCAAAGGCCCACCTGAGAGAGTAACCACGGAGCACACGCCCTTGTTTTCTATGTGTTGTGCCCATGTGACCACACGATATTTAATGCCTGAACTATTCCGAAGCGACGTTTGCACTGATTTGTGTTTTTTGTATCTCACACCCTCATACACCTTTATCATAAGAGCATCCCTTATCTATGATCATAAGAAAATGTGAAGCTGGTTTTAAATTAAACGTCGTTGAAGTGGTGAAAGAAATTGGCAACAAAATTCGATGCGTCTGAGAAACTGGTGAGAGATTGGAGGAGGCAAGAAGATGTAAAAAAAAATAAATAAAAAATAACTAAGTGTTGTATTTTTGAACGGGCGTATAAGTCGGGGGTCTGATTTTATGACTAATTTTTTCGAGTTTCAAGACCCCGACTTATACGTGAGTATATATGGCAGTCACCTTCGTTTGCGATGCAATTTTCCCAGCGTCATACCAACTTTTTAATACCCAATTACTACTCCTCCTGTCTTCACCGTTTCCAACGAAAATATAAAAGTGCGGAAACCTTTTGAACGTCCCTCGTCAATGTATCCTGATGTTTGTGATGTCGCCTTTATCCATAGATCCCGTTCGCATTAAATGAATGTCTACATACGGTACAAAAGCATTTCATGGGCTGTACTTCCTTTTTCACACGACAGCATGTTCTTCGGTTTCCTTTTCCAGTCCAGACAGAGTGATAGACACTAGTGGCGTGTGCTGGGTGAGTGTGTGACGCAGTCTGCTCTGCAGTGTCTCACTTCCAGCGTCGCACCATTAGAGCTGTGACAGATCTCAGCTTCCTGCAGCCTGCAATGTAGAAGAGCTTTGGGAAATTGATGGATGAAAAATACCTACGGGTTCAGAAAATCTGCTGGAGGAAAATATTTAAGTGATGTGTTTGAATCATTGAACACCCTGAAATGTAAAAACACACACACAGATACTTCATCTGTGAGGACTGCCACCGTTTGTTACTGCAAAGTGCCGCAGTCTTCAAGAAAAGGGCCACTTTACAGTTGTATCTCATGTCGGGGATCTGAGGCGTCCAGTTTTATGGCAGCAGACTTTAGTGTTTTGCACATTGCGGTATGTAACTTTAGTTTTACAACTCACCGTTTTTGTCTTGTTTACACATATCAAGTCACGAGCAAATTAGAAGTAGTGTGGCGTGACCTCTAGAGGGCGTAACAGAGCCCTGGACTCCAGACACAAGTCTTCTTCTTCTTCCACAGTATATTTCTTTCCTTTCTTTTCCAGTCTTTCTTTCCTGCCCCTCCAGTCCTCCCACATGAGTGTTGTCTTCCTCTTTTCCCCGACCCCAACTTGCCTGGGTGAGGTGGAGCAGTTCCTTTTCAGCCAGGATCCGAGAGCAATTCTGGTGCAACCGCCCGGCCAACCAACATATTACTTCTGAGTCAGGTAGAACTTCCATAGGCTAGGGGAGCCACTTTCTGGCAGGGGGACCCAAGTTCCCAAGATCCCATGCTGTCCTGCAGGTCCACAAATGGTAGACCCACCACAGGAGATGCTGCCACCAAGGGTACTGGGGGACCACACAGCCCCACTAGTCTCCCTCTGTTCTTCTGCTATGATACCCACCTGACCAAAGAAAGGGGACACCACCCACCACAGCCCATCCATCCTCCCTGCCTTCCATCACCGTGGGTAATAAAGTCAATAAATGCAATAACCTCTGGAATGTCTATTTTGTACTCATGCAGTGTTTACAACATATTTTATCAAATCTTGTTGTTTTTTTTGGTATTACTAATATAGTAATTATTTATTAGTAAATAATTTATTTTGAAACACATTTATGTCAGCCTGCATTTTCACTAACAAGCTGTTGTAACCACATGGGGGTGTCCCAGAGCCCCAAACACCAGACCCAGCTCTTCCAAACGCAGTCCCAGGTTCAGGTAAATGACATTTATGTAATAACAGTACCTCGACAGGTGGACAATGGCCAGGTAACACAAGCACAGTTCTACACATTCCTCTCCTTAAACTCCTCCAGTTGGGCTTTGACCTGTGACTCACCTGAAGGAGGCGACATCAGAACATTAGGACACTCGAGATGAGAACAGGCCATTCAGCCCAAACAGAGATCGCCAGTCCTATCCACTTATGTCTTCTAAAATAACATCAAGTTGAGTTTTGAAAGTCCCTCAAGTCCTCCTGTCCACCACACTACTTGGTCACTTATTCCAAGTGTCTGTCGTTCTTTGTGTAAAGAAAAACTTCCTAATGTTTGTGCGAAATTTACTCTTCACAAGTTTCCAGCTGTGTCCCCGTGTTCTTGATGAACTCATTTTAGAGTCACTGTCTTGATCCACTGGACTAATGCCCTTCATCATTTTAAACACTTCAGTCAGGCCTCCTCTTAATCTTCTTTTGTTTAAACTGTAAAGGCTCAGCTCTTTTAATCTTTCCTCATAACTCATCCCCTGTAGCCCTGGAATCAGCCTAGTTGCTCTTCTCTGGACCTTCTCTTGTGCTGTTATGTCTTTATGGAGACCCAAACTGCACTCGGGACTCCAGATGAGGCCTCACCAGTGGGTTATAAAGCCTGAGCAGAACCTCCTGTGACCTGTACTCCACACGTCAAGGCACTATATAACCTGACATTCTGTTAGCCTTCTTAATGGCTTCTAAACACTGTCTGGAAGTCGATAGCTTAGAGTCCACTGTAACTCCTAAATCCTTCTCATAAGGAGGACTCTCGATTTTCCGACTGGCCATTGTGTATTCAAACCTCACATTTTTACTTCCTATATGTAATACTTTACATTTACTGACATGAGATGGCTCCTCTTATGTTGGACTTGCAAGTACTTCCAGTATCACGACATTGCATGGCGGATGCTTCCCAAAGTTGGGAGACCAGCCAGTGACCCTGACAGGGTTTGTCCTTCCGAACTACAGGTATCGTGGAACCCTGCAGGAGTCTGAACTGGGACCTTATCAGAGTAGCACTGGTGCCTTTTGCCCTGAGGTATAAACTGTCCTCGATAACCAGTCTTCCCCAGTCCGTCCATTATATGATTGTCCCAACTGGGATAGGAGTCTGGAGCCATCCCGACCGGACTGCAGCTCCACTTGTCTAGTCCATCTGTTATGGCCTCCCGGTCAGGAAAGGCATCACTCTCCATCCAATCAAACATGGACGATGATGAACAGGCCTAATGGATTTTTTTTGCACGTCATGTTTGACTTAGGAGAGGGCCTGAGAAGCCTGTACCAGGAAGCTCCCTCTATCGAGGTGTGGCTCGGTGTAACCTTTACGATATCGAACATTCGGGCTTTCAGTGAGCTTTTCCTTTCAGTTACTATATCTGTCATTTGTATATTTCTGTTTTTTCAGGGGAGTGTCTTATTTTGTGATCCGTCAGTGTTGGATGTGCTGCAGCGTGGGGTTTGTTTAAGAAATGAAAGTTACAACAATAATTGTATTACAGTTTCACCTTGTGCTCTGTACTTGTTGTGGGGTTATTAGGAAGTGGCGCTGTGGATTATTTAGTTATTCTTTCTGTTTAGTTGCCACTCTGGGGACATTGTGATCTGTAGCAAGAGTAGGGAGCAGGATGAGGAGACCCTGGAGAAGTGGAGATATGAGAGGAGAGGAATGAAAGTCAGTAGGACCACCAAGACAGAAAACATGTGTGTGAATCAGAGGGAATGGTGAGGATGAGGGGAGTAGAGCTGGCGAAGGTGGATGAGCTGAAATACTTGGGATCAACAGTATAGAGTAATTGGGATTGTGGAAGAGAAGTGAAGAAGAGAGTGCAGGCAGGGTGGAGAAGAGTGTCAGGAGTGACAGAAGAGTATCAGCAAGAGTGACAGTGAAGGTCTACAGGTCTATGTTATATGAGCTGGAGACGGTGGCACAGCAGACAGAGCTGGAGGTGGCTTAGTTAAAGATGTACATTGGGTGTGACGAGGATGGACAGGATCGGAAATGAGGACATTAGAGGGTCAGCTCAGGTTGGACGGTAGGGAGACAAAGTCAGAGAGGTGACATAACTTTGGTTTGGACATGTGCAGAGGAGAGATGAGGGGTATATTGGGAGAAGGGTGCTAAGGATAGAGCTGCCAGGGAAGAGCAGGAAGGATTAAGAGAAGATTTATGGATGTGGTGAGAGAGAACATGCAGGTGATGGTGTGACAGAGCAAGATGTAGAGGAGAGAAAGATATGGAAGAAGATGATCCACTGTGGTGACCCGTAACAGGAGCAGCCAAAAGAAGATCAAGAATTTACCACTCTGGGGATCAGCAGTGCATTTTATAACCCTGTTGTCTCGGGGCAAGACACAGTACAACATTTTGGGCAGCCTCAAATGAGTTACACTTGCCATCTCTGACGGCCCCTTAAACTGACGTAACTGTCATCTTGTATATGCTGAGTCGTTGATTGATTGATTGACCCTTTGATTTTACTTGGCATTGGAAATAGAAAGGAGATGTAATCGTGTGATCCCAAATCAAAAATTAAAGTTAAAATTTGAACACAAAATTCACCCGCCACTGACATTCTGTGATGTCGAAGGTGCAGCTGTCTCTGAAGGGAATGGCGCTGTTTGAGCCCAGACCTGACAATGCTGACACATGAAGATTGTCTCAAGCAGTAAACGCTTTAAGGTCACAACAAAACAAAACTTTAAAAGGGAGAAAAAAACTGCCAGTCCGTTCATTGGAGGTGGTTGCTTATTTAAGTCTATTGTAGGTGTCAGGGTGAATGGACTGGCATGCTGACAGGGACAGAGAGCGATTCCTTACCAGGCTGGGAGGCCATAATGGAAAGACAGTGTGGAAGGAGCTGCAACCCGGCCGGGATGGTTAGCGTTCCTTATACCAGCCAGGGTAAAAAGATAATGGAATGAACTTGGCAAACATGTCTGCCAGAGGCAGTGAATTCCTCCACACGACAGGTGGCAGTGTTCCTCCAGGCTGGTCTCAGTTGGGACTCCCACAAGGTAGAAGGGGAGTCGAAGTGCTGAAGAGCGGCCCTGTTGGAGTCCTTGAATGCCACAAGAGGGTGCTGCCCTGGTGTCTGTGCGTCCCAGCAGTGCTCCGGATGACCACTGGTGCGACACCAGAAGCATTCCCAGGTCTGGTTTAAAAAGACGCCGCTGTATCTCCTTGGTGGAGTCGGAGTCAAGAGGCGGCCGGTGACACTCAATAGGAGAAGGGAAGGAGAGAAAGAGCATTGACTTGTGTACTTGTGGTCCTTGGAGAGGTATTTGGTGCCATGCAGATCCTTTATTTGAACCTGGGACTGTGTTGGGTGACATTGTGTCTGTGGTTTGGGGCTCAGTGATGGCACCGTCCCCCGTGGTTACACTATGTGAGTAAAATCGTAATCTGTTTGTGCGTCTCTCTCTTGACTTGTGTAGACACTCGCTGATACCCGCCGCTTCACAGTAATTTCATGAAAAAGTTGTCGTACACTAAGTTTACAAATTAAAATGTATAACTAAAAGAAAACAATACTTTTTACTGATGTTTTATGTGAAATAATAATAATAATAATACATTTTATTTATATAGCGCCTTTCCCATGCTCAAGGCGCTTAGCTAGTGAACGAGTGAACTACTTAACGGATTTAGATTTGCATTTTTTTGTAGAATTTACTTGAACATTCCGGTTCAGTTTGCGACTTCTCTCATCGCACCAAGAATCATAGTTCACTTACAGGAGCGATTTATTCGCGGTAATCCAAGAGACAGAGGCTGCAGGCCGAGGGGAGGTGAAAGTGTGACGTCAGGAGTGGGGAGCCGGGCGGAGTCTTCCTCACTGTCCTGTTTCACTACTACGGCTAGTTATTAATAAATATAAGGGTCTGCTGAGGGAAACCGTAAGTCCTTCTTTGGCCTCAGATGCTGGTATTGCCCCCATTAGCAGAGATGACTGAATGGGGAGCCGGGCGGAGTCTTCCTCACTGTCCTGTTTCACTACTATGCTGGCGGAGTTGCGAGGGACGGCTAGA
The DNA here is from genome assembly GCA_026402145.1 of Polypterus bichir lapradei. Classification (NCBI taxonomy): domain Eukaryota; kingdom Metazoa; phylum Chordata; class Cladistia; order Polypteriformes; family Polypteridae; genus Polypterus; species Polypterus bichir. Next base: position 21,906,137 of record JANRMT010062816.1, on the reverse strand, counting down.
ACTTTAAAATTAAGAAGTCGACTCAGAAAAAGAAAATAAATTGAAGCCAAGGAACACACCCTGACTGACGCATGACACATAGAAGGATTTTGCGCATCTGCTGACACACTGTGTTAATGATCAAACGTTATGGCAAGCACCTTATTGGTATATGGCTATGAAAGCATGCCGATCCGACTCCTTTACTCGACTGAGGCATGTAGCAGAACGGCAAATACGAATAAAGCGAAAGGCCCCTGGGAAACGCTGCTGTATGTAAGCACCAAATTGGATGAAAAAAATCAAAGGTAAAATGCAGAGGAAGAACACTCGACACTTGTCATCAGTGTAGCGATAACGTGTCACACTTGTATGCTGTACCTTGTCCCATAAATGATTTTTTGTCTTCATGTATTATTTTTATTCTTCCAGGCTAATAGCAGTGCCTTGGCCGTTTCCCCGTTTTCCACTGCAGGGTTTCGTATTTGTTCATTAACATGTCCTGGCTTAAGTTTCTGTAGCATTGCAGCACTTCACTTCTTTGAGTTGTGTGGATCATTTTACAGAGAAATTCAAACAATTTAGCAAAGCAAAATAAAATAAAACAAAAAAATCAGTTTATTAACTGCGTCAAGTGGCAAAACCTTCACTTTAATAAGATGTTGAGACTGAAGCCAGAAAGGGAAAAAAGAAAGGCAATTGTCAAAGGAAGGCGCAGCTGTATGTTTCAACAGCGCACAATGCTGAAGATCAATTTGCATTTTTAATTCATGGTCTGTAGTTTAATGAGATGCCCCTTTTTTGTCAGCATATTCAGGAGTGTCGAAAGAAGACGTGTTCATTTGATAGCGCGGTAGTAGGGCAAGCAATTTAGCAAAATGATAAGGATTATTTATTAATTACAAGGTTTTCCAGAATGCAAATGGTGCTGTGTTGGCTGCCAAGGACATGCGTCAGGGAAAAGACAGCACTGAAAGTAAATGAAAGACACTAAAGTGAAGACTTGGGTGGCAGAGGCAGAATGCAGTTTTACGATTTTCCAGAGGCGCAGTGTAAAATCAGTGGACGGTAAAATAAGAAGACGTACTGAGCAACCACCTCAAGGGAAGGGCAAGTGTCAGATGGCGCCTCAGTCATTTTACAACCTGCTTCATCCTGAACGGGGTTATGCTGGCTGGAGCCAATCCCAGGTGGCATAGGGCACAAAGCAGGAACAAACCCTGGACATGGCAAACACTCACATACACCAAACATACATTGGGGCCAGTTTTGTGTAATCCCAGGTGGCATAGGGCACAAAGCAGGAACAAACCCTGGACATGGCAAACACTCACACACACCAAACATACATTGGGGCCAGTTTTGTGTCATCAACAACAACAACATTTATATCTAGAGCACGTTTTAATACAAATGATGGAGCTGAAAGTGCTTTACAAGCTAAAGAAAGAAAAATATAAACATTTGGCAATGCTAATTAACACAGAATAAAGTAAGGTCCTACGGCTGGAGAAAAAAACAAAATCTGCAGGGGTTCCAAGGCCATGAGACCGCCAGGCCCCCTCTAGGCATTCTGCCTAACATCAATGATCTCAGTCAGTCCTCATGGTTTTCAGGCTTCACGTGGAAGAATTAGACAACGACGATGATGATGATGATGATGATGATGGTCATGGTGGACCTCTGGTCTTCAATCCATCAATGTAGGAACTGCACGGTGCCCTGATCAGGTGGTGGGGGCGCAGATGGCCACCACAGAAAACCAGAAAAAGAACAGAAGAGAAAGTAGGGGTTAGTACAGATTTTGGAGCCACCATGAATAATAATGATAATTAATTGAATATACAGAGCATTAGGATTAAACTAAGATGAAGCTCTGAGAAAGCCATGTTAAAGTAACAGGTTTTTGGCCCCACTATATTAGCCTGGTGAATTTCTATCGGTAAACTCGTATTCCAGATTTGAGGTGCATAACAGCAGAAGGACGCCTCACCACTTCTTTTAAGTTTAGCTCTTGGAATAATAAGCAGACACTCATTTCAAGATCTAAGGTTACGATTTGGAGTGTAAGGTGAGAGGCATTCAGAAATATAAGATGGAGCAGATTACTGAAGGCTTTGTACACCATCAGCAGTATTTTAAAGTCAATTCTAAATGTCACAGGTAACCAGTGTAGTGACGCTCAGACTGATGTGATGTGTTCAGATTTTCTTTTCCTAGTTAAGATTCTGGCCGCTGCATTCTGCACTCGTTGCAGTCGATTGATGTCTTTTTTGGATGGTCATGAGAGGAGTGCGTTACAGTAATCGAATCGACTAAAAACAAAAGCGTGAACTACTTTTTCAGCATCTTGCGAAGCTATAAGGGGTCTAACTTTTGCAATATTTCTTAAAGTGAAAAAATGCTGTCCTAGTAATCTGATTGATATGTGATTGTTTTATCTTGGTAGAGTAATATATATACATATATACAGTAATCCTTCCTCGATCGCGGGGGTTGCGTTCCAGACCCCCCCCCCCCCCCGATAGGTGAAAATCCGCGAAGTAGAAACCATATGTTTGTATGGTTATTTTTATATATTTTAAGCCCTTATAAACTCTCCCGCACTGTTTATAAATATTCCCCGCAGAGTTATACAGCATAATCCCTTTGTATTCTCTTAGATATTAGGTAAGATTCATTGAAATTATGTATATAAACACACTGTTTATATACAGTAAAACCTAAATATTATTTTAAAGATATCGAGTGTCTCCGATATCACATATGTTACAGCCATTACGATAGACAGGCCACCAGCAATAAATACGTACAATGCATGAAAAATAGTATACAGTAAATGTGTGTACAGTGACACTAAACGTACGTACATGTACTAAGCACTGTAAGAAGAAAATTAATTATGGTTACTCACCAACAATGACACGATGACTTGTCCGATAACAATGAGTTTAATTTTACTGCACAACAAAGGAGA
>JANRMT010062816.1:21892626-21903171 GCA_026402145.1 Polypterus bichir lapradei | reverse complement strand
ACTTGTCCGATAACAATGAGTTTAATTTTACTGCACAACAAAGGAGAGCGTTACAGCCCTTGTAAAGGAGCCACTTCAGGCGATTGTGTAGCACTGCCGTTGTTCTTCTTCTGGCAGTCTTCAATCCAAATCCCTAAAGCAGATTCCATCCAAACTACTGCCTTATTACATCCACTTACAACTCGTTTTGCACCCTGGTTAAAAGGACACTGCGGCCGTAGATCTTATATTCCTTTCCTACTTTTTAAATAAAAAGAATCGTAGCCTTCAACAAATCCAAAACGTTTACCTTTTCGGCAATCGTTAACATCTTCTTCTTGCGCTTGGGCACGGCCCCTGAAGCAGTAGCAGATTGTTTTGGAGCCATAATGAAGGGCTTGACTATGCACAAAGATAAACACAAAAGAGCACAACTCTTTACACAGCGAAACACGTTGATGCTGAATGAGCGAGACGAGACTTCCTGGTTAACACTGCATTCAGCACGCAGGAACTCAACTGCGTGCTCTGATTGGTTAGCTTCTCAGCCAGGAGAACTTAACTGCGTGCTCTGATTGGTTAGCTTCTCAGCCTTCCGCCAATAGCGTCCCTTGTATGAAATCAACTGGGCAAACCAACTGAGGAAGCATATACAGGAAGTAAAAAGACACATTGTCCGCAGAACCCGCGAAGCAGCGAAAAATCCGCGTTATATATTTAGTTATGCTTTCATATAAAATCTGCGATAGAGTGAAGCCGCGAAAGTCGAAGCGCGATATAGCGAGGGATTACTATATTGCTCTATTTTCCCCTATTGTATTATTAATATGTAGCCTTAGAATGCCTACTCTCACAGACTTACCACTGTTTGTAAGGTATTATTGTATATAACTTATCCCCACCTTCCCTTCTACAGGTATATCTATAACCTCAGGCAATTAGATGTAGTAAAAAGACAAGCAGGAGTTAAGTTACACATAAAATAATGTATTATTGAAGTTACACATAAAATAATGTATTATTGATAATATTCATAAATAATAACAATATGCAAAGAACATTTGAATATTGGCAACCATACAACCTGATTAAATGGTGATGGTGGCACACAGACTTGTAGTTACTTAAAATGTCTCTAGTTAAGGCATCATCGGTGCTCAGCTTTCAGCCACATGTCTGTTCAATATGTCTGCTGAGCTGTGCTCTTCATTGTGTTGTCTTCATCATCACAGGTTAGTAACAGAGATGCTTCTTCATCATATGTTGATTAGTAAGAGAGAGAGAGAGTGAGATAAAGCAAGCAAATTTATGGGTTTTCTGTCCAACCCCTACAGCCAATAGAACATCATGGTACTTAAAGACCTCTGAGACAAGCCAATTCCAAACAGCCATACCTCAGACCAATGGGGGAAATGGAACATCTTAACACCTGCAACCCCCAAACCATATGTTAAACATCCTGGCTTCCTTGCAGGTGTTGAAAGACTTTAGCAGAGAAATACTCATCAAACTGGTTTAAGACACATCCCCCAAATCCTGTCGTAAAATTACAAAGAGACTTCATCGTAAAGGGGGGGCAAACACGAATGTCTCTCACCAAAGTAACACTAAATTACATTGCTTTGCCTAAATTACAAATAAAGACATACAAAATATTCATCAAGTTATATGCAAAATCTCACATCACAACAGTGATTTAACATTTAGGTCAGAGTCAGTAATTACGGAGGACGGAGTGGTGGCTGTGAGGCTAGGGATCTGCAGTGGCAATCGGAAGGTTGCCGGTTCGAATTCCGTAAATGCCAAAAGTGAGTGTACTTCGTTGGGCCCTTGAGCCAGGCCCTTAACCTGCAATTGCTCCATCCTGGATATGACGTTAATTTGCATCCCACGCTGCATGTAGGCCGAAAGGCCTGGGGGTTGGTGGCAGAATTGGCACTCCAGCCACCATAAAAAAAACCTCCCACTGGTTCCATTCCCTCTGAACTAGTGTGGTGCTGAGGTGTCACCCGTCGCATGGCTGCACTCGGGTCCTAATCTGGGATCCTGAGTTGGTTTGTCATGTGGTGGGTGTGGCAATGCGCTGTATCAGTACGTGTTCATAACCTCCTCTCTCTCCCTTTGCTCAATAATTACCCCTAAATTCTTTACCTCCGTCTTAACTTTCAACCCTAGTGGATCAATTTTATTTCTAATACTCTCATTATATCTATTTTTGCCAATCACTAAGATTTCCGATTTCTCTTTATTTAGTTTGAGAAAACTACTACTCATCCATTCAGAAACACAAGTAAGGCATTGGGTCAGTGAATCAAGAAAGTCAGGGTCATCAGGCGCTATTGATAAATACAGTTGTGTGTTAGCATAGCTGTGGTAGCTCACCAGTTCACCTAACCTGCGTGCCTTTGACTGTGGGGACATGGGGGTGACCATTCCGACTCCACGCAGGAAGGACCCGGGATGTGAGCCACTGCTCCACCTGCCTCACAAACATTTTAGTAATAAAATGCATTGCATTTGTCATTCCAACAGATGGCGTGTCACAAATAAACAGTTTCAGAACAAATGCTCGGTTATCCTAACGTCAGCATGCCCGGAGTTACAGTGTGCCGTTTCCTTCTTTCCCTAAAGCCAGTGTGGAGTGAGACGGAAGTATTTTGGAGCAAAAACAGGAAGAGCTGTCTGGACAGAGGTGAGGTCGGAACACTGGGGAGTAAAACATCAGGAACCGAATGAAAAGAAGTTGATCGGCCTGAAGACAGGATAAACGTTGGACAGAAACCAAAGTTTAAAAATAAATAAATAACCCTTGAAAAGAAATTGCAAGAGCAGCTCATTTTCTCTTGTCAGGAAGACGAGGTGCAGACTGTCTCTGATCATGTGGCTGTCTCGGCCCAGGGTGGGTGCCGCCATACGCATGAACACGGGCATGTGGCACATGTACCCTAACGATGGCTGGCGTCAGATCAAGTAAAAAATATAAGATGTTGCTGCAAGGACCTCGGCTTTTTGTGATGCTAAAATGTTTAAAAGCATAAATTCAGGGTCACGGGGAGCAACATTGTTAGCAGGAAATAACTCTGGATGATGTGCTGGGCTATTGCAGGCTTGAAAACAATAAATAAATAAATGGTAAAAAATAAAATCAAGAAAATGAAAGCATTGTGGTATCTGTGTGAATTGTGAAATGCTGTTGATGGATGACTGTTTATTAACTGGCCAGCTGATGCTCGTTTAACAAAAAATGTCATTTAAAGTCACAACTGTGTCAAACGGGTGCCAGTGACCTTAAAAACGGGAAGGAAAATAACAGGAATGCGTAAGCAAATGCCAGGCATGACACTTAACACAAGATAACGACAAATTTAATAAGCACCATACCTTCCTGCTGTGAAAAAGTAAATACACCCCGTAGAAGCTGTTGACCATTTCAACTTCTTTAAACAGGCAAACAGTAGAACTTCCTGCAAACGGGGCCTACAGATAAAGGTGGTCTTCTTGAAGTAAACCACAAGGTTCTCAATCATTTATTCAACCTAATCTCTCTATATTTATCAAATCCAACGTCTGTCTGTCTGTCCGCTTATCTAGCGAATGAGAGAACTACTTCACGGATTTAGATCGGATTTTTTTTCTAGAATTTGCTTGAACATTCCGGTTAATTTTGTGACTTCTCTCATTACGCTAAGAATCCTAGTTCGCTTGCAGGAGCGAGATAATCACGCTAATCTGAGACAGAGGCTGCGGGCTGAGGGGAGTGGGGAGCCGGGCAGGGCCCTCCTCGCTCTCCTGTTTCACTACTAGTTATTAATGAATATAAGGGTCTACTGAGAGAAAATGTAAGTCCTTCTTTGGCCTCGGATGCTGGTATTGCCCCCATTAGCACAGATGACTTCTTGTAGGTGTGTTTGTTTTGCAGTCTGTGACGTTGACTTTGTGACACCTTTGACCACGGCTCTATGCAAAATTCCTTCAGTTGTGAGGTGTCTGTGGGTTTTCTTGCATGTCCTGCCCGTTTCAAACATTTCAGTGGGATTCAAATCAAGGCTTTGACTAGGCCAGACCATAATCCTCCATTTCTTCCTTTTTTGAGCCATTCCTTGATGGATTCGCTAGAGTGCTTCAGTCGTTTATGTGAAGAGATGTGATGTTCAAACTTCTGGGCAGATGGTGTCACATTCTCCTCAAGCACACTTTGAGATGATGCAGAATTCCTAGTTGACTCTGTGACTACAATCTGCCCAGATCCTGAGGCAGCAACGCCACCCCCAACCCAGAACATGCTTGACAGTTGGCTTGAGGTTCATTCCATGAAATGCTGTCAAAGATGTCTATTGTTACTATGGCCAAATAACTCTTACCTTTGATCCATCTGTCCAGAGCACATTGTTCCAGAAGGCCCGGTCTTTGCCTTGATATTCAATGGCAAACTGTTGTCTTACCCTGAAATGAACAACAATGAAATTTTGGGGTTTTTCGAGATGTTGTTTAGTATTAAGTGGGTCGGCTCTTGGGCTGAATTTTATGGGCTGTACAGACTGGCAGTTGTTTGTAATCAACGCCACTTGTAGTTGCTTTTCTGTACAGTGGAATGATTAACTTCAGCTAATTTGGAGATCTTATGACATCACTTGCCAGACTCAATCTTTTATCTGATGGCCTTAGAGAGCTCTTTAGATCTTGGCATGATGACACCAGACAGGTCAATATCAAAGAGAACAGCAGACCCTCGAGACCCGCTCCTTAAATAAGATGGTCAGGTCCACCTGCAGACTCCCTTAAGGAGGTTCTGATCATTGGCACCTCACATTGAACACCTCATTTCTAATTTGATGAATCTGAAGTGGGGATAAATGGAGGGGTGGACTTGTTTTTCCGTGTGACAAATCTGCATTTTGGTCCATTTAGATGACGACAACAAGATGATGTGCCCGTCGTCTTTATCTCAAGGCCTCTTTTCATGAAGATCTCATGTTTACCTGTTCAAATATGTTGAGAAAGTCAACCATTTCCATGGGATGCACTTACTTTTTCACAAGAGAGTATCAATAAAAATCAAAAGTGCCCCTTGGTGGTCAACATAAACCATTGACGTTTTTTTTTAATCCTGAAGAGGGGATTCTGACAATGTGTATGAAATGATATTTTTATGGATGTGTGTCTTTGGATTCACACGGCAAACAGAGATGCTCACGTCTTCCAACTCTGATGTGATCATTTATGACGCATGACTTGTTCTCTTCATGGAGGACCTCGGGATTAGAACGCCCTCTTTACCTTTCGTTAAGGAGCTCGGCAGGTCTCAGCAGGCCTTGCCCTTTATGACTTGCAGATTGTTCGTTCTCAGACTCAAACTGTGGGTCCCACTCACACCATCTGTTTGTAAGGTGGCACACGAGGGCATGAGCTTTTGGGCTCCCGGAACAGTTGGGAGAAAATGTGTACATTAAAGTTTCTGCCTTTTAATTACAAAAGACAGGATTGTGGGAAAAGTATGATAGACATGCTCGCTTACGTTTTCAAGGACTTCGATTCAAAACAGAGTAAAAGATGAGACCTGTGCTCCTTCTGTCATCCTAGAGAGACCTGCCTGTGAGACGTGTGCTCCTCTAGGTGCCAGAATGCCAAGCACGAGGTCGACGGTTCAGTGATGCCCGTAGGCACTCTTTTTTTTTTTTTTTTTTTGTTTCCTTTTGTGTGTTCAGATAAAAACAAATGCTAAGCTGATTGACGAGAGCCAGTAATCACGACTTTGTAAGCCTTGGGTCAGTCCAGTTAATCTGTCTCTACGTTACTTAGATAGCAAAAACTAAATTCTTCTTCTTTTGGCTGCTCCCATTTAGGGGTCACCACAGCAGATCATCTGTCTCCATTTCTGCCTTTGTGGCCTCCCTGCCCACATCCATAACCCTCCTCTTTGGCCTTCCCATTTTCCTCTCGCCTGGCTGATCTATACTCCACATTCTTTTCCCGATGTCTCTCCTCTGCATGTGACCAAGCCATCTCAATCTGGCCTCTGTCACTTGGTCACCAAACTGTTGTACCCGTATTGCCTCTCTAACGTCCTCATTCCTAATCCTGTCTACCTTCATTCCTCTGAGCGAGAAAATCGTAGCGTCTTCAACTCCGCCACTTCCAGCTCCAGAAAACATTTACAGGGACCTAGGTAACGTCTGTGAGCTGGGGGAACTGGTAGTTAGGGTTCCTGGAAGAAAAATCTCACATCTTTAAAAACGTTTTGCCAGCAGAGAGGAGAAGGCAGTGGAGCAAAATCTGCGCAAGATTGGCCAGCCCAGCAAATTCAACCCAAGAGCTGACCATGTAATACTTAAACAGCAAGTACTGCAAGATGAATACTTTAGTGTACTGGGGATAAGCGGGGCTAAATGAAGAACACGAGCCCGGTGAGGGTAGTAGTGAATCAGAGCGGTTAGCAGTCGATCATAAAAGGCTGAGCCACTACTTGGACCCAATTGTCCACAATGGCCGCTATGCCACCGAGACCCGTGGCCTGGCAAGATGAGGACCGTCAGACCCGACAAGCCGTACTTCTTCCAAATAAACGGGCTCAGTCGACAGTTAAATAATCATAAGGCAAACAGTTGGTAAAATAATAATAATGGCTGTATATAGTAATAGTGACGGGAAACAAGACAGCAAAACAATCCATAATTCATTCCCTTCAAAGCTCCCTCATTACATCCCAAAAGTGCCCGGCAGAATAATATAATAATAAAAGGTGTAACAAAAAAAAAAAAAAAAAATATATATATATGTGATCCCTTTGGAATGATCTGGTTTACTGCGTGAATTGGTCATAAAAAGTGATCTGATCTTCATCTGAGTCCCAGGTCCTGAACTACACAATGAGCTTAAGCCAATAACACACAAAAAATTCTCCTCTTTCGTGTCTTTATTTTATAAACGCATTCAACGTTCACAGTGGTAGTGGAAAAAGTAAGTGAACCTTGGGATTGAATAACTTGTTGACCCTCCTTTGGCAGCAATGACCTCAACCAGGCGCTTCCTATAACTGCAGATCTGACCTGCACATTGTGTGGGGGGAATTTTTGCCCATTCTTCCCTGCAGAACTGACTTAACTCTTCCATATTCTTTGGTTGTCATCTGTGTGTGGCTCTCTGTCTTCAAGTCATTCAATAGGATTGAGGTCTGAGCTCTGACTGGTCCGCTCCACAAGGCCGAGTCAGTTCTTCTGAAGCCATCGTGCTGTGGATTTGCTGAGGTGTTTGGGCTCGTTGTCCTGTTGCATCACCTAGCCTCTTCTGAGCTTAAGTTGACGGACAGACACCCTCACATTATCCTGGAGAATTTGTCGATAAACTTGTGAATTCATTTTCCCCTCAATGATGGCAAGCTGTCCAGGCCACCATACTTTACTGTAGGGCTGATGTTTTGATGTTGATATGCGGTGCCCTTTTTACGCCAAATGAAGTTCTGCTTATTCCTCCCAAATTGCTCAATTTTGGTTTCATCACTCCACAAGACATTTTCCCAGTCCCGTTGTGGAGTGTCCAAGTGCTCGTTCAGCGATGTTCTTTTTTGATAGCAGTGGCTTCCTTCTTGGTGTCCTGCCATGGACTCCTTTCTTGTTCAATGTTTTGTGTGTAGTTGACTCGTGAACAGAGATGTCAGCCAGTTCTGATGACTTCTTCAAGTCCTTGGCTGTCACTCTAGGGTTCTTCTTTACCTCATTGCTGACTTTGCGTTGGGGTCATCTTGGCAGGGCGCCCACTTATACCAAATGGTCTCCGTTTATAGACAACTTGCCTAACAGTAGACTGATGAAGATCTCAAATCTCTGAGATGACTTTGTAACCCTTTCCAGCCTCATGTAGATGAACAATCCTCCATCGTAGCTCTTCAGACAGCTCTTTTGTGCGAGGCATGAGTCCCATCTGGATATGCTTCTTGTCAAAAGCTCAAACTCAAACTTTATCGTGTTTTATATCAATCAAAGTCATTCTGGGACACACCTCTGAACTCGTTTCATTAAATGGACTCCATGTGTGCTAAATTCGAACTGCAGTGAGCTTTTTAAAAAGTCATTAGCTTAGGGTCCACTTACTTTATCCAACCTTCAGTTTCACAGTTTGAATGATTTATTCAATATAGTCACCAATTCTCTGAAAGTCTGTGTATCTTTAGTTCCAGGCGACGGTGTGTGTTCATTATTGGGACTGACATGAAGATACGACCAGGTGTTATATGGGAATTAGACACAAATAGAGAGGCGTTCACATACTTTACTTTGATTGTATATATATATATACACAACACAGGCCCTCCCTTGACCCCACACTGGACACAAAACAAAATGACACACAAAATGCCCACGAAAGTCCAAAGCTTAAACAGAGGATGTGTAACGGTAGTAAACCCGGTTCAGTTGTAAAAGTGTCCTACGGTGATTAAATACGGACAACAATGATGGCTTGCTCCTCTCCCAGTTGACAAAATAAATAGTCTCACCGTTCATGATCCTCGAAGTGACCCGGAAATCCTGGGTTTTTTCCATTGCATTGGTGAAATTGTCCAGTCTGGCGTTGAATGCAGCAAGCAGGAGAATGTGTCAGCGATTCGAATCGTTATTGGTGTGGAAACAAAAAACGGTCTCTTCTCTCCTTCCCTCCTTACGTTTTAAGTAGTACTGACCCGGATGCAAATGATGAGATTGACAGGATGAACTATCACGAGGGGCCACAGTTCCACGCCGTTATCTGTCCCCCTTTGTTTCCAGGGGACAATATTTACACAGACACACAAAGACCATGAAAACAGGACAACGCTATGAGAGACGGGACTCAGCACAATACATTTAAGATGACGTTAATCGTGTAGCATCGCTCCACTGTGATAGTCACAACAGTCTTAACTGGAGTGTCGTCATCCACTTATCCAGTACTTGGATGGGACACCATTTAGGAAAAACCTGGCTTGCTGCTGGGAGACGTGTTGGTGAGGCCAGCAGGGGGCGCTTACCCTGTGGTCTGAATGTGGACCCCAATGCCCCAGTGCAGTAAAAGTGGCACCGTCCTGAGACGTAAAACTGAGGACTTGACTCTCTGCGGTCATTGAAGATCGCTCGACGATTGCCCACCAAGGCCTAGGCATTCCGGCCCCCTAATCATCCCCAGTCTCTAATTGGCTAAGTATTTCTGCCACCAATTCACCATCTAACAGCTCATGTGAGGTGAGTGTACTGATCAAAAAAAATGGCTGCTGTCACATCATCCAGGTGGGTGCCACACATTCCTGGTAGCTGAAGTGGTACCCACTGTCTGTGTAAAAGCTCCTTTAGTAGTGAGAAAAGCGCTAAGTAATTCTTTACATTTATATATTATTATTTATTATCTTGTTGAGCAGGTGATTAGTCATTTTTATTTACTTGTTATATATAGTCTGCTATTTTCAGTGTATCATTTGTTTAAATAACAACAAAAATCACCCTTTTTTAAAATGTAAAGATGTATGTACCTTCAGCATATTCTATTGCCTACTGCTAATAGTAAAGCAATGTGCAGTTTAAATGAAACATGAAAGCACATTTAAACCGAGTGCTGTAACCTGTATAGCACAAATTATCATCCAGCAACCAACCAGCACCGTTTACCAGCCCTGCTTTTCTGTTGTAAGCTTTCCAGAAAAGACAAATGACCCCCCGGCAGAGCCCTAGGCTTATTATGGCTGCGTAATCACTGCTGATCTGAAGCCACATAATGTCATTTGTAGAAAAGGTCACCGCAGTTCTCCTAAGTGCCTGTGTCTCTGATGGCAGCAAGAAAGCACATGACAATTTTATAGCAGAACTGTCAAACATCGCACTGTAGACTGAAGTTTTTATCTGCTCCGAGCAGAACAAGCCATCTGAAAATGCAGAAACTGTAAAAACGGGAGAGAAACCAAAGCCAGGATTTCTAAGGTGGGCCGTGTTGCCTTCATGCAGGACTTCGAATAAGCAGCGCGTGAAGGACTTGGGTGTTAGTTCCTGGTTGAGGAATCCATGAGCAGCCCCTTCTAAAAGGACGAGTGGATGTTCTTCAAGGTGTGCATGGCCTGTACTGAAGATACAAGTAGGGTTGTGTTTCTTTACGTCTGCGTATGCAAGTTGACTTCAGTGTTAGCGTGATGTCACATAGGCGCCTCAGAGGATGTCCTTACAGGCTCTGTGGAGATTTGTGATAAAACTCCGGGACAAGAGGGGGCGCCATCACTAGCATAGTCATCTCTCTCTCTTCACAGTGCTGAGAACCCGCCCAGTGAGGGCAGCTGACTCCGCCCCCTCCTGTTCGCATAAAAGCTCAGGCCTCCCGGAAGGAGGTGTCATTTTTTTTTTTGGCAAGATGTACCTGCCAGATGGAGCTCCTGATAACCGGACCGAGTGTCAGTGATAACCAAACGAAATATTTAGCTTATTTTTGCCCTGATATCTGGAGGCATTTATTTATTTACTAGCTGAAATAGCCAATGTTTTTTTTTAATTATTTGAGAAAAATATAATTAAAAAAAAACACAACCATAAAAATAAATTAACAACAAAGACTCAC
>JANRMT010062816.1:21861691-21887626 GCA_026402145.1 Polypterus bichir lapradei | reverse complement strand
TCTATCTATCTATCTATCTATCTATCTATCTATCTATCTATCTATCATATAGTGCTTTTATATCTATCTATCTATCTATCTATCTATCTATCTATCTATCTATCTATCTATCTATCTATTGCAATGGTAGTGCAGAAGTGACTCCAGGTGTCATTCTGGGGTTTCTTCTCCATTTTAGGGATGGAAATGAAATTAGCAGCTGTGCGACCTCTTTATTTATTTATATATATATATTGTGGAACGAGGCCCGGACACAGACAGACGGACAACATTTGGCCATCCAACACACATATATTTATTATACAAATATTTACAGTTCAGGTGCACAACCCAGTGCCTCCAGCACCAATCCCCCAAAGTCCAGGCCTCTCTCTCCAGTGCCTACCTTCTTCAGGTCGCCTCCACTCCTCTCCAGCAAGACTACCGTCTACTTCCACCCGACTCAAATCATCTCATGAAGGGAGGTGGCCCCTTTTATAAGCACCCGGATGTGCTCCAGGTGTGTTCTGGCCCACCAACACGCCCCAGTGTGGCGGAAGTGCCGGCTGCATCCCCGGAAGCACTCCGGGTGTCCCTGCTCGTCTTCCCCCCAGCACTTCCTGGTGTGGCAGAAGTGCTGAGGTCCAGGGTTCTCCAGGCACCGGGGTGCCCCCTGGCGGTGACCACGGGCCCCCTACAGGGTTGAGCTTCCAAGCCCTGCACCCGTGGTCCACAATGCAACCAGGGCGGTCGCCCCCTCATGGTCTGGAGGTGGCGCAAGCCCTCCTCCGGTCCTCTCAGGCGTCCCGGCGGGGTACCACCCCCAGCCGGATGCCACTATATATACAGTGAGGCTGACATTTAACCATAAACAGTTACCAGCTAAGTGACTGTGATTGAGAGATAGAGACGTCTACAGTACATCTGTGCACCAGACATACAAGAAAAAGGTAAGTGGTGTTGTGACTAGGGGTTCCAAAGCACGCAAATCCCAAAACGCTGCAAAAGCACTTCCAATAATGCCCACTATATACCACTAAACCCCAGTTAGATAAACAGGCAAACACCGAAACTTCATACAAATAAAAAAAAACAATCTATTCTTCACAAAAAAATATGCTGAAGCTCGGAGGAGCACAATAGCAAAATGGAGTTGCCTAAAATCACAAGGCAGTCCAAACAAACTCAATCCAAAAACCAAATCCCAGTGTGAAATCAAAAAATAAAAATCCAAGAAATCACCATAAGCACAAGGCACAGCAGAAGCACAGAACTCACCACAACACAGTTGTGCATAGGAAATGAACCGCCAGGAATTGTGGGAATAGGGCGGCCCCCGACGGTGATTGGCAGGTGGCCCCACCCACAAAGCACATGTCACGTAACCCAGGCAGCTTACATACAAAGACACAACCAGAATCAGAGAGTAAGGCAAATAAATAATAGAATAAATAATAAATAATAGAAGTAAAAATGAATAAAACACACGTGAATTTGAATCCTGGCCAGGGTGGGAACCCCTGGCGGTAGCACAACAGGTGGAGACTGTATGTAAAGCAAAGCCAGAGGCCAGTTGTAGAGTTTAGGAAATGCACATACTGTATGAAAAATCTTTAAAAAGCTCAGATTGATGGCTTTTCAGGGTTGCTGTTTTGTTGGTGACAAATGCGTTTTAGATTTGAGAATAGCTTCTCATTTTTTTTTAGTAATGAAATCACTGTTCGTGTGCTACCTGTTCTGTTACAGCTTTGTGTAAACGTGCTAAGTGAATCATCAAACCTTCCAAATTCAGCTGCAGCTTCATAAGAATAGCAAGAGAATTACTGTGACCCACTTTAGAATTATCTGCATTCCTGCCTGCATACAATGGCGTCCATTGAACTCTGGATATTAGATAAAAACAGACATCTGTGCACAGAGAAAAGCACAAAGGCATGGAATAAGTGACCAAGTAATGGAGAGCAGGACTTCAGGGACCTTCAGATCTCGAGTTCATGATACTTCAGAGAACTTGGGTGGATAGGACAGCAACAGCAGCATAAATTTCTAGAGCACATTAACATACAGCAACGGAGCTCAAAGTGCTTTACAAGATGACAAGAGGAAGTTACAAGAAAAGCAAAGCAAATAAGATTAGGCAAGAAGAATTAAGTAACAACAAAACAAGTTACGGTCAGATGGCCAGGAGGACCGAAAATAAAATATAAAACTCCAGTTAGGCTAAAGAAAAAAAAAACAAAATCTGCAGGGGTTCAAAGGGGGGCCAGAAAGACCACCCAGTCCTCCACTGGGCATTCTACCTAAAATAAGTGTTCCTAAATCAAATCTTGCAGTTTTCACGCTTCACATGATAGAATACATGAATTTGATAAAGTTGGTCTCCCTCGTCTTCATTCCATCCTCTCAGGGAGCTGCATGGTGCCTTGACCAGGTGACGGTGGCACAAATCACCACCACAGAAGAACAGGAAAAAGCAGCAGAGAATAGTGGGGATTAGTAAAGACTGCGGAAAAATATGATAATTCTGTGTCCATACAGACTATTAGGCAGATTAAAAGGATGGGGTTTTAGCAGTTTTTTTGTTTTTTTTTAAATGTTCCACATGATTACCCTGATGAATTTGTATCGGTAAAGTATTTCAGATTTTACATGCATAACAGCAAACCACTGCCTCAGCACTACTTTTAAGCTTGGCTCCTGGAATTATAGGCAGACCTCCATTCGAACATCAAAGGTTACGACTTGGAGTGTAGGGGGACACACACTAGAAAATACAGGATGGAGCAAAGATTAATGAAAGCTCCATACACCATTAGTAGTACAGTATTTTAAATGCAGTTCTGAATGACTCAGGTAACCAGTGTAACGACGCTAAGACTGGTGTGATGTGCTCTGATTTTCTCTTTTTAGTTTAGATTCTGGCAGCTGCATTCTGCACTAACTGTAACCGATGAATGTCTTCCTTAGGTAGTCCTGTTAGGAGTGCATTACAGTAATCTAGTCGACTGAAAACACAAGTGTGAATTATTTTGTAAAGTTCTAAGATGTCTGACTTTTGCTATATTCTTGTAATCTTCTAGCTAATATGCGATTTAAAGTTTAGGTCAGAGTCAATGAGAGGTTAGGAGCGGGCACTGATACAGCACATTGCCACACCCACCACATGACAAACCTCCTCAGCATCCCAGCTTAGGGCCCAAGTTCAGCCATGCAACGGGTGACACCTCAGCACCGCACCAGTTCAGATGGACTGGATCAGTGTGAGGTTTTTTTATGGTGGCTGGAGTGCCAGTTCAGCCACCAACCCCAGGTTTTGCGGCCTGCATGCAGAGCTAAATGCAGATTAACATCATACCCAGGATGGAGTCCTCAGTCCAGAGTCAGTGGTTACCCCTAAATTCTTTACCTCCACCTTGACTTTTAAACTGAAAGACCCATTTACAGCATAGAAATGGGATAGCATACAGTTGTCTGACGAAAAACTGTAACCGCGTTTACCCAGAATTACCAACGTTCAGCAGCTCTAGTTTGCAAATGAGTTTCAGCAAAGGCTTGACACGTTGAAATGATTCCACGGACATAACTTTGTTTGAAAAACTTTGGTAAAAATTCAAAGTAAAACTTCACACAAAAAAGAGAAATTGAAATAGCAAAAATAAGAAAAGTTCTGTTTAAGTTGAACCGCTTCTAAATGGTCACAGAACTGTGTGCTGTCCCATTTCTATGCTGTAAGGGTCTCTCGGTCCCTGCTAGCACTGCGACGTGTTCTAAACAACAAGTGACTCGATTAACGCGCTGTATCTTAGTTATAGCAAGAAAGTCTCATCTCTTACTAACTTACAGGGGGTAAAGGCTATACTGTTGTCCATGACTATGAAAGAAAATGACATTCTATTCAAATTAAGCAAACACTGATATAACTTTCTAAGACTGGCTCATACATTAAGGCAGGGGTTCTCAACGTCGGTCCTGGGGACCCCCTGTCGCTGCAGGTTTTTGTTCCAACCAGCTTCTGTTTTTAATTGAACTCCTGGGCTAATTAAGTGAAGTGATATTTCCCAAGTTCTGTGTTTAAGGAACAATATATTAATTACAAAACTAAGTTTGCTAAAAAAAAAAAATATTAAAATATACCAAGCAGTTATATAGGAATAATGTATTTTTTTTTCTTTTTAACAGTATTTTCATCTTGATTTTCATCCTACTGTTCAAGGTGTTCTAATTGTTTAATTAATCCATTATTTACTAATTAGTGGGTCTGACTCTAAAGTAGCTGCAGCCTTTGATTATTTAGTGTTGTTTGCCTGGGTGTCTGCTCTGCTCGTTTTAAATTGTCATTATTAAGATACAATGAAGGGGGAAAACTGCACAGAGAAAGGGCAAAGTATAATGAAATCAACTAAAGAGAGTTAAGCATTTAAATCTAGAGCAAAAGCAGAAATATTTCTAAATGTCTTATAAATGTAAAAATCACGCTGCTATGCTTTTCTGAATGTCGAATAAAAGAAAAAAAATCCCAGCTAATTAAATGAGATCAGTGTTATCAGGTGTTGTCACTGATTAGGAATCTGGTTGGAACAAAAACCTGCAGCCACAGGGGGTCCCCAGGACCGACGTTGAGAACCCCTGCATTAAGGGATCAAGGTTATTTATAATCCCCTCACTATAGCCATGGTTGCCAATCACTAAGATTTCTGTTTTCTCCTTATTTAGTTTGAGAAAGTTACTGCTCATCCATTCAGAAATACTACTAAGACATTGGATCAGAGAGCCAAGAGCGTCAGGGTCATCAGGCACAATAGATAAATAAAGCCGTGTGTCATCTGCATAGCTGTGGTACCTCACCATCTGACCTAATGGAGGCATGGAGACTGAAAAGAGAAGCACACCCAGAATGGATCCACCATATACAGTATAGTGAGTCTCTGTGGTACAATCACCAGAGTGACCAGAGTGATGGCTCTGAGGCTAAGGATCTGTGCTGGTATCCCGAAGGCTGACGGTTCGAATCCCCGTCACTGCCAAAAGAGATCCTACTTTTCTGGGCCCTTGAGCAAGACCCTTAACTTATAATTGCTCCAGGGACGCTGTACAATGGCTGACCCTGTGCTCTGACCCCAAGGGGTATGCAAAAACTAACAAATTCCTAATACAAGAAATTGTATAAGGCGAAATAAAGGACAAAAAAAAAAAAAAACTAACAGAATTTTCTACCTGTTAGGTACGACTCAAACCAATTTAAGACGGTGCCACCCGTAATCTAAGGTGATTTATCAGAATATGGTGGTCTATGGTGTCAGAGGCTGCACTCAAGTCTTAAGAGGACAAGAACAGATATACGGCCTCTGTCCACTTTGACCCACACATCATTGACTACCCAGCACAGTTTCTGTACTGGGATTTGTTCTAAAACCTGACTGAAACTTGTCAAGAATGGAATGCTGGATCAAGTAATCGTTTAACTGCTTAATAAGGACTGCATTTTCTAGAATTTAACTTAAGAAAGGCAGGTTAGAAATTGGTCTAAAGTGGAGTCGAGGATTGGTGAGCGTTGTTGAGCTGAATGGCCTGTTCTCATCAATTATTTTCTAATGTTCTAATCAGATTAACTTCTAGCAAAGCATATTTTGTGTCTCGACGTCATGTTGAAGTCATTTCGTTGGTCCAGTTTTGCTGCCTTCATTTCCAGTCCTTCATTGCCTCTTTTGTCTAACAGGGTGAGGCTTTATTTCGCTTCCAGTCCTTCCCTTCAGCCACTCCTGGATCCTCCCTCTCTACCTTTGTAAAATTTCATAGCCCTACTAAATGTTCAAAGCTCCTTTAGCAGGTCCTGTGTCTTCTGCCATATGTTTCCTGTACCACCTGATCAGTACTGCTCACAGACTTGGGGGTATTTTCGCCTACTTTTATGATTTTTCCAGCGTTTTTCGGTTGTAGACTTAATCTTAGGGAGTCGGAGGCAGTCATGACACGCTCCCCTGACCGCCCCTCATGCATTTCTGACATACCCAGCAATCCCTTCCAACTAATTTGCGGCTCACCCTGACAAAATCAAGCAGGTGTGATTGTGTCTTAAATCGTTGTGGTGCGCTGTGTGTGTGTGTGAGTGAGTTTACAACCAGTGAGCGCTTAACTGGAAGCGCCATGCATAGAATGCCGAGACAAGGAATGAAGAATTGTGGGTGTTTCGGATCTCGAAAACAGAAGAGAGGCTAGTCTGTCTGACGTCTTATGTTTTGTGGAAAAGTCGGGAGTGGTCTCCGCTGGACTTTCTCATATACTCAGATATGGGGATGGAAATTTGAGGAGGAAACTGCAAGACAAATGATTATATTATTATATTATGTACATTAAAAAACTATCAACAACAAAATAAATCAAATTAATACTATATTGAACAATTATTATAAAAGTAAAGTTGAAAAATTCAGACTCTGTAGGTGCATGAATAAACGACTATGTGTTCATGTAAAGTATCACTTGTACGATTTCTACCTAATACTTGAATGCAAAATTTGGCTGACCTAAGTGAAAGTGTACTTAAGTTACACACACACACACACAGACACGCAGACATAATTCCAAAACATTTGTATTTTTGGACTCGGGGAGGCTGCGGTGGGCTGGCGCCCCGCCCGGGGATTTGTTCCTGCCTTGCGCCCTGTGCTGGCTGGGATTGGCTCCAGCAGACCCCCGTGACCCTGTGTTACGATATATCGGGTTGGACAATGACTGACTGACTGACTCAGAAAGGTCTAAAACATCGAGATTTATCAAAATCTTTGAAATCGAGCTTTTGGATGATTCCAATACTTTCTCTATACTTCATATACAAGAAAGTAAAAAAGACAAAAAGGGCTGAGATGGCCCTGAGATGACTTGTCGTACCTGTAAACCCTTTGCTTTGCCAGGCAGCTTGTTATTGGTGGTCAGAAAAGGGAGCGAGCACACGATACTTGAGAAATGTGAAGCCATGCCAGTAGGCTCCTAAGATGGCCCCGTTTTCCCATTATGCTCTTCATTATGTCGCCTATAACAGAATGCCCCCAAATCCCAAACTTTTCCCAAAACAGTCAGGATTAACTCTTATTGTAGTTCAGCACCTTTCTTGTACATCTTTAGCCTCAGACAGTTTGATAGAATAACAGAACAGACAAGAGAGAAAGTTACACATTTATTCTTGCATTATAGATAGAAAGCCGAGTACAATGAGTGTTGGTAAAATAAGACAACCTGATAATAGGCTGCCAGATGGCTCTCTTGTCTTACAATGTTGATTGGTCTTTGGTCCGATGTGGTCTGCTATGGCCTTTTGATCCAGTACGCCGCCCGCATGGATGAAATAGAGAGACAGAGAGATGGCCTCTCCTCAGGATAGAAGATGGCAGAGAGAGAGAGAGAAAGACCAGCTAAAGTGCCTTCTCAAACTTGCTTCTAGTTCAGACTTTCTACCTGGAGGGAAGGGCTCATAGATCATGAAGTGTCTCTGTTGTTTGATATTTGGAGCTCATAGAAAAAACAACTTTGTGAAGTCGGATCAAGGCAAAGCCTTGAGTTCCAGAGTCCATCTGCCAGCCTGGTAATGTCCAAGCCACCTGTAATCCCCCAGGCTAGCTGGCCACTCAGTTCCTGCGATTTGTATCTCTACTATTTCTAACCTGTAATAAATACCACAATTGGTTTCTAAAGTATCTTTTTAACATAATAATATTATTATAGCAACCTGACGACTGCCAGAAAGTCGACACAGAGTTGTCTAATACGACATGCCTATCAATTTCTTAGTCATGTATTCTGACTTAGTCAGGCCACAGGATCAGCAGCTGCACTCATCAAGTCTGAGGTCCATTCCCCCTAAAAGCCATGTTGTGGTGGATGGCTGGGGCCCTTGCCTGGCCGGGACGCCTCCACGCTGGGAGCACCGGGGGAGCAAGTGTGGCCAGACCATTACCTCTTCCAGAACAATAGATGGCAGCCCCCTGGGTTGCAGTGGTGCCTCGGACTCCTGCAGGGCTTCATGGGAGTTAGAGTTTGGTACAGCACTGTTGGGATCCACGGGCACCGCCAGGTGGTGCTAAAATTACTACTGAGCCCTGGAGAGCAGCTCTTCCGCCATACCTGGAAGTGTCGCCGGAAACGCATCATCAGACTCCTGGAGCACTTCTGGGTGCCGTTTGTAAGGGGCCAGTAGACACTACTACGGGAGCCAGAGTCGGGAGGAGGAGGAGGACGACGAAGCTTGATGGAGGGAGAGTGGAGAAGAAGAAAAGAAAGAGAGAGAGAAAGAAGAAGAGAAGTTAAGCGTGTTGGTGCCTGTTGGAACTGTGTAAATAAAATCACGAGTGCTTTGGAACTTGTTTAGAAGATTAGAACACTCTAGACGAGATCAGGCCATTCAGCCCAACAAAGCTCGCCAGTCCTGTCCACTTATTTCCTCCAAGAAAACAAGTCGAGTTTTGAAAGTCCCTAAAGTCTGACTGTCTACCACACTACTTGGTAGCTTATTCCAAGTGTCTATCGTTCTTTGTGTGTCCTACGCCTGTCTGTGTCAGGGCTGGCCTTTACAGTGTAAATGTGACGTCGGCTTGACTCGTCTTCATACAGCTGTTCATTCAGAAAGAACATTTTGATTTGGCTCATTTATACTATAATCTGATTCAAGTTGACAGTGTAGAGTTTAACTGATTTATTTTTTTTTTATTCTCAATTCTAGTCGCCGTTGTTTTCAAATGAGATCTGCCAGTCTGATTCACCTCATGACGTGTAGGCTGCTCCCTTCTATGTGTGTGAGGTGGAGAATATCATGCCATCCATGTCTATACCTGATCTCTGAATTTTCAGTGGTTGAGATCCAGTGGTCAAAGTGAAGCGTGGCTTGCTACCCTGGTAGTGATCGGATCATTTAATAACATGTGTGTTGTGTTGCGGTCATCGTCTCTAGGATGGGCAGTATTTTAGCAGTAAAAAAACGTGATCTGTGACCTCAGTTAGAGTGAACAAGCTTCCTTTTCAGATGCATAAACACTCTTATCTAATGCCAGATTTAGTGTTTTAGGAAATTCGACCCAAGAATTGAAGGATCGGTGCCAGTAAGGCCATCACTGCACTACAATCAGTTGGAATGTAAACATTAAGAAAGAGAACGTGTCGCAGGCTGAGGAAAAATGTGGCCTTCAGTTCGCCTGCACTTGGCCTGCTTGTTGCAGTTTCATAAATGTAAGATGTTGAAATTCACAGTGCTGTTAGTCAAGTGGAAAAGGATGAATTAAATCAATCTGGTGGGCTTCATGCTGTCTGAACTGAATGGACAGCTGCTTTACAATATCGTAGTGTAACGTGAGGAGGGATGGATATCTCATCTGTGAGAACTTTAAATGCTCGACGTTCTGCTGTGTCCCTCTGATTCATCATTTGCCGTGCAATTCCCGTAATGTTTGGCTGCAAGCCGAGAATGACAGCTGATTAATAAGACCAACTAAGCTCTGCGTCCATGCATGACTAAAGTCACAAAAGCCGTGCCTTTTACTTGTCAGGTGTAATCTTAAAAGCCCTCGTTTACGCCTTTAGGCTACTGCCACGTTAGGAGTTTTAACATCTCCATTCCCTCCACTGGTTCACAATCTGAAGCCAGATTTATATGTTTGATATGGAATTAAGTGTTTTTAAAGTAATCAGCCGTCCATGTTTTTGACAGACTTATCCAAGTCATGGTCACAGAGAACTGAAGGACAGCCGGTCAGCAGTTGGATACAAGACAGTGTCACAAGAATGAGTCAAAGACATCATGAAGGTTTGGGTCAGCCACCCATATATTGTTCCAAGGCTGCAAAATTGGATTCAATTGAACAGAGATGCTCACAGATCTGAGTCCAAAACAGAACTGAAAGCATGGTATCAAAGATGGCGTCTTTATTAGCCAGTATAGGAAATGACGTCATTGGCACCGGAACCAGAAGTGACATCACCATAGACGCCAGAGAGCGGAAGTGACGTCATCAAAAGTGCCGGAACTGTGCGGGATTTCCCGAGAATGGTCTGCAAGGAACTGAGAAAGACAGTCAGTGCACCCCGCCGCCCCCTGGTCTGGCATAGAATTATTATTACTCAGGCGCTTTAGTCGTCTCCTACTTGCCACGTGTGTGACAACAGTCACCTGCTAGCTCAGCCCTTCCAACAGGTTCTCCCATTCCAGCAGAGGACTTCTTAAGTACTGTTAGAGTGACCATTGGGTTCTTGACCACCTTCTTCTTGGTTCTTGCTTGTTACTCAGTTTGGCTGCATGACCAACTCCAAGAACAGTCCTAGTGATTCCAAACTTCTTCCATGTTACATTTATTGAGGCCCTGGAAACACTGAACGCTTTAGAATGGTTTGATCCCCTTGCCCTGATCTACACCTCACCTTAATTTGATCGTGGAGGTCTATGAAGAGTTCCTTGGACTTCATGACTTGTTTTGGTCCTGACATGCAGTGTGTGTGAACTGTAGGAACTCTTATACAAAGGTAGACATGTGCTTTTCTAAGTGATGCCACAGAAAACTGGAGGGTCGCCCATCAACAGTGAATACAAGACAGGGACCTGGTCTGGAAGGGCTGCCAGCTCATTCCATGACACACCAAACAGAAAGATCTGGGCAGTTTTTAAGATGCCAGTTGACCTGGCAGGCGTGCTTTTTATCTTTGAAGAGGGAGACAACTTCATATTAGCGATGGCAAACCCTGCTTATCCAGTTCTTCTAGCAGATCTTCTTACGCCCCATTAACTTGGATGTGAATCATCTGCAAACTGCCATCTTTAAGTCTCTCCACACATGCTCTGTGGGGTTTAAGTTTGGGCTTTGACTTTGCCACTCAGGAACAGCTAGAGGCTTCTCCAGAAGGCACTTCAGCATTGTCATGGGTGTGTGGTTCAAGTCACTGAACTGTCACCACAGTCTGAGGTGGCACTCTGGAGCAGGCTTTCTTCAAGCACCTCTCCGTGTTTGGCTGCATTCATCATGCCCTCAATTCTGACCGGTCTCCCTGTTCCTGTCGCCCCATGTCATAATGCTGCCACCACCATGCTTCACCATAGGGATGGTATTAGGCAGGTGATGAGCACTGCCTGGACTTTGTCAGACATAGTGCTCGGAATTCTGGCCAAAGTGTTCAGTTTTTGTCTCATCAGACCAGAGAATCTTTCTCCTCAGCTCTTAACTGTCATGTGTGTCTTTTTACTCAAGAGTTGGTCCACCTACTGAAACCGCTCTACCATAAACACTTGATTGATGGAGTGCTGCTGAGATCATAACTGTGGAATCTTCAGCTTCTGTTAGAGTGGCCATTGGGTTCTTTGTCACCTCCCTGACCCAAGGCCCTTCTCTCCAGGTTACTCAGTTTGACTGGCCGGCCAACTCTAGCAAGAGTCCCGGTGGTCCCAAACTTCTGTCATTTGGCAATTCTTGAGGCCACTGTGCTCCTGGGAACACACATAGTTTTACAAATGGTTTGATCCCTTTGTTCTGATCTCTGCCTCACCTTAATTTGATCGTGGAGGTCTATGGAGAGTTCCTTGGACTTCATGACTTGGTTTTTGTGCTGACATGCAATGTGAATTGTGGGACCTTCTATATGCAGGTCCATGTGTGCCTTTCTAAAGGACACCCAATCAGTTCATTTAGCCACAGGTGGACTCCAGTCAAGTTCTAGAAACATCTCAAGGGAAATTCAAGAAAATGGGGCACATGTGCCATAGGAAAGGGTCTGAACACTTCTAGGAATGACAGATTTCCATTTTTGATGTTTAATAAATTTATAAACTTTTCTGAAGACATGGGTACACTTTGTCATCACTGGATATTGAGAGTAGCTCTATGAGCGAAACTGGCCAACATATCCATTTGAAATTAAATCTATAACAAAGTAAGGTGTGCAGAAGGTGAGGGGGTCTGAAGAGTTTCTGAATCTGCCATTTAGCGCATCCTGAGTAACACGAGGCCAAGATGAGTGCGAGGTAAACAAACAGCCAATCCTTTACATTCAGATGTCGGGTTTTGCATTTAAATGAAACCTTTTTTAAAGTACACTTGACTTGTATTGGAGTGGGGACCTTACAGGTGACAGCCACATAACTGATGTACGAGTCTGCTTACAAACATCTATTAATAACACTAGAGTCATTATTACATTTCATTGTTGTTTGGTCATGCATCCCTCATATTGAACATTGGAGAACATTCACCACGAAGATGTACAAGAACACGTAAAATCTGGCAGCTCAAATCCTCTCTTCACAACGCTGTTGCTAGAAGCCGCAGTGCACACATTACGAGAGCCCACACTAGTCCAGCCATCTTCTAGTCCAGGTGACTAATAGATGGCACATGTGGGCTGGCATCCCAGCCAGGACTGAACATGGACCCTTACCCAGCCAGGAGTCCAGAGCAATGGAAAGTTTGGGGATGATGACGAGTAATAAATATATTTTGTCCCCCATATACCCACAGGGCATGCTGGGAACTGGAGCCCCAGAGTATAGCCCTGTTGGCTTCTGTGGGTGCCACCAAGTGGGTGCCGCAAGGGTTTGTGGGACTTCCCGCTCACCCTGAAGTTTCCAATGGACCATGTCCTACCGCTGGAAGTACTCCTGGATCTGAGGTAAAGGAGCCTCGCCACCTCACCACATGGTGCTGGGAGGCTGCGGGCAACGCCCACCACAGAGAAGGGGCATCAGGACCTTAATTGTGTGTATTTGGCTGTGTTCACTTTGGAAAGGTGTCGGTGATCAATGAAGATCCCTTATTTGAACCCAGGACTGCGTTGTGTGGAATAATGTCTGAGGTTTGGTGCTCTGTGGTGCCCCTTGTGGTTATATGGTGCATATTTGGCAGCAATTTGGCACAAGGCGGCAGCTAAGAAAAAATCCAAATGATAACCGAAAGTGACTCATCCAGATGAAGGTGTACTCTGTGCTTCTTCTCCTTTCCAGTGAAGCGAGCGCGGTCACGCGGCCGAGATCATGTTAGCAGTTTTTCTTGTTTCTCCAGTTCTCAGATTTATAGTGTTGTTTACATGTTTAAAAAAACAAATCATGGATCTTTTTACAATCTTATGGTGGTTTTCCGCCTCTTGATTGAAATACTTCCTGACACTACAGTACTGTTCTTCATTGAGAACAACTTTGACTCTTACCAGGGTTTCTGGGGCACTTGGGTAACACCTGGGCATCAAGTGGTCACAGAAAGGTTCCAAAAGGAGTCTGACAGAGAAACCCCGGATTTGGTTAGGGTGAAAACCTCCGGATGCCAGTGGGTTAAGTAGTGACTACCAAGGGGGCAAAATACCCCATTACTGTGTGTGATGCCTTGAAGTGAAATCTTTGGGAATTAAGAATTGGAGTATTTATTGTCATAGGCACAGCAAACGGTCATGCAGTACAATGACAATCTTACTCCACATCAGTGTTGGGTGGGTGCTAAACGTTAACTTCAGTATCGAAACCAGCTTTCGGACCTCAGTGTTGGTGCGGCGCACTCTGTGTTATCAATACGGTGGAAGGAGACAACATCTTTAAGAAATAAATCAAAATAAGCTTCCGTATAGTGAAAGAGTAGAAGCGATCGGGAGACTTTGCTCAGTTATTATTGTCTAGTTGCCTACAGTGGATTTTCTTAAACTGTGGATAGCAACCCATTTTGGGTCACATGATGTCTGTGATTGGGTCCTGCTGAGTCGTGAATTACAATTGTGAGAAAGTTTTATTTTGGAACAGAAGACATTTGACAAGGTGGCGCGGTGGTAGCGCTGCTGCCTCGCAGTAAGGAGACCTGGGTTTGCTGCGTGGAGTCTGCATGTTCTCCCCGTGTATGCTCCGGTGTCATCCCACAGCCCAAAGACATGCAGGTTAGGTGCATTGGCGATCCTAAATTGTCCCTAGTGTGTGTGCCCTGTGGTGGGCTGGCGCCCTGCCTGGGGTTTGTTTCCTGCCTTGTGCCCTTTGTTGGCTGGGATTGGCTCCAGCAGACCCCCGTGACCCAGTAGTTAGGATATAGCAGGTTGGATAAGGGATGGATGGATGGACATTTGACAAATGAGAGGAGACCATCCAGTCCATCTGTCCCCCGTTTGTTTAGCTAATAGCTAAGCTGTCCCCATGTCTCATTGAGATTTTTATTAAAGGTTTGTTAACTCCTTGTCTCGGTAGTTTGCCTCAAAGTCCCACAACTCTTTGCATAAAGAAGTGCTTCCTGGCTTCAGTTCTAAATGCACTTCCCCTTAATTTCCACCGACGTCCTCGAGTACGCCATTCACCATTCAGCTGACAGAGTTTGTCAGGATCTCCTTTATCGATGCTTTGGGTGATTTTAAATACCTGGATGAGGTCCTCACGCCGTCCCCTCTGCTCATACTAAACAGGTTTAATTCTCTGAGTCTGTCACAGTACGACAATGTTCTTCTGTCCCATGATGCACTTGGTTGCTCTCCTCAGCGCAGCTTCAGGTGCTGCTATGTCTTTCGTGTACCGTTCGTGTACCGTGGTGACCAGAACTGCACACAGGACTCCAGATGCGGCCTTATGAGTGCTCTGTAGAGTCTGAGCACATTTCCTATCTCATGTCTCATTAATTCACTGTGTTAGGAGCAGGTCGTCATTTGACTTCGTTGGTCTTGTCAGTTCCGTCATAGGATGGCGGTGGTTTCCCTCGGTCAGATAAAATTCAATTTCAATAATCCTAGTGTTAGTCGTCTTTCACACAAATGTCCCAGAGAGTCGGGCGTCATTTTGGTTTTTTTTTAAAACCCCTTTCTGCCTCGTGTTTTGTTTGCCTGATTTTTTAGCCCCTTTTCCTTTCTGGCTTCTTTTCTTTCTTTAAATGTTTCTAAGCTCACGATAATACTTCCTGCTTATTTTTCTCCCTCTTGCAATAATCCTTGAACATGAAGTCTTATTACAGCACTGTGTGTGCTACTTAAAAAAAAAAAAAAAAAAAAATCAATAGTTAATCCGTTAAAAAGAACAGAATTACCGTAGAGGCGCACTGACGTCCCCGTGATTATGCCCACTGGCCACCATGAAACGGGCTGAGGTGCCGTGCGTTGAAGAACTGTCATCTAATGTTTTATTGTCATCATTGGTGACCGTGCTGGAGCGTCTTCACTATGGCCATTTCCTTATTATTTGCTCCTAAGGCTTTTTATTTTTATTTTTTCCTTTTTTCATCTCAATCCCAGTCAGCCACTTAAACGTTTAGGCACATCTCACAGTTCACTTCAGGGGTCTTAAATAGCAGCTCAGTGTTTACAGTGGGGCAAAAAAGTATTTAGTCAGCCGCCAATTGTGCAAGTTCTCCCACTTAAAAACATGAGAGAGGCCTGTAATTTTCATCATAGGTATACCTCAACTATGAGAGACAAAATGAGAAAAGAAAATCTAGAAAATCACATTGTCTGATTTTTAAAGAATTTATTTGCAAATTATGGTGGAAAAGAAGTATTTGGTCACCTACAAAGAAGCAAGATTTCTGGCTCTCACAGACGTGTAACTTCTTCTGTAAGAGGCTCCTCTGTCCTCCATTCGTTACCTGTATTAATGGCACCTGTTTGAACTCGTTATCAATATAAAAGACACCTGTCCACAACCTCAAACAGTCACACTCCAAACTCCACTATGGCCAAGACCAAAGAGCTGTCAAAGGACACCAGAAACAAAATTGTAGACCTGCACCAGGCTGGGAAGACTGAATCTGCAATAGGTAAGCAGCAAGATCACTGACAAGACCAGTGGTAATCTCCCTCGATCTGGGGCTCCACGCAAGATCTCACCCCGTGGGGTCAAAATGATCACAAGAACGGTGAGCAAAAATCCCAGAACCACACGGGGGGACCTAGTGAATGACCTGCAGAGAGCTGGGACCAAAGTAACAAAGGCTACCATCAGTAACACAGTATGCCGCCAGGGACTCAAATCCTGCAGTGCCAGACGTGTCCTCCTGCTTAAGCCAGTACTTGTGCAGGCCCATCTGAAGTTTGCTAGAGAGCATTTGGATGATCCAGAAGGGGATTGGGAGAATGTCATATGGTCAGATGAAACCAAAATCGAATTTTTTGGTAAAAACTTGTTGTGTTTGGAGGAGAAAGAATGCTGAGTTGCATCCAAAGAACACCATACCTACTGTAAAGCATGGGGGTGGAAACATCACGCTTTGGGGCTGTTTTTCTGCAAAGGGACCAGGACGACTGATCCGTGTAAAGGAAAGAATGAATGGGGCCATGTATCGTCAGATTTTGAGTGAAAACCTCCGTCCATCAGCAAGGGCATTGAAGATGAAACGTGGCTGGGTCTTTCAGCATGACAATAAACCCCAAACACACCGCCCGGGTAACGAAGGAGTGGCTTCGTAAGAAGCATTTCAAGGTCCTGGAGTGGCCTAGCCAGTCTCCAGATCTCAACCCCATAGAAAATCTTTGGAGGGAGTTGAAAGTCCGTGTTGCCCAGCGACAGCCCCGAAACATCACTGCTCTGCATGGAGGAATGGGCCAAAATACCAGCAACAGTGTGTGAAAACCTTGTGAAGACTTACAGAAAACATTTGACCTCTGCCATTGCCAACAAAGGGTATACAGTATAACAAAGTATTGAGATGAACTTTTGTTATTGACCAAATACTTTTTTCCACCATAATTTGCAAATAAATTCTTCAAAAATCAGACAATGTGATTTTCTGGATTTTTTTTCTCATTTTGTCTCTCATAGTTGAGGTATACCTATGATGAAAATTACAGGCCTCTCTCGTCTTTTTAAGTGGGAGAACTTGCACAATTGGTGACTGACTAAACACTTTTTTGCCCCACTGTATGTCAACATGTCCTTTGTGACACACATTAAAATACACAGAAAGACATTGGCACAGCGTTGCCAGGTTTTTTTTTTTTTGTGAACACATTTTTATTGACGAGAATAAATGAGATACATAAAGAAAGAGACCATGAGCACCAAAGAAAAAGCTTTGCTAAGATCGTATTGACGGTAATCCCTTGCAGTGTGTGGGGATTTAGGGGCGCAGGACATCCCCGAATGCAAAAATGCGCGAATATGTTTTGGGCCCATGGTTACTGTATATTTTAAGTTTATTGCGCTAAAAAAGAGGCAACGGTTGTGAGAAACGTGAGATAAAATGATCACCGTGCAAGCAAATCATGTGACAACGACGCATGCTGTTCCCCCAAGCAAAGTGTGTAGTTTCTTAGTGAATCAATCAATCAATCAGCATTTATTTATATAGCACATTTTCATACAAAAAATGTAGCTCAAAGTGCTTTACAAAATGAAGAATAGAAAAATAGAAGACACAGTAAAAAATAAACATAAGTCAACATTAATTAACATAGAATAAGTAAGGTCCGATGGCCAGGGTGGACAGAAAAAAAAAAAAAATAAAATCTGTAGGGATTCGAGACCAAGAGACCGCCTGACCAGTCCCCTCAGGGCAGTGAAGTGTATTTTTTTTTTTTATGAAATTTAAATTCTAATTTATTTATACGTATAATTATGGTAGTAAAAGACAAAAATGATTAATATTACAGATACAAACGAAATCCAACAAAATACTAAGCACAAAATGATAAACAGTCACAGCGCAGTCCAGTTTGGCAGATTCAGATGATGAAACCCCCCCCTCCGTGGTCAGCCTGCTGAAAGTCACGTAACGTTCTGTGGTCCTGTAATGCCGATATATGTGAAGATTTTTAGAAGTCGGGAGCGCTCCTCAGATGAAGACGTTTTCCATTCCAGACAAATTCACACAAACAGACGAGTACAGGACAAGAACATAAATCCTAATCTGATGGGTGTCATTGTAAATGTAAAAAGCATTGGGGAGAAAAAAAGGCACCACCCATTGTAATCCTTCGGGCTTTTTATGGCTCACATTTAAACTTCATCTTTCACCCAGCAGCCCATGTGGCAACCACCTAATGACACGGTACTCCTGGGGTTGCTGGTATTTGTAGTCCATTTAAGTTCACTGCCACAGAGTCGTCTGTAGTTTTCCATAATAGTCATTTCCATCTAATTATTCATGACAAACCCACAACCAGGTAGATCCGCAAATTGTAATAAACACGCAAATCGCAAGGGCTGACCTGAATTGATTTTAACAGTGCAATTAAGATGTACCCGACACTTTACTTGGGCAGGCTTCACTGATTTACTGTGGCTAAAGTCCCACATGCGTTAGAGAAGGAATGGGTGACATGAGGGCTGCTTGACACATCAAGTGTCCTCCCAGTGTACGTGTTGAATTTGTCCAGGTACTGTGACGTGTGACATGCTGATTAGGACATGCAAATATAAATGTGACCGGACTGTGCACATGTGACATTGAGGACCCTAGTAGTAGTCTTCAGTCTTGTCTGTTAGGAGGTAAATTATTAGGACTCGCCGTAAAGTTGCTATCTGGCTTTTTAATCTTCTTAGACGTACCAGCACCTTCTCCTCTGTATGAGTCGGTAATACCAGAATGCCCCCGGGCTGTGTGTTGTCCCCCCATGCTGTACACTTTATACAAGGGACGTTCAAAAAGTTTCCGCACTTTTTTTTTTTTTAACTCAATTTATTAAGAGTTTCAAAAACAAATGCCATCGCTTTTCTACATTGTCACCTTGCTCTATGATGCATTTTTCCCAGACACGACCAACTACTCCTCCTCCTCCCTCCCACCTTCACCGTTTTCAATGAAAATATAAAAGTGCAGAAACTTTTTGAACGTCCCCCGTATACAAACGAGTGCGGGGCTCCGTCACCTGCCAGCACCTGCCCCACTGGTGGTGATCTTAATGGCCGACACTCCATCCAGTCAGTGCTTTGGCAATGGTGTAGAAGGCTTTATTTAGCAAGTGGTGCGCTAAAAACATCCTTGTAATAAATCAAACAAAGAAAACTAAAGAGAAGATCATTGATTTTAGGAAAACAAAGGCAAGAGGTCTCACGTATGGAGATGAAGGACAGATCAGTGAAAGGAGTCCCATCTGACAAATACTTAGGGGTGGATAACCAGCAATGATTCAGTGAAACTGCTAGAAAACTCCAGAAAAGGCTGTTTATCCTGCGCAAACTGAAGAACGACTTTAGTGTGAACTGTCACTTTATCTGTTCTGCAGAGCGCTCTTTCTTTTGGCTTAATCTGCATCTTTGGCAACATGCGTGCTAAAGACAAAGTCAAATAAAGCAGCAAGTCGGATCAACAGGCACGTTTATTTACATGTGCGTGACAAAAACCTGATTTCTAAAATCCTTCCATCCATCCATTATCCAACCCGCTATATCCTAACTACAGGGTCACGGGGTGGTCTGCTGGCACCAATCCCAGCCAACACAGGGCACAAGGCAGGAAACAAACCCCGGGCAGGGTGCCAGCCCACCGCAGGATTTCTAAAATGTAAACCCTTATTTCGCATTAGAGAAACCCACTTAACTGAGGAGCTGTGCGCTGTGTGTGTTCAAATTACCCATAAGGCATCATGAGCGAGTTGTATTGCGTCAGCTTCTATCCGCTGCCGTTACCGTGTCATTTTCAAATTGCCTTTATGTTCGGACTTCCCCTTGTAACTGCCAGCTGGTGATTCAGGGATGTTTTTCTTGCGTTGTTGGCCAGATCCAGTTGTCCTTCTTTTACTGGCTTCTGTATCAATGGTTGTATTCACGTTAGTTCATTGCAAGCAGTTGTTATCAAATGGTTTGTTTCTCTATCACTTTATCACTTCAGAATTAAACATAAAAGTGATGCTAATGTTTTCTACAATATCCATCCATCCATCCATTATCCAACCCGCTATATCCTAACTACAGGGTCACGGGTGCCAGCCCACTGCAGGGCACACACCAGGGACAATCTAGAATTGCCAATGCACCTAACCTGCATGTCTTTGGACTATGGGAGGAAACCCACACAGACACAGGGAGAACATGCAAACTCCACGCCGGGAGGACCCGGGATGCGAACCCGGGTCTCCTAACTGTGAGGCAGCAGCGCTACCCACTGCACCACCGTGCCGCCCTCACCTCAGCCCAATACACCAAGTGATCCAGAGTGTGGCAGTGTCGGACAATATGAAGGGTGAGTTTTACCTTAAACGACCGTGACCTTGTGTTCGGATTCAGCGGGTTGGAAAATGGATGGATGGATGGACTGTAGAGCCTGGGGGCAAAAATCATTGGGCATTGACGGGCTAACCCGATGTCACACACACACGCGCACGCTTCCCGGGTCTCCTAACTGTGAGGCAGCAGTGCTACCCACTGCGCCACCATACCACCCCTTTCTACAATATTTCCCTCTGTAAAAGAGGACAAAGATAAAGAGTTGGGGGTGACACCGCGACCCCCATCTCTATATAAACACTATATAAAATCCAACGTCTGTCTGTTATGAAAGAACGACTTAACGGATTTAGATCTGGTTTTTTTTTCTAGAATTTGCTTGAACATTCCGGTTGATTTTGCTACACTTCTCATCGCACTAAGAGTCCTAGTTTGCTTGCAGGAGTGATATATCCACGCTAATCTGAGAGAGAGAGGCTGCGGACCGAGGGGAGGGGAAGTGTGGCGTCAGGAGTTGGGAACCGGGCAGGGCTCTCCTCGCTGTCCTGTTTCTCTTCTATGCGGGCAAAGCCATGGGGACGGCTAGTATATATCTCTGTAAAATCCAACTTCTGTCTGTCTGCTTTTCATGAGAGAACGACTTAATGGATTTAGATTGGGTTTTTTTTTCTAGAATTTGCTTGAACATTTCGGTTGTCTTTGCGACTTCTCTCATCACACTAAGTGTCAGAGTTTGCTTGCAGGAGTGAGATATTTGTGCTAATCTGAGGCAGAGGTTGCAGGCCGAGGGGAGAGGGAAGCGTGGCGTCAGGAGTGGGGAGCCAGGCAGGGCTCTCCTCGCTGTCCTGTTTAACTACTACGCAGGCAAAGCCATGGGGGATGGCAAGTATAGTATAAGGCAAAAATAAAAAGCTTTTTTAACAGAAAAAAAAACCATCAGTAAGGATGCGAGTGTCAGATCAGACAATCCAAGATGGCGACACTTCCAGTTAAATGCCTACAAGGCAGGAAGAGGCAGGTCCAGGTGGATGGACACCGGAAGTGATGTCAGAAGTGGTGAGGTTGTCAATCATCTGGTCTGAAGAGGGAGGAAGAGGTGTTAGAATACAGCGCCACCGTGTGGATTGGTGAAGAATTACCACCACCAGGGTCTTTAAGCTGTCCCCAAGGGGCACGTGTGTGACGTCTCTTTTCTGCTGTCACTCCCACTTTAACAGCCGTACCCTCAAAAGGCATGAAGAGAGAGAGTGGCGTGCCCAGTCAGCCATAGCAGAGCTCAACACATGAGCAGGCTGGAGACGGCTGTTTGTCTCCATCTTTCAAGAAGTTTTTTTTTTTTTCTTGTGGTGTACTGAATTGGACGCCCACGGATCGTCCCGGAGGGCTGATGTGCGCAGCGTGAATGCTGACATCTGTACTGCAGAGGCACAGATGTTCCAAGGAGCTCTCGCTGAACAATTCAATGTGAATAAAACTCTTAATGGATTTCTGTACTCTCTGTGCCTGCGCCTACACCCTGCAAAACTAAGAACATTGACGGCTGAACTATAAAAAAAAAATGACTTTATCATAAGTCTGGAGATATCCCCCATAATGCAGTGCCATCTCCACAAGGCTATCAACAACAGACACCTAACATAGATGATACCGACTAGGCCTGGGGTGTCGACCTCCAGTCCTGGAGGGCCACAGTGGCTGCTGCAGGTTTTCATTCTAACCATCTTCTTCATTACTGACCAGTTTTTGCTGCTAATTAACTTCTTTTGCCTTAATTTTAATTAACGTTACTCAGAGCCCCACAGTTGTCTCTTTTTCCTTAATTAGCAGCTGAACAATAATGAGACAGAAAACAAGCTGCCACATGAGCAGCTCACCTGTGCCCATCACACAATATCTGAAAATAAAGAAAGGTGACGGTCTCGTTAAGGCTGATCTCTCAAGTCACCAAAACGTTTTGATGGCGTTCTTAGAAAAAACAGAAAAATCAACAGTTTTGGAAATGTCTGCTGTGGCAGAATGAGAGCAGCAACAAGCCGTGGAATTAAATAACGAGATTAATTAACAGCAAGAATCGGCTTCTCATTAAGGAACTGGTTGGAGTTTGAAGCCCCAATTTAGCTGGTCGTCTGTCGGCTCGTTTCACGTCTCATTTCTGTTTGGCTGTCATTTAATGAAGAAACGAATCAACTCAGAGGCCTGAATCCTTAAAAACAGGGCCATTAAAATGAAGGAAAAAGGAGTTAATGATCAGGAAAAGGGTGAGAATGAAAAGCTGCAGCCACTGAGTCCCACCAGGCCTGGAGCGTGACACCCGTGGACTAGGCCATAGGTGGAGCCCCGGGTACCACACAGTCAATGCCAAATTTGTAAATCATGAGCTCATACTGAGTGCCCGGGGGCGGAATGGCAGCACATTCAATAACGGCCATTTGTGCAAAGCTGTTAACGCTGAATTACATCATAAATACCCAAAAGTCAGTCCCGCTCACACAAGTACTTACGCACATAAATGCGTATTTCACATCATAACCCTAACATACACTGAATGTGTCCCTTTGTCCCCACACACATTCAGTGTTCTGAAGGACAGCCACTGTCCAAAGCTAAATAAACTCTAACCTTAAATTGTCAGCTGCCTGCACTCCTATTGGTCCCCGAGTGTCATTTGGAGGTCCTGGAGATCAGAGGACTGGCAGTTGAGGTAAAGCACAGGTTAACGCTGCCTACTG
Source organism: Polypterus bichir lapradei (assembly GCA_026402145.1). Taxonomy (NCBI): domain Eukaryota; kingdom Metazoa; phylum Chordata; class Cladistia; order Polypteriformes; family Polypteridae; genus Polypterus; species Polypterus bichir. The sequence continues at coordinate 21,864,841 of JANRMT010062816.1, read as the reverse complement.
CAGTCACATAAATTCACACTTGCTGTCATGACGGCTGTTTCAGCAGTGCTGGACGAGGAGCCTTCAGCTCCACAGCCCCTAAACTTCAGAAAGACCTGTGTCTTTTTAGGGGGGTCCCAACTACGAGGGTCATTAAGAAAGTTTATGCACTTTTATATTTTCATTTGAAACGGCGAAGGCCGGAGGGAGGAGTAGTAATTGGTGGAGTCTGGGGGTGTCATGTGACCAGTTCTGCCCTTGCAGTTTAGTATAAGAGTTGTCACCCTGTGGTGACCAAAGAGGAACAGCGTTCTGTCATATGCGTTTTATGGGCGGAAGGTGTGCCAGGAGCACCAATTCATCTCCGCATGTGTGCTCAGTACGGGGTGTCACACACGTGCGATTGGGAAACAGCTGAAGGGCCTAAATGAGAGTAATTCTACGCCAGACCAGGGGGAGGTGGAGTGTGCTAGCTGTCTCTCTCAGTCTCTTGCAGACCATCCACGGGAAATCCCACATGGTTCCGGCGCCACTGATGACGTCACTTCCGGTCATGGAAATGTCACGTCCAGTTCCGGCCACAGCGACATCACTTCCGGTCCTGGCGCCAATGACGTCATTTCCCATACTGCCCTTTAAAACTGCCATCTTGCCTCAATACAAACCAGTTCTGTTTTGGACTCTGCTCTATGAACATCTCTGTTCAAATTTAAATCAGTTTTGCAGCCAGGGAACAATATACGGGTGGCTGCCCCAAACCTTTACGATGTCTGTGACTCGTTATTGTGACAGTGGCGTAGTCGGCAGGATGATTACTTCCCAGAAGAGACCGGGATGGAACCGGAAGTGACGTCTTCGGGACCTGAAGAGATGTCATCAGTGGTGCCCAGAACCATGTTGGATTTCCCGTGGGTGGTCTGCAAGAGACTGAGAGAGACAGCACACTCTGTCACCCCCTTGGTCTGGCGTAGAATTACTGTTATTTAGGCCCTTCAGCTGTTTCCCGATTGTACGTGTGTGACAGGGGATAAAGTTCTCTCTCTCGCAGAGTCGTCTATGCGTGGATTGAAATGTTGGAAAATGGCCGTACTAGTGTGACGGATGCAGAGAGCGCTCTGGACGGGAAGATGATTTTCATGTGATGATGAGGATGTGAAAGCAGCGGTGCATCAGTGGCTACATGCTCAACCAAAAACGTTTTTTGTTGCTGGCATTACAGAGTTGGTACGACGGGGCGAAAATTGCATTGCAAAGGGAGGTGACTGTGCAGAAAAGCGATGTCATTTGTTTTTGAAATTCTTTAATAGAGTTAAAAAAATTGGCGAAACCTTTCTGAACGTCACCTTGTATAAAGTATACAATACAGGGTGACAACATGCAGCCCCGGGGCATTCTGGTGTTAACGACTCATACAGAGGAGAAGGTGCTGTTACATCTAAGAAAAGTAAGAATCAGCTTTACGGTGAGTCCTAATAATTTATCTCTTAACAGAAGTAGCCTCTTTTTAGAGATGTCCCGACTGCTGGCATTACAGAGTCAGTATGACGCTGGGAAAATTGCATCGCAAAGATGAGGTGACTATGTAGAAAAGTGATGTCATTTGTTTTTGAAATTCTTAATAGAGTTTTAAAAAAAAAAAAGTGCGGAAACGTTTTGAACGTCCATCGTATATTGATATTTAAACCCAAACCATAGACGTACACGGTGCTTACTGCACTTGCACATCCTAATTCACGTCTTGCTGCCTGTCACTCTCGGCTCTACTTGCGTTTCTTTTTCTGCTTGTTGCTCGTTTGTTGTGATCACCCTGCACTCTTTGACTGATGGGGTGTCACGCTCGGTGAACACAAAGCACCTGCCACTTCCGGTGTCACCTGTGGCGCACCTCAAAGGGGACAGAAAGGACACTGCATGTGGTCAAAGCGCAGAGGTTCTGCTTATTGAGATTTGGATTTCACCTGGCTTGGTTTTCTGGGGTGAATGCGTTTTAGGCCGAGTGCGGATCGGATTGTCGCCATGGCGTGTCCTGGTGGTCTCTGGACCCTGTATATTCTACAGTCTTTCACTGACTCTGAGATCAGCAGAACCCATTAAGCTGTTTGGGTGTCAACTTGGACCGGCATTTTGGGTGGCACTGTCAACTGTGTGTTTTGTATCGTCATTGCTCTGTATTTAATTTTTATTCTGAGTTCTGTCATTCAGCGCTTTGTGATTTTGTCTGTGATAGGCGCTTTATAAATAAACTTTACTTTTAATCAGCATGTCACACGTTGTAGTACCTGTAGAAATTCAACACGTACACCAGGAGGACTCTTGAAGTGTCAAGCAGTTACAGAGACCGCTGAGCCCTCATGTCACCCATTCCTTCTCTAAGGTCACAGTAAAAAAGTGAAGCAATAAAAACTTAAATAAAAAATACTTACACTTGATTATGAATTTGGAAGACAGATGTACCATGTCCTGGGGGATTATCAGTAGATGGGCTTGTAGGGATCGGGTTTTCATTACAAGAAATTTTTCTGGCCAGCATGTCTGCTTTTCTTTCAGCCATGTCACTTTGTCAATCACTTTACTTTTCCAAGGTTGCTGCAACTTTAAATTTTTTGACTTCCCAGAATGTAGCAGGTGACAAGCCTTCAAAGAAGACCAAGATCAAGGTTCCAGCCCCAGTAGTTAATGAGTACCAGCACATTGCGGTGTTGGATTTGCTTGATGCTTAGCAGGTGCCGCAGCTGTCTTTCTTCTTCTTCCTGTCACGCAATCAGCTTCTGCAGTTTGCTTTATGCTCAGCATATGTCACTGCTCTGCTAATCAGTTTGCCATAAGGAACACTCAAATCCAGCTCATTCTCCTGATGTTGGTGCCACCTCACATTTGTTGATTAAGCAGCGCGTGTCAGGTCATAAGCTTTCTATTGAGATGAGGGTCAAGGTTCTGTCCCCCATAGTTCATGAGTAATCACTGGACAGACTGGCAGGCCTAAGCATTGTATCTGTACAAATAGTTCTGGGTTACATACTTAATGGAACAGTTTATGCTTTGTTTTTTTCAATTTTTTATATGCTATCTTGGCGGTGAAGCAAATAAATTTGTTTTCAGAAACCAATAAAGTTAGATCTATCTATCTATCTATCTATCTATCTATCTATCTATCTATCTATCTATCTATCT
>JANRMT010062816.1:21831065-21861681 GCA_026402145.1 Polypterus bichir lapradei | reverse complement strand
TCTATCTATCTATCTATCTATCTATCTATCTATCTATCTATCTATCTGTTTTATAGTGCCTTTCATTTCTATCATTTCTATCTATCAATCTATCTGTTTTATAGTGCCTTTCATTTCTATCTATCTTATCTATCTATCTATCTATCTGTTTTATAGTGCCTTTCATTTTTATCTATCTATCTATCTGTTTTATAGTGCCTTTCATTTCTATCTATCAATCTATCTGTCTTATATAGTGCCTTTCATATCTATCTATCTGTTTTATAGTGCCTTTCACATCTATCTATCTATCTATCTTATAGTGCCTTTCATTTCTATCTATCTATTTGATAGTGCCTTTCATTTCTATCTATTTTATAGTGCCTTTCCTTTCTATCTATCTATTTATCTTATAGTGCCTTTCATTTCTATCTATTTTATAGTGCCTTTCATTTCTATCTATCTATCATATCTATCTGTCTACCTGTCTGTCTGTCATGTGTTGCCTTTCGTATTGATCTGTCAGTCATACACTGTATCATTCCTTTTATTATATAGTGCCTTTTCCTATCTATCCATTCATCTATTATATAGAACTTTTCATTTATCTCTTTTTCTGTCGTTCTTATTTGACATTTTTGTGCTGCTTTTCTGTGTTAAAGAATTATGTCATGGGGTTCAGTATTATTAATGAGATGACTATCTTTCTAAGGACCACAGTGACCCGCTGTCCTCTCTCAGTGTTTCATAAAGCACAGTAAAACGGTCATTAACTTAGAAGCGAGGCTGTCATTAGGATGCAGTATTACCATACAGCAGGAACATAAGGCCCTAATTGGATTATTGCTCAATATAATATGGACCCTGTTTTTCTAAAGGTTAACACTAAATATGTCCGAGAGTATAACTGCTGACAGACAGAAAGGAGCTTATTTTATTTATGTTTTCTTTTTTCCGGTTTAAACTTCCCTTTGTTAAATTTCAGTGTCAGTTATAAGGCATTTGCTATCAGTGTCATGATTCATTTTTAATTGTATTCTGAGAGAACGCATTTTTCCCTCGTATTTTAAACCTCTAATTAGGGGTTTTCTAAAATTGAGGATCATTTGGTAAACTTTAACCAGCTGTCGGAAAAGCCTCTGTTAAAAGTGTGCGTTTTTTAAATGGCACTGTTTACATTTTACTGTGATGCCATTTTGTGGCCCAGTTGCTATGCACAGCCCGGCGGTTGCCAGGGGGCATGTTCTCCAGAAGCTGCGTGACGGCGTGAAGAGCTGCCAGTTGGTACAGTTCACTGTCCAAATTGTGTGGATATTGAAAAGGCTTGCGATTCTTTTATTTCTTTTTGGTTTTGACTGTGTATTCCAAAAGTCGTTTTGATGCTTTTTAAGTTTCCTTTTGGTTTTGACTCTTGCCTGAAATTTGGACTTCCATTTTTGCTTCTCGATTTGGCTGTGATACCCTGTGGTAGATTTCTCAGTTTTGACCCTTTTTTTCATCGCCTTTTCTTACGGTTTTCTTAAGAAACCCTTGACCACCAGGGGGCGCACCAGCTCCTCGACACCAGACACAACAGACACCAGGCACAAACACATGTTTTACTTTTAAGGAGGGGAAACTCTGTCCTCTTCGTCCCACCACCTCAGCACACTTACAATAGAGACAAAAAGGAGCACACAGCAATGTCTTTCCCTTTCTTTCACCTCCACTCCACCTCTAGCAAGCTTCTTCTTCATCTTCATCCTCCTTCATCGTCTAGTAGTGGCAGGCATCTCCTTTTATGCTGCACCTGGGAGCACCTCCAGTGGCTGGTCAGCGTTATCTGGATTCCCTCCCAGGTGTGGTGGAAGCCCAAAGTAAGGCTCTGCAGGTCCCCCTGGCAGCCCCCCACAGAACCTAACAGGACTGTGCAAAACTCCCATGGAGCCCTGCGGGAATCCGAGGTGTCGCTGCAACCCAGGGGGGCTGCCATCTAGTGTCCCAGGGGAGGTAGCGGCCTGTGTACATCTGCTCCCCAGGTTCGTCCACTACGGCAGTCTCCTGGACACCAGCCGTCCGCCACACCCTACTAATCCAGTTCAGTTTAGAGACTTCATTCAAAGAAAATCAACATCAGATTATAGATCCTGAGGTGTAAAATCCCCATGAAGGTTAGGAAAAACTTTGCATAGAGAAACAAAGTTTTCAAAATTAGCCATGTCATCACATGAACGCCGTCGCACACCTTTGTCCCACAGTGAGTGACTGGGCTGGAAACTGAACCCGGGTCCTTGCTGCACTTTGACAGCCATAATTCACCACCACGTACGATTTTGTGTACCAGTCCGTCATATTCGTTCAGCTCCCAGAATGCACCTGCTCGACTGGTGCCCTCTGTTCCTCGTCTCACTCCTACTGCTCCTCTGGTTTGGTTTCTGCACTGGCTTCCTTTTGCTGTTAAGACCCTGGTCTTGATCTACAGGTCTGTGAATGGTTCTGCTCCTCTGTACCGCCAGTCCATGGTCTTTCCTTTGGACCCTTCAAGGAGTCTCCATTCTGTCTCTGCCCATCTGCTGACCGTCCCTCCTCTTGCTAGACGTGCCAAGACTGGACGATGTTTCTCCATTCTCACTCTTAAGCTGTGGAAAGATCTTCCTTTGGCTACTCGATTTGCACCCGATTCACTTGTGTTTATACTTTGGATCTGCTTGGCTTCTCTCCTACCCGGGTAGCTGCTTTAGGATACGGATGTGCGTCTTTGTCTCGTTGCTGGTGTAATTACAGATGTGGGCAAATTTGTTGGCCTCATTCCAGCTCATTGAAAAAGTGCCAAACAATTCCTGAAAAGTGATGACGTGAAAAGCAATTGTCCCCTGTGTACCCGCACCTTTGAGATGTCATCGAGTAAAGCAAAGCAAGTGTGACAACAGATCAAGTGCGGCTTACTCTACAAAGGTCTTCTAAAATGGCCTGAACACATTTGTTGAGACCGCTAGAGAAGATCTTAAATCGTTGGATTTGAGTGATTTTTCAAACAGGCTGTTGTAGTGAATTCGTATCACAGACGTCTCCAATCGTGCAGTCATTCATTCAGTTGATTTAAATGGAGAAAAGTTGTCACTCTGCTGTTTGATGTCATCGTGAGTCCCCCACTGAACATGGACCACAGAAAGCAAAGGAGAGAATCATCTGAGGAGATCAGAAAGAAGCTCATTAAAGACAAAGGCGAGAAGATCACCATCAAGCAGCTTGATGTTCCTGTGACATCAGCTGCAAATATTAGGAAGAGCTTGAAGGTCCATGGAACTGTAGATGACCACAGGAGGAAAATCAACCTCAAAACAGAGGCAGAAGGGTAACAAAAATGGTAGACAAAAACCCAAGGACAACGTCCAAAGAGATACGAGCTGAACTCCAAGTGTCTGATCGGATCATCCATTGCTTTTGGTTTTTTTTTTTCCAGTGGCAATGGGCTCGATGGAAGAAGACCCAGAAGGCCTCCACTGTTGAAAGAAAAACATAAAATAGCCAAACTGGAATTTGGTTAAACACAATACTGACCAGCCACAATGCTTCTGGGAGAATGTCCTCTGGACTGGAGCTTTTTGGCAAGTCACATCAGCTCCACTTTATGTCCAAAGACAAGAAAACGAAGCCTTCAAGGAAGCAGGGAACAACATGGAGGAGGCTCGATGATGTTTTGGGGCCATTTTGCTACGTTTTGCATGGGGCGCCTTCAGTCTGTGCAGGGAATAAAGAAATCTCTAGACTATCATAACATCCTGGAGCGAAACGTACTGACCAGTGTCAGAATTTAAAGGTTGATGGGCCAAAACACACAGCAAAAAACACCAAGAATGGCAAAGAACACAACACTGGACTGCTCTGAAGTGACCTTCTGTGTGATTCGAATCCTATGGAACATCTATGAAAAGAAGTGAACCATGCCGCCCGGAGAAGGAAGCCCCCCTTCAAACCTGACCCAGCTGGAGTGGTTTTCTCAGGACGAGTGGGCCAGACGACCTGTGGACAGGAGCAGGTGTCTCATGGGGAGCTCCAGGAGTCGCTTGTGTGTAGTGATTGCAAACTCTAAAGCAACTTCCCCAACTCCGGTCCTGGAGGGCCCCGGTGGCTGCAGGTTTTCATTCTAACCCTGTTTTTGCTGCTAATTGACTTCTTTTAAATTAATTTTATTTGATTTGCTCTTCAAGTCTCGGACCCCTTAACTGTTTCTTTTTCCTTAATTAGAAGTCAAACAATAATGAGATATAAAATAAGCCAAAACACGACCAGCAAACTGAATCCATCACACAATATCTGAAAATAAAGAAAGATGAGGGTCTGAGGAAAGTCGACCTGCTCAGGGGGTCCCCAGTACTCTTAGAAAAGAGAAAATCCACAATTTCAGAAATGTCTGCTATGACACAATGAGAGCAGCAACAAGCCATGGAGTTCAAGAACGAGTTTAATTAACAAGACTCGGCGCCTAATTAAGCAACTGGTTGGAGTGAAATTGGTTGGAGTTTGAGGCCCTGACTTAGGTGGTCTTCTGTTGGCTCACTCGCTTCACATTTCATTTCTGTTTAAGGAAAGACATGAAGTAACGATAAAGAAATTCAGGGGAACAAACCTTAAAAAACAAGTCAATTCAAATAAACTCAAAAGAAGTTAATTAGCAGCAAAAACAGCTCACTAATTAGGGTTAGAATGAAAACCTCCAGGAGCGGAGTTGGGGACCCCTGCTCTAAAGGTTGCCCAACCAAATATGAGGTGAAGGGTCTCATCATCCATCCATCATCCAGCCCACTATATCCTAACTACAGGGTCACGGGGGTCTGCTGGAGCCAATCCCAGCCAACACAGGGCACAAGGCAGGAAACAAACCCCGGGCAGGGCGCCATTTGTGTTCTTATTTGAAATATTCTGTTGAATCAAAACTCTAAATCAAGTCAGATGTTTGTCAAATTTGGAATACACATTGAGGGGTGCCAATGTGGTCAGTTTCAGGTGATTTCAGAGACAAGTGTGGGTTCTTCTTTTCTCGTGGAGGGGCACCGACGCCACGTCTGTATGATGTCCTTTGTGTTTGCGGTTTCATCTTGTTCTCTGTTGCTTGCACCTTCTTTCTTGGATGTATTATAACTTACTTTGTATGGCACCTTGGATAAATAAATAATAACATTCAGTCGTGGGTCACACAGCCAGCGTGCCAAGAGAGTGCCGGATTCGAGATCCTTTCAGTATACAGCGTGTGCCAAGTTACCGCTGGGTGGCAGGACAAAGCTTGTCCTTGTTGTTTTCATCCCTCTATCCTCTCAGATAATGAAAAGACAACTGTCACTGTCTTTTAATTTACCAGATAATGCAGTGTTTGTCCTGCATGACAGGCGTGGTTTCTTTTTTCTCCTTAAGCTTGTTATTGTTGGAATGCCAGGGCAGTCTCCTCACATTCATTTCAAGCGATGGCCTAGAATGACTTACAATTTCCTTCCTGTCAGACGTAACTCTGATTTCTAGCAGCCGTCATGGGGAGGCTCTGTCGAGGCAAAAGTTTACTTGACACCGGAATGTTGCCCATTCAATGAAGTGATGGGTGCCACATGTCATGTCTCAACTGCACATGAGTCACGCGTCTTAATGAAAGTCAGGATTATCCTGCTGTTGGTAATGGAAATAATAAAATATGGCCTCTATTCAAGTGGATTCCATACCAGAAAGTTCCCACTTCAATCAGTTCAGGGGGGAGCGGGTGGATGGAGCCTTTGGTGGCAGCACTGGGTGCCACAAGTGCATCGTGGTGCCCAATCGCACACACATCCAGTCATTTAGAGATGCCAGTTAACCCGGCCTGTATGTCTTTGGGGACATGAGAGCGGATAAACACCTCATGGACAGTCACCAGGCATGCTGCCCACTCAAGTGAATAGTTACAGTGCTGCGAGAAAGAATCCCCCCCCCCCCCTCCCCAATCTGAATCTCTGCTATTTTGGGGTATTTTACACAATAGATGGCCTCAGATCTTTAGACAGAATGCAAAATTAGAGAAAGCTGAGCCTGAGTGAGCCCATCAGGTAAGAAATAAGAGGAGGCAGAGACCTCAACGCGCCTTCAGTTTATAAATCAGGACGTTCCTTATTCAGGAAACACTCCATAGCCCGTATGAGAAAATAATTGCCCCCAAACTTCAAACACCCAGTTGCGGCAAACTAAATGCTTTCCCCCCATTTGATCTCCGTCTCAATTCCCAATGTGAGACAAGCACTGCTGGTACTTTTGGACTGCAGACGTTTCCGACTTGCTGTTCTGCTATGAATTCCGTTTCTTTTTAATGATGGAGTCATGAGGAGTGACATTAGAAACATATGAAATGGAATTCAGTCCATCAAGCCCCATTGTTTAGCCAATACCCAAGCTGTCCAGGTGTCTCTTCCAGATTCTTCTTGAAAGTTCTCAAGGTTTCGGCTTCAACTCCACGTCTCGGTAGGTTTGTTCCAGAGTCTGTCGTGGAAAAAACTTTAATTTGTCTTCAAAGAAGGCTGTCATGGAGCCCAGATGAAAACGCAGAACTTTTATTTTATTTGTGCAATCAATCAAACAATTCCTCTGCACTTGTACTTTCACCTCATCTAATACATCATGTTATCTGACTCTTAATATGCAAAACTTTATTGCCTCCTCTGATCAATGATCGCCACCACTAATTTCTGACTCATGTCGATTCTCCCGTTACTCTGAACACCTCTTTGGTAAGAGGGAGGTTTAGCGGATTGTCCTTTTGATCTTAGCACCGCTTCATAGGAGGTGTGTATGGGCTTTCTGGAGGGGGGCTTCGTTACTCAATTACCTCATTCTAACCTTAGAAAATGATGTTGGTAGCTTCTCTAAGACGAGGCAGAGACCTCACATGCTTTCAGCTTTAAGCTACATTTAGTTAACCCTTGACTTACATTCAGTCCTTTTCTCTATGTATAATAATTCATTCTGTTATGGTTTCATATAAATATTGTGACTTGTGAGTCCCTGTCTTGCACCCCAAAACAAGAAGATGAGTCTCAGTACTTTAGCAAAACCAGTTTTCTTCAGCTTGAAACAGGAACAGCAGGGTTACTTATTGTAGCAGGATTACCACTCTCTGCTATACACAGACACAGCAAACGGGCAGGGTCCGGGTCAAGTAATCCTGTTCCCTGCATTTACAGTGTTCATCGATGACTGGCAGTTATAGTGCAAACGGGATCGGCTTGGATTTGTTTTTACTGTGAGCCACTACAGGGCTGGGAGCCTGTGGTTGACCCAGCAACTGATAGGCTGTCTTCCATTAGACATAGAGATCGCACTTTGGGACGCTCTTCGGCAATGGGACAAGTCCCAAAAGAGTTTATATACAGTGGTGTGAAAAACTATTTGCCCCCCTTCCTGATTTCTTATTCTTTTGCATGTTTGTCACACAAAATGTTTCTGATCATCAAACACATGTAACCATTAGTCAAATATAACACAAGTAAACACAAAATGCAGTTTTTAAATGATGGTTTTTATTATTTAGGGAGAAAAAAAAATCCAAACCTACATGGCCCTGTGTGAAAAAGTAATTGCCTCCTGAACCTAATAACTGGTTGGGCCACCCTTAGCAGCAATAACTGCAATCAAGCGTTTGCGATAACTTGCAATGAGTCTTTTACAGCGCTCTGGAGGAATTTTGGCCCACTCATCTTTGCAGAATTGTTGTAATTCAGCTTTATTTGAGGGTTTTCTAGCATGAACTGCCTTTTTAAGGTCATGCCATAGCATCTCAATTGGATTCAGGTCAGGACTTTGACTAGGCCACTCCAAAGTCTTCATTTTGTTTTTCTTCAGCCATTCAGAGGTGGATTTGCTGGTGTGTTTTGGGTCATTGTCCTGTTGCAGCACCCAAGATCGCTTCAGCTTGAGTTGACGAACAGATGGCCGCACATTCTCCTTCAGGATTTTTTGGTAGACAGTAGAATTCATGGTTCCATCTATCACAGCAAGCCTTCCAGGTCCTGAAGCAGCAAAACAACCCCAGACCATCACACTACCACCACCATATTTTACTGTTGGTATGATGTTCTTTTTCTGAAATGCTGTGTTCCTTTTACGCCAGATGTAACGGGACATTTGCCTTCCAAAAAGTTCAACTTTTGTCTCATCAGTCCACATGGTATTTTCCCAAAAGTCTTGGCAATCATTGAGATGTTTCTAAGCAAAATTGAGACGAGCCCTAATGTTCTTTTTGCTTAACAGTGGTTTGCGTCTTGGAAATCTGCCATGCAGGCCGTTTTTGCCCAGTCTCTTTCTTATGGTGGAGTCGTGAACACTGACCTTAATTGAGGCAAGTGAGGCCTGCAGTTCTTTAGACGTTGTCCTGGGGTCTTTTGTGACCTCTCGGATGAGTCGTCTCTGCGCTCTTGGGGTAATTTTGGTCGGCCGGCCACTCCTGGGAAGGTTCACCACTGTTCCATGTTTTTGCCATTTGTGGATAATGGCTCTCACTGTGGTTCGCTGGAGTCCCAAAGCTTTAGAAATGGCTTTATAACCTTTACCAGACTGATAGATCTCAATTACTTCTGTTCTCATTTGTTCCTGAATTTCTTTGGATCTTGGCATGATGTCTAGCTTTTGAGGTGCTTTTGGTCTACTTCTCTGTGTCAGGCAGCTCCTATTTAAGTGATTTCTTGATTGAAACAGGTGTGGCAGTAATCAGGCCTGGGGGTGGCTACGGAAATTGAACTCAGGTGTGATACACCACAGTTAGGTTATTTTTTAACAAGGGGGCAATTACTTTTTCACACAGGGCCATGTAGGTTTTGGATTTTTTTTCTCCCTAAATAATAAAAACCATCATTTAAAAACTGCATTTTGTGTTTACTTGTGTTATATTTGACTAATGGTTACATGTGTTTGATGATCAGAAACATTTTGTGTGACAAACATGCAAAAGAATAAGAAATCAGGAAGTGGGCAAATAGTTTTTCACACCACTGTACATATATATATATATATATAAACGTCTACACATGGAATTGTGGGTGTCTGTCTGGCCTGGAAGTGAGAGGTGGAGTCAGGGTAAGGGCTCCGCCTCCGTGAAAACGGAAAATAACACAAGCGAGACGAGCACATCGGCAAAAAAACATCTGAAGAAGTCGCTTAGCCGCTAACATTGGCAAAACGGTATCCCTTTTACTTTTCCTCCTGCCACTAATACACAAGCGAGGCGAGCACGTCGTCAAAACGAAGCCTCCTAGGAGAGGGACGTCCACAGTCGTTCCTTTCAAATACCTGACATGTCTACATTTCAATTTTTTTTTCTGACGAAGTCAATAGTTTCTAGGACCCCGGACTTTTTACAGCACGGGCTTACACAGCTAATATATTCTGTGGTCCCGCTTCCCTTCAGCCTTCCCCTCGGTCCGCTGCCTCTCTCTTGGATTTGCACTAATAAATCACTACCGCAAGCAAACTATAATACAAAATCAACTAGAATGTCCAAACAAATTATAGAAAAAAACCTGATCTAAATCCGTTTGTCTGGTGAAAAGCGGACAGACATACAGACAGACAGACGTTGGATTTTATATATAGACTAGCTGTCCCCTGCGGTTCTGCTTGCATAGTAGTGTAACAGGACAAACTTTAAAGATCAATAAACAAACAGGTATCGCTAAGTAACAGGAGGCAAGGTACACTCCAAAACACAGAGGTACACTGACTCGAACGGAGGCTGGCACATGAGTGAGGAGGACCCTGCCCGGCTCCCCACTCCTGACATCGTCCCGCAGCCTCTGTCTCGGATTAGCGCAAATATATCAGTCCTGCAAGCGAACTTTGGTTCTTAGTGGAATGAGAGAAGTCGCAAAATCAACCTGCATGTTCAAGCAAATTATAGAAAAAAACCCGATCTAAATCCGTGAAGTAGTTCTCTCGTTCGTTAACTAAGCGGAGGTAACGTACATGCCCCGAGGCTGGTGCGTGAGTGAGGAGGGCCCTGCCCGCTGTGGGTCTCTCGGATTTGCACAAATAAATCGGTACCAAAGGCAAACTATGATAATTAGCATGATGAGAGAAGTCACAAGATCAACCAGAATGTTCATCCGTTCTCTCGTGAAAAGCAGATAAGACAGATGTTGGATTTTATATATATAGATATATACTGCTCAAAAAATTAAGGGACCACATAATCATCGCAGTCTTAAGACCAGGTCATTTAAGCTTCAGGGATATCAGTGTTTCCAGTTAGGAAGTCTAAGCCATTGTGAATCAACTTCACCTGCTTTGGTACAAATAAAAGTGACAACAGGTGCACGGGAGAGGCAACAGCAAGACACCCCCAAAAACAAAATGGTGGCCACAGACCGCTGCTCTCTCCTGATCCTTCCTGATCCTTCCCTAGTTTTGCGTTTTGCTAGTGTCCTTGTCACTACTGGTAGCATGAGGTGCTACCTACAGCACATTCAAGTTGTGGCACATCCATACGTGACATCACAAGAAGGTCTCGAGAGCATCTGCTCCTTAGTGCAAGGAGGGACAGGAGGAGCACTGCCAGAGCCCTGCTAAAACCTCCAGCTGGCTACTGGCATGTATGTTTCTCACTAAACTATCGAAATCAGACTCCATGAGTGTGTGGCACGAGGGCTCAACCTCCTGTGATGGGACCTGAGCTCACAGCCCATCACCGTGCAGCTTGATGGGTATTTGCAGAGAATGCAAGTCCTCATCTTAGTGAGTACGTCTGGCTTCACCAGGAAAGCGTTAGGGAGTGAGGCCTTATTTTAGGAGTGTGTTACAGACCACCCGATGCAGACAGTAATTTCAACACACATCTTTTTAGTAATATTAAAAAGGCACGTTTTCAGGGGGATACTACAGGGTGATCCAGATCTAATTATGCAATTTTCATTACACTATAACTTAAGTTTATTACATATTACTGAATGGAGGACAAGTGGGACATTAAATGGAAAATCAGTGAATTAATTCAATGTAAGTCCATTTTTGTTTATTACAAGATATTTCAAACAATTCTTTTGTCTTGCATTGTTTTCCTACGTTGCATTAAAAGTTGCATTATTGGATCTGGACCACCCTATATAGTCATAGGGGACTTTAATGATCTGAATATTAACTGAGATAACCTTGTTAATGGCAGAGTTTAGTTTAGTTTGTTGCTCTCCATTGTTAATGCTGGGTCTTTTCTGAGCTTTGGCAGCCGTCCCTCAGTACCGCATTGCTCTTCTACTTGCTGTGAACTTATTGTAAAATTTGATCCTCTTCTATACGATTTTGTTTTTTTGATTCTTTTGTAAAGCACTTCACGATGATGGAGGCGGACAACAGCATTACATAAAATAAAGAGTGACTGATATCATTACACATTAGAGGACATGTCATGGATGGAACACGTGAGGAATGTTTCCTACCCAGCTTTTAATGCGTAATGTTTGATTTTCTTTATATTTGAGCACACCAGTAAACATAAAAGAGCCATGCTAGCCAATTCTGAAACCACTTAATGATGAAACATAAATCCTGACAAACATTAAAGTGTCATTCTTTAGTTGCAATAAGAAGAAATTTCTGCTGTGTTGTTGCAATAGAGAAAGGGGTAAAAGACAAACGGAGTGCCACTTAATGGCTCCTCAGTCAGCCCACTCCCTAAAAGCCCCCCGAGGCACACGAGTGGGAGGTGATTTAACGTAAGGTACAGGCGGCGATGCTTTAAAATCATTCAGAGAGACTTTCTCAAACCTGCTTATTAACCCATTCCTTTGTCGTGGTGGACTTGACCCAATCGGTCAACCCAGAGAAACGTACAGAATCCGAACGTACGCTGCCTATAAAGGGTCTTCACTGCCTTGGAGTTTTGACATTTTATTTTTATACAACGTGAAACCACAGTGGATTTGATTGGGCTTTTTTGACACAGATCAGCAGAAAAAAAACGGAAAAATTGAAAACAGACTTCTGCAAAGTGGGCGAAATTCAATAGAAATATAAAACACAAAATACTCGAATCTCAAAAGTTCACCCACTTCAAGTCAGGGTTTAGTAGATGGCAGCCATGATAGCCTTTGAGTCTATGTGCTCAGCTGTCATTGTCCCCATTCTTCTTTGCCATATTGCCCAGGCTCTGTCAGGTGTCATGGTGGTCGGGAGTGGACAGCCTTTGTCAAGTTCAGTCACAAATTCTCCATTGGATTGAGATCTGGACTCTGACATGGCCACTCCAGGGCCTTCACATCATTGTTCTGAAGCCATTCCTGGGTTGCTTTGGCTTTCTGCTTCTACCAAGATGCAGTTTTCTTTCAGGCTTCTCCAGGAGTTCGCCCGTATTTTGCTGCCTTTGTTTTGCCCTCACAGGCCTTCCAGTGCCTGCCGTAGAGAAGCATCTCCACATCCTGAGGCGGCCATCACCAGGCTTTACAGTGGATGTGGGAGAGGATGAAGACAAAGCCGATGGCGGTCAGCGACAACGCTGCACACCCTCCTCTGTGTGACACTCTAGCATGGGGGACAAGTCAAGTGTCAAGAAACTCCTTCATACCTCCAGCAGTGGGCCTTTTGTAATGCCCCCTTATCTTTAGCCAAGTCACAAGATGTCTTCTGTTTCCTAATTCCTGTATATGAGGGGCATGGATGTTGTTGTTTGCAGTATTATTTCTGTATTGGGCTGCTGTAAATACTAGATGACCCTAATAGAGAAATAAGGTAATTACGATCTATTATAAAGTGCCTTTCAGATCTGTTGTGACACAATTGACACCAGACATAATAAAGCTTTGGGGCAGCCACCCGTATATAATATGTCCTGGCTGCAAAAAGGTTGAATTCTCAAAGAGAGTTAGCTACAAGACTGAGTCCAAAACAGAACTGGTTAAACGAAGGCAAGATGGTGGGTCTAAAGGCCCATATAGGAAGTGACATCATCCTGAGGCCCGGAACTGGAAGCGACGTCATCGAAGCCACCAGAACTCGGCAGGATTTCCTGAGAAAGACAGTCAGTGCACCCCGCCGTCCCCCGGTCTGATGTGGTATAATTACTTGAGCCCTTTAGCTGCCTCCTACTCGCACATGTGTGACACTGTCTATCTATTATATAGTGGCTTTCAGGTCTATCGGTCTATTATCTATTATAGAGTGCCCTTCCATTTATCTGTCTATCTTTATTTATTTTATAGTGCCTTTACTATCTATCATATAGCACCTTTCCACTCTCTCTCTGTATCTATTTATTATACAGTGCCATTCACATCTATCTGTTGTGACCAGCAGGGGGCACTGTGGCACCCCAGACACACCCACAACTACTCAAGTCACAGATTCAATGAAAAGGTTTATTTTAACAACATACCTTCACAGGTTATCCACCAGCACAAACCTCCGCACAATTCTCTCTGCTGTCTCATTTCTTCCTCCACTCCTCCCAGATGATTGTTCTCCAGCTCCTCTCCTGGATGAGGTCAAGTGACTTCTTTTATCTTAGACCCGAGAGCACTACCAATGCTAGGGCACAGCCTGATGGAAGCACTTCTGGGTCGAGCAGAAGTCCCTGAAAGTAGGGAATACAAACCCCAACAGCACCCTCTGGTGGCAAACACAAACCACCTCAAAACCAGGAACCCAACAAGGCTGCTTAGTGGGACTACAGTTCCCAGCATGCCTTAGGGGTGTCTATACTGGTAGCACCACTCAGGGATGCAATGCTGCCCCATAACGTGTTGGTCTGGGAGGATGTAGCTCTGACTGATTTTTCTCCTCCTGTCCCATCCATTACAGTGTCCACCCAGATAGGAATTGTACCTTGGTCCCAGCCTGCCAAGATGCCAACATACCCACTTCCAGACTGGCATCTTCTGCCAACTTCCTGGCTCCAAAGGACTGGCCTCAACCTTGCCCTGTCCTTTGCGGGACCCCTGCCCATACATGCCATTCTTTATGCTATCTGTTATATAATATCTTTCATATCTATCTATGTACCGTATATACTCGAGTAAAAGTTGGGTCTTGAAATCTTGAAAATCGATCATAAAATCAGACCGCGACTTATACACTCGTTCAAAAATGCGACACTTCATTTTCTTACTTCCTCCAATCTCTCATCAGTTTCTCAGACACATCGAATTTTGTTGCAGTAGCTCAGTCACCAATTTCTTTCACCACTTCAACGATGTTTAATTTTAAGCCAGCTTCATATACTCTTCTGATCGAACGCTCCATCGTAGATAAGGGATGCTCTTACGATAAAGGTGTATGAGGGTGTGAGATACAAAAAACACAAATCAGTGCAAACGTTGTCTTGGAATAGTTGGGGTATTACCGTGTGGTCACGTAGGCATAATACATAGGTGCTCCGGGGTTACTCTCTCAGGTGGACGTTAGCATATCGTGATCTCCGCATTCCACTTATACGACCGACATTATAAAATACCAGAAATTATACGGTCAAATCAAGTCCAGACTTATCCGCGAGTAGATATGGTATGCGTTTATTTAATATTCCTCCACACTATTCAGGTGGTGCTGTCCTAAATGGCTACTGAAACTTGTATTATAATTTTTGGTTTTACTTCAGCCATGCAAGACATTTGCAAAACAAATGCTGTACGCTGCTGTGTTGTGTTGCTAAAACTAAGAGTGACAAATGTCCACACAGCTGACATTATGCCCCACAAACCGCATGGGTGGGCACTGATCTGTGTTGCCCTATAAGTAATACATCCCCATACTGCTCTGCCAGACAGAAAAACACAAAGCTGACGTCAGACCAGGTGCCAACACTATATATATATATATATTATATATATATATATATATATATACATACACAGTGGGTACCTTGGTATACGTCCGCTTTGGAATAAGTCCAACTTGGTATACGTCCTGTTTGGATGCGAAAAATTTTGCTTGGTATACGACCTTTGTTTGGAATATAACTCGCGTGCTACCCTTGTTAACCTCTCTCAAGACAAAGCCATGACTGCCCACGAGCGTCAGTATGCGCTATAACTCTCTGTGAATTTTCACGTGATTTTGTGTTTTTTCGTGTAAATTTGAATTGATTGTTGAAAAGTATTAAGGTGGCATGTGTATCTGGGACTTGGCTGCTGCACACCGTATGCCGAGAACGACGGTATCTACGATTGTGAAAAACAAAGACGTTATTAAAAAGTAAGGTGAGGTTAAATTTTCATTTATTTCATCTTATTGCTTTTGTATTTATGTATTTTAGTATTAAGCAGTGTTTAAATTATTTTATACAACCCCATCAATGCATAATATGCCAATAACAATAGGATTTTTTTCATGGGAACGGATTAATCATTTTCCTTTTATTTCCTATGGGAAAAATTTGTTTGGTATACTTCCTGTTTGGTATAAGTCAGAGGATCTGGAACGGATTAAGGACGTATACTGAGGTACCACTGTATCTATTTTTTTAATTTTAACCATGATTCCCTAATTCTGGGCTTTTCATGAAGCCGCTACAATAAGATCATATTTTGGATCGGATAACAACAACATTTATTTATATAGCACATTTTCATACAAAAAAATGTAGCTCAAAGTGCTTTACAAAATGAAGAATGGAAAAATAGAAGACACAATAAAAAATAAACATAAGTCAACGTTAATTAACATAGAATAAGAGTAAGGTCTGATGGCCAGGGTGGACTCCAGCCGGCCGGAGGAAAAAAATAAAATCTGCAGGGATTCCAGACCATGAGACCACCCAGTCCCCTCTGGGCAATCTACCTAACATAAATGAACCAGTCCTCTTTGTATTTAGAGTTCTCACGGAAGGACTTGATGATGATGGTCACGTGGACTTCTGGCTTTTAGTCCATCAATGTTGGAGCATCATGATGCTTTGAGTAGTTTGATTAATCCCAGGAGGGAAATTATTTCTTTGCATGACATGGTCAGTATTATGTTTCATACCTGAGGTGGATCCATTAACCAACTGGGAGTAAAAACAAACTAGCACTGGGAACTGGCAGTGCATACTGTGTAGGTTGGGTAGTCAAGTCAGCAGAGCGTTTGTGATGTCACCTGAGACCTCCTCCAGTCCTCCGCCACCTCTGGAGAGTTACTTGACATCGCTCCCAGGACAGAATTGGTAGTCTAAACAGAGCCATTGCTGTTTTGTCACTGCAAGTCGATGTTTGAGCCGACACACCATGAAAGAACTGCAGCACAAAGCACAACGGTGACCGTGTTGCTAGAGACACAATGGCTGGTGGCAGCGGCAGCTCAGCACTTTCGGCCTCTTGTAGTCTTCTGTGTGCCGTGTGTCCCAATTTGACTCCTCTCACTGAAGAGAGGCGCTGATCCAGTATACGTAATCCTGCACCATTAGCACGTGTGAACACAATGACAAAACTGCAGGGATGATGCGGGCTTTCTTTCTCTAAAAGAACAAGTCCATTTAATTAACCACTTAAGGTTATCTTTTGGCATAATGGTGGGATAAATCTGAATTTTAGATGGAATAATGAATGCTGTAAAATAACACAAATGGGCACAATGTCACAGCTTACGCCACGGACAGCGAGGTGAGGGTCACGTGTCTAATGCACACGATATGATGTGACGTGATACACATGCACGGTCACCGACTAATCCACTAGTCAGAGTGTACTGGTACAGACTGGTCCTCTAAAACGGTACAATAGCAGCCTTACGATATAATCACACATTATTTATAGTATATTCGATGTAACCTGTTGGGGGCGCCACTGAGTCCCCAAAACCCACCAATACACCAACAAATATAAACTCAAATGAAGATTTAGTAGAACACAAATCTGCACAACTCTTCCTTTCTCTACCTTCTCCTTGTTTCTCTTTCCTCCTGGTGATCTTCGTCAACTGCCTCCCGATTCTGACCAGCCATACATGAAATTTGACCTTCCTTATGCCGTAACCTGGGATCACTTCTGGTGTCATGACACTACTGGCTGGAGGAACTTCCAGGTCAGATGGAAGCTCCCTGAAGTGAGGACACTTTTTCTCTGCAGCTCCCCCTGGTGGCATGGATATAATTTGCCCAAACCAAATCTAACTATTACACTCAGTTAATTACTTGTAATACAGGTAACACCAAGTGTTTGTTTTCATTACTTAATAATGTTACACAACCTCCAGATTCTTTACCATCTCACCTTTACTCAACTGCTTTCTGTAATTCTCTTATCTCCTTTTTTAATGAGAAAATCCAGAGGATACATGAGCACCTCGGTCCAGATCCTCTCTGTGTTTCTTCTGAACTTCACTCGCCTATTCACTCTTTTTCTTCTTTCCAGCTTCCCAGTTCCTCTGAAATCTCAGATCCATCCAATATCCAACCCGCTATATCCTAACTACAGGGTCACGGAGGTCTGCTGGAGCCAATCCCAGCCAACAAACAGGAAACAAACCCCGGGCAGGGTGCCAGCCCACCACGGGGCACATGTACACACACACACACCAAGCACACACTAGGGTCAATTTAGAATCGCCAATGCACCTCACCTGCATGTCTTTGGACTGCGGGAGGAAACCCACGCAGACATGGGGAGAACATGCAAACTCCATGCAGGGAGGACCCGGGAAGCGAACCCAGACGGGTCTCCTAACTGCCAGGCAGCAGGGCTACCCACAGCGCCACTGTGCTACCCTGAAATCTCAGATCTCATCTGCAAATCCAAGTCATCTGCTTGTCAGCTGGACCCCCTCCCTACAGTTCTAGTTAAAGCCTGCCCCCCTTATCTCTGCCATCATTCACTCTTCTCTCACTACTGGTATTGTTCCTTCATCTTTTAAAACTGCTGCTATAACCCCAGTACTGAAAAAACCTGGTGCTGATCCTACTAACTTCAATAATTTTCACCCTATTTCTAATTTGCCCTTTATCTCCAAAATTCCACTCCCACTTATCTCATAATAATCTATATGAAAAGTTCCAGTCTGGTTTTCACCCCCTTTCACAGTACAGAAACGGCACTTGTTAAAATTATCAACGACCTCCTTATGGCTGCTGACTCCGGTCTAATTCCTATTCTCATCCTCCTCTCCTTGATCTGAGTGCAGCCTTTGATACTATTTGTCATACCACTCTCCTTACTAGATTATCTCTGATTGGCATTACCCACACTCCACTAGACTGGTTCAGATCCTACCTCTCAGGCCGCACTCAGTTCATTCAGCTTAAAACCTTCACATCCCAACCCACCGCTGTTACTTCAGGTGGGCTCTGTCCTGGGGCCTCTTCTTTTTATTATTTACCTTCTTGCCCTTGGCAATATCTTTCATAAATATAACATTCATTTTCACTGTTATGCTGATGACATCCAACTCTACCTTGCTAGTAAACCCACCTCTTCCTTTCCACCACCTTCGCTTATTGATTGTATTGCCGAAATTAAATCCTGGTTTTCTTCGAATTTTCTTAAATTAAATAGTGACAAAGCGGAGGTTCTCATTGGCTCAAAATCATCATTATCCAAAGCCGATAATCTTTCTCATGTGATTGATAACTCCGTTGTTTCCCCATCACCTCAGATTAACAGTCTGGGTGCCATCCTTGACAGGACTGTCTTTCCAATCTCACTTTAATAACGTCACCCGGTCTGCTTACTTCCACCTACGTAATATTTAATCTCATCCGCCCCTCCCTCACCCCCCCCATACCACTGCCATTCTTGTTCACAGTCTTGTTACTTCTCGTCTGGACTCCTCTTTGGTCTCTCTAATAAATCTCTTCATAAGTTCCAGCTAGTCCAGAATTCTGCTGCCCGCGTCATTACTCGAACCCCATCTATTCACCACATCACTCCGGTCTTGCAGCAGCTTCATTGGCTCCCGATTAAGTTTCAAATTGATTTTAAAATTCTGCTATTAACATTTAAGGCCATTCATAACCTCGCCCCTCCATATCTGTCTGACCTTCTTCATGTTGTCATTCCCTCTCGTAACCTTCGATCCTCTTCCTCCATCCACCTGACCGTCCCTCTCACCCATCTCACCAGCATGGGGAGCGGAGCATTCAGCCGTTCTGGAACTCACTGCCTACTGAGCTCAGAAACATCGAATCATATTCATCCTTCAAATGTAAACTTAAAACACATCTGTTTAAAATGGTTTTTCTTTATGATTACAGTAGTTGTGTTTGGTTTTAATTTTTATATTTTCTGATGTTTTAAGTTGTTTATAATTGTGTCTTTTATTTATTTATTGTTTGTTCGGTGTCCTTGAGTTCTCAGAAAGGCGCCTTGTATAAATAAAATGTATTATTATTATTATTAATACTGCAAGGCTGCACTACCGGACTACAACTCCCAGCCTGCCCAGCAGGCATCCACATAGGGACTGTCGTCGTCCGAGAGGACTGCCACCTACTGTGTTGGGGAGGTAAATAATCCCTCTGCTCTTCCAAGAAACTGGCCTCCGGGCCGGATAATGATCCATGACCTACTCCAGCCAGAGTGCCAGTCCATGCCTGATGTCCATTACATCGGTTACAGGCCCCCTAAGCATTTATACTACAAAAGCTCTTTGAACCATAATTTGAATCTTAGCACATCAACTCCAAGGGGGTCCCACACTCTCCCCAAGGGTCCTGTGGTTAGGTGCGTCGTGAACGTCATGCATATCAATATATTTCAAACGGCGAGTCGTGGCACACTGGTGCGCCGCTGTTCACGGCTTGGGGCGTAAACTTTAGACACTCCAAGGGGGACCAAACCACATTTACATGAAGAGTAAGTTCAAAGGGGATATAACTTAAGAGAGAATCTCAAAAATCAGGAGTGGTCTCCCCGTGACTTTCTCATATAATCAGATATGAGGATGGATATTTGGGGAGTAAACCTCAAGACAATGATTATATTTTTATATTATGTACATTAAAGAACCATCAACATCAAATCAAATGAATTCATATATTCAAACAATTATTATAAAAGTAAAGTTGAATAAATCAGACTCTGTAGCTGCATGAATAAAAAAAAAAAATTGAATATGTGTTCAGGTAAAGTTCCACTTCTGGTTAGCGGAAACAGCTCAAAAGTTAATAGAAATCTACATTTTGTACCTCATACTTGTATGCAAAATTTGCTTGACTGAAGTGAAAGCGAACTCAAGTTATGAGTGGATGGATGGATGCGTCATGACCGTAACAGAGAGAAACCCCAATGAGGACCACCCCAACTCCCTACACGGACAAAATCTGTCAAACTTTGTGCAGTGTCAGTCTGTGTCGGGTCGGCACCAACCAAGCGCTTCTGCCACAACTGAAATACAAATATTAAAAATGTCAACTCTGAATGCAATCCATGCTTATGTCTCCCCCACAGAGTGGACGTTTTAAAGTGGACAAGGACCTCCTGTTGTCTTTTATCACGGTGTGTCTCGTGATCTGGACTGAATTTTAGGGTCTCTTGGCCTTTTTCTATATTAGACATCATTTGGCATTGCCGTTGTTAGGGTCGCATTCTGCGTTTCTAGGGGCGTGGTCTCTGGGGTTGTGACCTCGACTTCATTGGCACAACGAGATAAAAGGGCAGCTTTTGTGCCAAGCCTTTAGCCAGCCTGCATATAAATCCTTTAAATCTCAAAAAGAATCTCCGTTTTTGCCCATGGTACCCGTGTCTTGCCTGCTTTTGACTTCTTTCCTGGTTTTTGACTTTGATTCTTGTCTCTCGTCTGCTCAGTCCATTTGTGTTTTGTTCTTTCATCTCATAAAATGAGCTCTGTGTCTCCTGCCGAGTCAGGACCTCCTGATCCCGTCTGCCACCAAATTCAGCTTCATTGCCTGCTTTGGTCCGATAAACCAAAATGTACAAAGCTCCAGCAGATTACAAAAACAGGTGAAGTGACATTCAAAGCTCCAGCAGATTACAAAAACAGGCAGGTGAAGTGACATTGTTGGCGATTTGGTAAGCGTGTGTCACAAGCTCTTGAGCGTGTTGTAGCCTCCCAGCTCACCAATTACTTAACCTCTAATAACTTGATGGAACCCTTTCAGTCTGGTTTCAGGGTGCAGCACAGCTGTGAAACTGCTCTGCTACGAGGAACCAATGATTTGCTTATGGCAGCAGACTCTGGACTCTGAGCTCCTTCCCAGTCCATCTTGGCGGTGATCTCATCAGACCTGCCTCTACTGCAAAGAATCTCGGTGTCATTTTTGATTCCTCCCTTTCTTACTCCGCCCACATAAATCACATTAAGCCAGCAAACCAGCATATTAATTCTGTTAGACCTCAGTGCAGCATTTGACACTCAGGTTAGACATGACATTCTACTGTCCAGAATGGAGAACATGCTGGGTATCTCTGGCACTGCCCTCCAGTGGTTCAAGTCCTATCTGACTGATAGACAAGAGTTTGTTAGTCTGGGCAACAGCAGGTCCAGCACAGCGCCAGTCACACAAGGAGTTCCTCAGGGCTCTGTCCTCGGCCCTCTTCTCTTCTGTATTTATATGCTTCCCCTTGGCCATATTATTCGTAGCTATGGACTGGGCTATCATTTTTATGCAGATGGTACTCAACTCTACTTCAATGTTAAAAGTGGAACTTAATCAGAGCTTTCTCAGCTCACAACCTGCCTTAGTGAAATTAAAACCTGGATGGAGCAGAACTCTTTAAAATTAAACTGCAACAAAACTGAACTCCTGCAAATTGGGACTAAAATGCAACTTAATAAAATGAGCTCCTTTCCAGTCCATCTTGGCGGTGATCTCATCAGACCTGCCTCTACTGCAAAGAATCTCGGTGTCATTTTTGATTCCTCCCTTTCTTACTCCGCCCACATAAATCACATTAAGAAACTTTCTTACTTTCACCTCTGTAATATATCCCGTGTTCGCTCCTTGTTCTCCTTTTCTAATGCTGAGAAACTTGTTCCTGCTTTTATCACATCCCGCATAGATTATTGTAACTCGCTGTTGGCAGGTGCCCCTTCTAATCTTATATCACAACTCCAGCTTATTCAAAACTCGACTGCAAGAGTCCTTACTTGAACCAGCAGCAGCGAGCACATCACACCCATCCTGCTCCGTCTTCATTGGCTCCCCGTGTCTTACAGAATCGAATATAAAATCCTACTAATAACCTACAAAGCCTTAAATAACCTCGCGCCAAACTACATCAGTGACCTTCTCCATCACTATGTGCCTGCCCGCCCACTAAGGTCCTCCGATTCTGGCAATCTTGTTGTGCCCCACACTAATCTACACTCCATGGGTGACAGCAGGGCCTTCAGCTGTATAGCGAGTGCCCAGACTCTGGAATGACCTACCGAAATTAATCAGCTCAGCTGACTCCATGAATTCGTTTCAAAAACAACTCAAAACTCATCTGTTCAGGAAGGCTTTTAGCTCTACTTGACTTCATTCCCCTTCTCTCAGTTTACCTCTCTGTCAAAATGCTTATGTAACCTGTGTGTGTGTGTGTGTGCTAGACCATCAATTCTGTTGTCTGTTAGGCTTTCTTTGAACTTACTGTCTTAATATTCTTTATTTATTTGGTTTGTACAATGCTATACGCTATATACCCTGCTGTTTTCTGTTATTTTCTGTAAGTGCACTTGAGCATGGGAAAGGCGCTATATAAATAAAATGTATTATTATTATTATTAGAGGGCAACGGTGACGGAACTGGAAGTCATCTCAAGTGATGACAGCCAGGCTTTAGACGCAGAACAGTAAATCGGGGTGGAGAGGGGCGCCAGAAATTCCTTTCTTTCCCAGTGCCATTCGCCTTTTTAATAAGGAATAGCAGAGATTGTAAAGAATTCCAGAATTGCAGAGTTATCAGGTGTTTTTAGTGTAAGGCCACATCATCAAGCTGCTAGAAGCAGTTAACAGGTAATCTAGATTGTTTTCAAATGATGTCGATGTTTTATGATTTCTGTGCAAGTTATAGCATGTTTCGTCTCTGTCTGATTCTTTAATTTCTTTTCTTTCTGTTATTGGCTGCAACTAAGAAGGTAACTTTTCATGTACAGTAAAAATGAAAAAAACCGTGAAGCTGGCTAGGCATGTGACGGGAAGTGGAGCCCTCTAGTGGCCGAAGCGCCGCAGTGTTGAACACAAATTGGTAACGTGAACGCTGTGACAGAAGAACTCAATAGACGAACTACTACTGCAGGAGGGGAAAGCTGGAGTTGTAAATGTAAAATTATATGTGAAGGACAAGATGACAGCTGCGCAACAAATCTCCCCATAACTGACAGTGTCACCGTAAAGAGTGACACTTGTCAAAGGGAACGGGCCATTAGTGTAAGGAGCTGTGTCATGAGTGATGGAGTTTAGAAAACAAAAACAACAACGATTGTGCTGTACCTGTCCAGTTTAGAGAAGTACGGCGTGAGAGGTGTGGCCAGAGAAAGGCGCTATAAAAAAAAACATTAGGTTGCTTGGAAACTCCTCAGCAGTGACTCGCTATTCGGATATCGTTTATCCTCGCAATATTGAAAAGCCTTTGCCTATTTAAGAGCTTTGGGGCACGTAAAGGCGCTTTATTAACTAGCACATCGTGCGACCCTAAGCAAGCCCTGAAACCTGTGCGTAAAAGTAAGAATACGCACGTGTGATGTGCAAGTTGCTTTGCACGCCCCTCCAGGCTTATTCAGATACAAGGCAGTATCCAGACGCTCGCCCACACCGACTCACAGTGGATCAGTCCCCTGTCGCACCAGGCACTCGCTGGTGAAGGTGGGCACACATGAAGGAGGCCATGGGCAGACACGACGACGATTCAGCCACTGCCGTTAGCTATTCTCCCCATGCCAGTGCCCCGCAAACACGTTTGTTCGTTCGTCTTTTTTCTTCCGAGAATCACCCACCTGTCAGCAAAACTGAAGTGCAGGCAGCCCGTCTGTGACTAATAGAGGAACCAAACCTGCAAGACCCTCGTGCGCCGCCAGTCAGTAGGAGGGGCCGGCCGAAGCTTAAATACTGCAGTGGCATGAATGGGGTGGAGTCTGGCCGTCAATCTAGCTCAAAAGGATGTTTATTGGCTGGTTGCCGTTAAATCTTCTCGTGAGACTGGAATTTGCCGGGCTCAGAGGCGATCGCGATTGGATACATGTAGCTTACAACGGTCTGGGCGGAGTTAAACACCACGCCCAGAGTTCAGTAAACAGACTGACCGGCTTTGAAGGCGGGTTGTTGTGGCGCCCGGCCGGGGGACCGTTCGGTGTGTTTGCACCGGCTTAGAGTCCGCAGGGCTCTCGGTTAAGTGAGAAGTAGGGGGTCATTAAGTAAAAGTAAAATCGGCTTCATACAGAAATCAGTGTTACGAAAGGGTTTGGTAAATTAATGTCGGTAAATGTGTAGTTAGTTGGAGGATCACCTAGGTTTTCGTTTGAGCATGGCAAAGGTGCTATATATATGCATAATGTATTATTATTATTACCTGAAAAATTTTGGAAAGTGAACAGAGGCAGAAGGCTACGTCCAAGTGCTTTTCTCAGGGTGCTGATTCACCAGAGTGCTGCTCCTCGATCAAGCCGTCTGTGTTTAGGCGATCCGTCGTATGCAATGTCTCTGGAAGAGGAAAGTGCGCCATCGTTTGGTGTAAAGATGAATCGCAGCCCACATTTTCTCCTCAACTTCGGAAATTTAATAATTCCACGGAAAAGTGAAAGTAAACTCATTTCACATATTTAACACAAGGGCACAGAAAACCACGCGGTTTAGAATGAAAATATAACGACGGCTACAGTTTTGTATTTTTCAGGCTGGTCGTTGTGAAATACTGAAATGGTTGCAAGTCCCCTTTTCACTATTTTATTTACTATTCAGTATTAAATTTGTCGCATAGGGAGAGACTCCAGTATAGCTAGACACACACATTCACAGAACTGTCAATTATAAAAGTTATGAAAATTTGGAGAAACGACTCCCCTATTAAATAAGGAATTATAATTCTTATATTTTTACCTTTTTCTTGTAATGGTTTGGAGTTTCCAAAAATTGCACCCGAGCCTGAACCGAAGTCCAGGTGATGCGTATGTGTCGTTCAGGTGTTAGCAGGGCTGTGCTCACTTAACGATCATTGAACAGCCGCCCAACCCCAAGACAAAGATGGTTGGAAATAATAGAGCAGAGAAACGGGCTCGTGAAAGCCACGGGCATGCGACGAGTGTGGTGTTCGAACGAGGCACGACAGAGTTAAGCTTTCCGTGCATATATACCGGCGTTAAACACCGTAGCCGGTGAATATCTTAGAAATCCTTATGATTGCAGGTGCGTTGCGTTTAATTTCACATATTTAGAAGCGGTCTGTGCTGTACCCATGAGCCTCTGCGTGGCTGATTTGAATATTCACCCCTGATTGGGTTAGCACCGTGCCTTACGTATTTAAAGGGGCGGTACTTTCACGGCCTTTCCGGGATGGGCGGATTTCTCTCGCGGTGACTGCCGCGTTCAGCCGCAGAGAATAAAACAAAAGGCGTCAGTTTGAAGAATCTTTACAATGCTGGCGCCGACTGTCGCTTTGTGTTTCAGTGTAACGACTCATAATCGAAGATATCTGCGTAACTGTTACAATAACTCACAAGTATTGATGTACTTCATTTTTGCACAATTATGCATGCCGTTAATGAAAGTCGCTGAAAATAAACCTGGGCTTTCATGTGTGACAGATTTGGAACCTGTAGATAGGCCTTATTGAAACTCTATCCATCCATTATCCAGCCCGCTATATCCTAACTACAGGGTCACGGGGGTCTGCTGGAGCCAATCCCAGCCAACACAGGGTGCAAGGCAGGAAACAAACCCTGGGCAGAGCGCCAGACCACTGCAGGGCACACACACCCACACACCAAGCACACACTAGGGACGATTTAGAATCGCCAATGCACCTAACCTGCATGTCTTTGGACTGTGGGAGGAAACCCACACAGACACGGGGAGAACATGCAAACTCCACGCAGGGATGACCTGGGAAGCGAACCCGGGTCACCTAACTCCGAGGCAGCAGCGCTACCATGCCGCCCCTTATTAAAACTCAAATGTTACTATTATTATTATTGTATGTCCTGTATGATCTGACAGTGCCTAGTGTGAAAGGCGCTATATTAACACACAGTCTGTTCTCATTTTCTGTTATCCCTTATTATTTGATGCTTTTTATCCAAATCGACTTACAACATCTGCGGTGGGCTGGCGCCCTGCCCGGGGTTTGTTTCCTGCCTTGCGCCCTGTGTTAGCTGGGATTGGCTCCAGCAGACCCCCGTGACCCCGTAGTTGGGATGTAGCGGGTTGGATAAAGGATGGATGGATGGACTTGCAACATTTGAGAGATGCAATTAGTTGTGTTTCTTTTGTTTTATTTGAACAAGAGCACAGCGGCAGGTGAAGTGACTTGCTCAGGGTCACACAGCGTCAGGCACATGATACAAAGCCACAGCCTCAGGGTCTGAAGTCAAAAGCCCAAAGCCTTAGCCACTGTGCCCTTTTCTAGTTTTCTTGACCTTCTATTTCATTATTCCTCTTATGCCTTTTTATACAGTGTATATGAAATAAAGATGATGATTTTGTTCAAACCAAATGCCCTTGCGTTGCTTTGTCTTTTCAGTTCTTCAGTGCGGTCAGTTGGCAGAGCTGCTATACATTGAAATGTTTGTTTTGCTCTCCCTTGTTGCTTTGTTTGACCCAATTGTGTTTTCTGATAAAGCTCATTGTGAAAACTGATGGAGAAGTTAAGCTTTGAAACAGCGGCAGATTTAGGTATGGGCGGCAAGGGCAGCCGGCCAGGGTGGCATTGGGCACCTACACCAAAGCATTTGTAATGGCAATTACAGCCTGAGCCTGTTAATCCATTAGGGGTGCCATTAATGAAATCTAATGGGCACACGCTCTGTAAAGGCTGTGTTATGTACACGGAGGGGTGCCAATTGAGTAAGTAATGGGGCACAAGCTCCAGACACCAAGAGTGACCCCCTCAGTCATCAAACTCTACTAATCCTGCTTGCACACCATATATGAAAGATAAGGGGCACATGCACTGTAAATTCTGTGGTATGTACACTGAGTCATTAAAGTCTAATACTGATTAGGGACCCTACGGACACTGAGGGGCGCTGTCCCTTCTCCCCACCTAGGGCTCCAAATGGGCTTTGACCAGCATGCTAGTTTGTAATCTTCCTTGTGTTGCCACTTTTGTTTGATTTCTAATATGTCTTGTGATGGCACCACCATCAGTGTCGAACAATGTCAGCACACACAAAACGCGGGACAAGGAAGACCCTACGGGCTGTAAAACGGGCCTCGCGGAACCCAGAGGACAAGATATCTACTTGGGATGAGCTTCCGCTTTGTAATGTATTGATGTCTGACGTGGCCAAAGTGCCATTTAACTCTTTGAGGGCTGAATATTTTTTCCAAAAAACAATGGTTTCACTCAAAAATCAACATAAAACGTTTGTTGCTGCATGCTGTGGCTGCCAGTTTGCCAATAATGTGCGGCAGGCTTGCTGCCAGGCTGTCTTTGTGGGGCTGGGAGAGCAGCAACAGCGGACACGGTTGCAGTGCATTACAATCTGGTTTCTACCTCTTATCATTGTTAGGTGGCAGTCCTCCCTGGCAAACACTATCAGTACCATGACTAGCTGGGGACCGATCAGCTGAAGCTGGAACCTCACGTTCGTTTTCGATCACTTGTATCAAAAACTGACTCAGACAAGTCATAGTCCAGTTTAGAGATAATAGGCAAAACGTCGTCCACGGAGTATTTTGCTTTAAGCATTCGCTTTCATCTCTCGCCAGATGTCAGTGCCATTTTTGCCGTTGTGTGTGCCTTGCTACTCACGTGAGCACAGGAAATCTCGGTCAAACCAATGAATCTAACTTTCCTTCTAGCAAAGAGAGTCCAACTAAAATGTAATGGTTGGGTTTGTCACAGTTTACAGTTGATTACCACCTCCTTTTGACAAAAGTCTACATCAGCCCTGAAAGAGTTAAAATAAAGCTAAAACTAAGACTCCCTCGTAATCTACCTTCAGCTTCCTTATTGCTTGGGACGGTGAGAAAGACGCCATCTGTGCCTGTCTCAATGTTATATTTCACTTTTTATTTTGAATAAATTAGCAAAACTTCCTAAAGTCCTGGTTTTGCTTTGTCATTCTGGGGCATTAAGTGTTGCTTGATGAAGGAATAACTGAATTTAAATGATTTTAGTACAAGGCTGCAATATAAGAAACTATGTAAAGATTGAAGGGGTCTGAATACTCTGTGAATGCACTATATATATATACAGTATATATAAAACATGTATAAATAACATCATCTATAAAAATATTTATATAAATACATATTTATGGTGGTGAAACAAGTGAAATTGCAGAGTCCCAAAAATAGTTGAGGTGCCAACTGAGCCACCCTGTTTAATATCTTTTTCCCAACAAAAAAAAGCTGGCAGTTAAATAAACAGGCACATGGGGGGCACTAGGAGGCAAAAAAAAAGAAAAAACCCACTTTGGATCATCTGACTAGGAGTTTGGCTCTGAGTGAGACGCCACCTTCCAGGGGCGGGCCCTTTTTCTGTGTTTCTGATTGGAAGGGGCGGGAATTGAGGAAACGATGGGGGTGTGGTCAGTCAGCTCCCCGAGACACCTTCTCTGTGCTGCAGAGGGAAGAAACAAGACAGTTAGCGACAGCGCCCCCTCTCACCCTAGGGTGATACCACAAGGTGATCCTCAGACATGCAGGCTTGACCTCATATGCCAACAGTTTCTTTCTTTTTTTTTTTTACAAGAAAAAGTCCAACACAAAACACAAATGCGCCCATGCCATCATGGCACTGTCATGTTTCAGCCAGGTTCCTCACCTTGTTTTGTTTCATGTCTTTTGTGTTCATTTGTTTGTCATTTATTTATTCTTAATGATTCTCCTGTTTATTATCGACTTTGTGTCGTATGCCTTGGTTACGTTCCATGTTTTTTTGTAGGTGGTCCCCCAAGAGGTGGAGCCACCTGCCAATCAGTGCCCTCCGCCTTATAAATCTGGAGGGTCTCCCACAGTTCCTGACAATTTATTAAATGTGTTTTGGGAGTTGGGTGAGTTCTTGTGCTTCTCTGTACTTTGTACCTTTTTTCTCCCTTGGAGTTTTGACCTCTGGCCTCTGTTTTTTGACTTCGCCGTTGGGATTTCTGTATTGTTACTGTGCTTCTCTTGGATTGCTTTGTGTTTTTTGGCGTCTCCATTTTGCCAGCACAGTATCACAAAGCACCTTTTGTGAAAAATAAAACATCTTTACTTTTATGAAGTTTCTGCGTTTGCCCGTTTTATCTAGCTGGGGCATGTCAGGATATCCTCCTCTAGTGGGCTTGTTGGATGTGCTTTTAGAGCATTTTGGGACTTGTGTGCTTTAGGACTCTGAGTTTACAACAGTGACATGCCTTTTAACATTACGTAGGCCAAAAGTAACAGCTGACAGCTCCATCTCTCTTCATTCTGCATTACACATTACTTTAACATGGCCTTCTCATAACTTCACTGTACTTAAAATCCTAATACTCTGTATATCCAACTCATTATAAGAACTATTCATGGTGGCTCTAAAATCTGAACTAACCCCTACTCTCTCTTCTGTTTCCTTTTCCGTTGTCCTTTTGTTGGTGGCGCTCAAAGCACCGTGATGTTCCAACAGTGATGGATGGATTAACAGCCAGAAGTCTGTATGACCATCAACATCAAGTGACTCCGTGAGAACCCTAACTACAAAGAGGACTATTTCATTTATGTTCGGTAGATTGCCAGAGGGGACTGGGCGGTCCCTTGGCCTGGAACCCTTGCAGATTTTATTTTTTTCTCCAGCCGTCTGGAGGTTTTTTTTTTTTTGTTTTTTCTGTCCACCCTGGCCATCGGTCCTTACTCCTTTTCTATGTTAACTAATGTTGTCTTATTTTAATTTCTTATTTTTTTCTTTTATTTTTCTTCATTATGTAAAGCACTTTGAGCTACTTTTTGTATGAAAATGTGCTATAGAAATAAATGTTGTTGTTGTTGTTGTTCTGCAGGGTCAAAAGGTGACCTGCTGGCTTCAGGCTTCTGCCTTTATGGGCTCTGGTCCTAGGAGGGTGGGACCGACACCGCCCTTTAGGGGCGGGGCTATGCCTCATCTCCTGGTGACTGCTCAGAGCTGTGGAGAATGCAGGGGACCCCATTAGTGACCACACCCCCTCTTGGCCCAAGGCGGGGTTTTCTGACTTAGCAGAGCCATCCAGATGATCTCGATGCTGACAATACATTTATCTGTCTTTATATACACCTGCCTATATAAGGCCGTCTGTCGTTCCAGTCTCTACATTCCCTTCCTTGCTTCGCCACGGGATTCATGTCTCCCTACTGATAACTACAGCGTTTTTATTTAATCCACGGCTTCTCCGCTGTTTTATTGTTCATTTATTACGATTATAGTTATTGTGTAGGTATTTTAGACTTACTTTACATTGCTCAGGTACCCATTTCCTTTATCATTCCAACTGTACCCACATTAACATGTCTATCGAGGTAATCACCATCGATCAAAGAACTGTCACTTACCGAGTGGTTTCCATGCCCGGAGATGCCGCCTGCCTTTTCCATTCTCTGTGTTACATATTGCACAGCCATATCAGGCTCACTCTTGATATCCGGAGGAACATTGTGTCTTAT
>JANRMT010062816.1:21793418-21811979 GCA_026402145.1 Polypterus bichir lapradei | reverse complement strand
ACAAGGGTGCCCATATTTTTGCACAGCCAGTTTTTCGCATTTGATTTAATCTCATACGACTAAATACTGCGTCACTAAAAATCTTTGTTCGGAAAACACCCCAATGTTCCTAGGAAATGAAAGACACACCACTGCTATCTTTGTTGCTGAAAGGAGAGTCCGTTATTATGCAGCCCGAGAGGGGTTCCCAGACTTTTTCATATGACTGTAAACACATCTGTTGTAAAGTGCTGTTCAAAGTCACGTGTTTAACGTAGTCGACTAGCACGTGTAGCTGCTGTCCTGACTCGGCAGCAAAACAAATAACTGATTGCTCTGGTAAAACCCGGGAGACACATGCAAAAAGGCAAAACAGACAAAAATAAAATAACAGAAAGGACCAAAACCCAGAGGAGAGATAAAAAGTCGCAGTCAATATTCAGGCAAGAAGTCGAAAACCGGGCAAGACATGAAAAAAAACAGAAAGAGAATTCACAAAAGATTTAGAAGATTTTATCCACAGATCGGATAAAGCTCAGTTCAGACTCTGACCTTGTATCCCTTCTGAGGTCACGACCCCAGAAACCACACCCCTAGAAACGCAGGACGTGACCCTGGCAACGGTACACAAAGTGGCTTCCACTGTAGGAAAAGTCTATAAGACCTCAAACTTCAGCCCTGATCATGACAGCGGCTTTCTCTTCTGAATACAAAAATGTTTAACGACTCTGAAGTCACGCAAACAGCTGTGAATTGCTCCCACTTCCATCTCCGCTAGCTAACTCGATCTCCGAACGTCATGTCATCCTGGCACTGTCTGACTTGCTCTTCTTCTAGTTTCTAAAGTGCCCCAATATTTACTGGCAGTTCCCACTCATAAATGTGGGCCACTAATTCTGCTGAAGGTTTCATTTGAATGCAGGATTTGAATCTGATTATGTGGCTAAGCCGCTGCCGTCAGAGGATAAGCCCACTTTCTGCAACGCCATCTCCAGAGCTCAACTTGCTAACGTTAAGGAATCGGAATAACACAACAGCATTGAGGGTTTTATACTGTGAGGCGAGACAAAAGCTGCCAAAGCCTCTTAAAATTTGGGATGTGTTTTGGTCATGACCCACTGGATCCATCCATACATTTCAACAATCTAGAGATGTCTTTTGTTAAAATGTTTAACACCTTTTTCACCTCCAGAATGTTTTGTTGGTCTTTCTTAGGGTAAAGGGAATGAGTACTAAACGTACAAGGGCTTACAGTACTAAAGTGGGCCAAACAACACTCTACAATGGGGTAATGTAAGGTGTGACCAGTAGGGGGCACTCTCAAGCTGTCCTCAAACTCTAACTGCATTTCAAAGGTAAACTGTCACTGGGGACACTTTGATAGTTTGTGACCCACAACTTGGGCTCGCACGTCAAGTCAGCTGCTTTCATTTTATCACACTATCAAAATGGCAGACAGGCCTTATGTCGGAGTGTCTGAGTTGTGTTGCATGTTGGTCGTACATGAGCATAAGAATTTACTTTTACTCTGCCAACACCTCGACTGCTGCTGCCACTACCTGTCAGAATGGGCCTCAGGTGGCACAGGCCTGCTGTTTTAAAGTGTTTTATGTTGTAGCGTTTCCGGAGTCTTCTCCATGTTCTCACCCGTGAACAACCTATTAATAAATAATTTAAATTAAAAAGCCTAAAGCTACATCCACATTAATGTATTTTCATTTAATAACACCATTTTTAATGACCTCTGCCCTCTCTAGCATTTTCGCATCATTTACCAAAGTATCTTCGCCCGCACTAAAATGACACATATGACGTAGCCAGTCACCTACGCTGGGCATGTACACATGGGTGGGAAAAATCCTTAAGGGAATGGCAAAGCTGCCAGCCATGGGACAAGTCATAAAACTGTGGCAACTGGTAAATTTGCCTTTTGCAGCAAGTGTGCTGCATGCAAACACGACAGGTAAGCAACACAACAAATGCCATGGAAGCCATCATCTCCTCTGTGTCCGCCATGTTGGATTATGGTTTGCTTCCGTAGAGTGTGACCTGTAGGGGGTGTTGCAGCACCCCAGACACAACCTCACAGATGCCAGTCCCTGGTTTAAAACCACAGTAAAACCTGACCTTCTCTCTCCACAGCCCCCCAAAAACACAATTCAGTTCTCTGATTCTCTTTCCTTCCTACTCCTCCAGTCCTCTTCTTCTACCCGACTGCAACTCGCCTGGATGAGGCAGAGCGGCCCCTTTTGTGTGAGACCCCAGCGTACAGACCCATAGGTAGCCCAACAAAGTAGGGATATTGGATCCCAGCAGCACTTCCTGACGACACCCACAGAACCCAACAGGGCTGTCTCATGGGACTACAACTCCCAGCATACCCTGCAGGTGTCTGTATGGGTACTCTATCCCAGGGATGCCGCCAACTAGCATGTCAGGGGAGTAAACAGACCCAATTAGTTGTCTCCCCCTGCATCTTTAATATATTGGCCTCCCATGATTCTTTGGCCCCCCTCAGCTGGGATGTCGACGTATTTCCATCCATTTTGGTATCCTCTGCTAATCTCTTGGTTGAGTCAGGGAGCATCCTGCTTTCCTTCTTTTTCACGCTTTACAATGCCCCCCTGGGATCCATCCTGACCAAAACGGCAACTGACCAGTCAGTGAATGAGACGTTGTAAAGAGCAGGATCCAATCAGGGAGGGGCTACATAACATGCGTAAACCAATCGGAACTCACTCTGCGTTTTCACTCATCCACACTGCAATGCTGAGCTGCCATCTTCAGAAACATACGGCTCTGGAGAGCGTTTTCAAAAGTCTTTGTTTTCGGTGGTTAAAAACACCAGGGCCGGGACTCAGGTCAGAATGAAAATGTAGCAGTGTGGACGCAGCTTAGGTTTCTTGAGTTAGCGTTTAGTTGTTGGTCAGCCAGAGATGGGTAGGTAGCCCGATCAGTCCATTGATCGCAGTGTGGGGCGGAGAGGATGAAGAGGAGTTTGAGCCTGAGGGTCATCAATGGCCGATCGACTGCTCGCTCACTGCGGTCCAGGTGATGTAGGACAGTGGATTAAAGAGGCCATTGTCACTTTAAAATGCCAGTCAGTCTGTTAATGGTGTGTATCATGTGACTGAATCACAAGAAGTGGATTGAACGCACACACACACACACACGCACACACACTTCAGCTTGTCAGGTGCTTGTGAGAGTGAATCACAAACGGCCTTGGCGCGTTTACATCCGAGTCTAATCTGTTCCTTTTTGTTTTTCCTCAAACAGGTTGAATGTAATTTTTGCTAAATTTGACGAGGTCCAAAAATCTGGGAACATGATACTGTCATCAGCTTCTGGTAAGTCACATTCATTCACAAAGCATAATTTGCTTGTTTTTTCGAGATTGTGCCCTCCTCTGCCTTCTCTCAAGGCCCTGTGTCACTTCAAAATGCTGACAATAAATGCTGGCGCAGACCGCCATTGTGCTGCCTTCCCACTTGACTGGGCCTGATGTTCTTAGCTGCTTCTCCTCCCACCTTTGATGAAGGTTGTCTTTGAATGCTCCTCCTGGGTGGCACCCCATTGTGTGTGTCTTCTGTGAATGCCCGACAGCAGTGTTTGTTGATCCTGTCCTTTTATTAATTATTGCTCACTGTTACTTTGGAATAACGTTGGATTGCTGATATTAGCAGTACAGTGTTTAAAACTAGAAAATGTCTTTGCTGGCATATGCCACCTGACTGTGAGTCATAATTTGGGGGTTTCCAGTATAATTTATCAGGCTATGAGGTTACCTGAATAAGAGGACTACATTAGCAACAGAGGAGGTCCTCTAAATGCTGGTGAGAAAGCACAGAGGACACTAGGGGGGCAGTAAACCCCGTGTGTCCTAAAGGGGGTAACAAGCATGGGTGCCAGCAGAGAGATGCCACCTCAAGGAGAGGACCCTGGGAAGGACTGGTTGCTAGTGGGAAGATGACCTAACAATTTCTGTTTGTCCTGTCTCAGCAGGGGTTCACATTCATGTTTTGGGGGTCTCTTTTGTTCATTGTTGATTCTTTTGTTTATGTTCATAATGCACATCATTCTTTAAATTTGGTTTTATCATTTGTCTTTGCTATGTTCTGTGTGTTTAGTGGGTGGTCTAACGAGGGGTGGGGCCACCTAGCAATCACCGCCAGGGACTGCCGCCCGCCGTACAAATTCAAAGGGTCTCCCACAATTCCTGGAGGCTTATTTTGAATTACCAGTGAGTACTGAGTTATTCGTGATTTGATCTGCTCATTGTTATTACTGGATTTTCAACCACGTTTCTGGATTTCTGTTTCGAGGCCTCCTTTGCCTGGATCTTCTTTTGTTTCAGGATGCTCCATTTTGACTTTTGTGCTCTACGGAGCTTGCTTTTATTTCAGTGCATTTGTGTGACGGTAAACTGTTTACTTTTATGAAGACTCCGTGTTTGCCCTTATTACTTGCTGGGGTTTGATGGTGATATCCCCCTCTAGTGGGCATTTTCAGAAGTGCTTTTGGAACTTAATTGGAACTCCTAGTTCACAACACCACTGTAGTGTGACCCTCTTTCAAGAAAGAGCGAGGCCTGGAATGGAAAGCTGTAGGTGGAAACATCTCCTGGCCACTAGAGGGCACATATGGGACTGTGCTTTTCCTAAGCTTTTTATATTTATAAATAAATAAATACAGTACATAAATAGATAGACACAGAAATATACACACTGTGGACACTAAGTGACACTGTTGCTCCTTTAAACTCAACAGACAGACACCCAGGACACCAGGTAAAAGCACTAAGAATATCCATGTATATTTTCGTGGATAAGTCGGGACTTGATTTTATCGTATAATTCTGGTATTTCAGAATGTCGATCTTATGAGTCAAATGTGGAAAAAGAGATTACGATATGCTAACGTCCACCTAACCCTAACCACAGAGCACACGGCCTATTTTATTTTTATGTATTGTGCCTACGTGACCACACGGTAATACACGAACTATTCCGAAGCGACGTTTGCACTGTTTTCTGTTTTTTGTATCTCACACCCTCATACACCTTTATTTATTGTGAGAGCATCCCTTATCTATGATGGAGCATTCAATCCGAAGAAAATATGAAGCTGGTTTTAAATTAAACGTCGTTGAAGTGGCGAAAGAAATTGGTAACTGAGCTACTGCAACAAAATTCGATGCATCTGAGAAACTGGGGCAAGATTGGAGGAGGCAAGAAGATGTTAAACAAAAAAATAAAAGTTAATTGTCGCATTTTTGAACAGGCGTATAAGTCGGGGTCTGATTTTATGATCAATTTTTCAGGTTTCAAGACCCGACTTATACACGAGTATATACAGTAATTTCTTTTTCTTCTTTAAGAGTACCCTCAAGCACCACAGCCACAATAACACAAGTAAATACAATGCACTAATCACACTTCTCTATCTCCTCCACACCTCCCAGCAAGCTTTGTCCACCTCCACCCCACTCTGGCTCACTTGCTGGGTTCCCAACAGTCCTTTAAATAGTGCCCGACCCGGAAGTGCTTCTGTCCTTCCATCCATGTGACTTGCCAACACTTCCAGGTCGAATGGAGAGCTTGAATTTTCTTCAACCTGGAAGTACTTCTGGGCTTTCATCCCCGTGACTCTGCAGTACTTCTGGAACTATGGGTGAGACATGACTCCCCAGGTTCTCTTGCAGCGTCCCCTGGTGGCACCCACGGTAGCCAGCAGGGCTGTGGTATTAAACTCCATGTCCCATAGTGCCCTGTGGGAATCCGGGGCACCACTGCAGTCCAGGGAAGCTGCCATCTAGCGTCTTGCCGTGTCCTAGAAAAGCTGCCTTCCCCCATCCTTCCATCTCAGGGGCGTCCCGGCCAGGTCGAGGTGCCGGCCGTCTGTTACAACACACACCAGAATGTCTAAAAGGAAGTAAAATTTAAAAATAAATGAAATGCCACGTACGCATCACCTTGGTACTGTCCTCGGGGCGAACTCTCAAACGTTTTGCTGAGCCATTCCACAAATATACCTGAGCAGCTCCGGCTACTTCAGCAGGTTTACGTTCATTGTGTTGCTCGACTCTATCAGTCCCATGATGTTTAGTTCCAGTTTTCTGCAGCACGAGTGAGGGTTGGCAGATGGAGTGACACAGAGACTCAGCAGTGGGCAGTGAATCAGCCACCAGCCCCACTGGACCTTCACCACCTCTTACAAGACGATGACATCCAAGTGAAATGTCAGCCTTGTGGGCTTGTGCTCAGATCTCCGGTCATCTCTTTTATTCCATTTCATAGGACGGGGCAAGTTCTGCCATCTTTGATGGGATGTGCTTTGGTTTTGTACGTCTGTCCCACTACGGTGACCTGCTATGACGGCCATCTGTGTCTTTCAGTAAATTAAATAATATACAGAGACATCTGTGTAAGTTTATATTGCTATATGGGAAGTGTAGCCTTGATTCAATAAAACAAGAGTATCCATTGCAGTAAAAATAAATTTCTGAAATCTGCACAGAATAGCAAATTTGCGAATGCAGACTAATGTCTTTTGAGTTTTTCTTTGTCGCCTGGTGCTGCGATGCTGAAGAAGTTACACAAAGCAATTTGAGTTTAGTCATTTGAAACTTCGGAAAAGTGATGGCGGGGTGGGGGGGGTAAATAGATGCTGATGTGCACTTCTCACGCAGGGATTTGGCTTTTGGGAGCTGAAATGTGTAAGCGGATTATAGAAGAGAGAAATCCTAAAGTCTAATGTAAAAAATATTATCTTCGGCTTATCTGTATTTTCCATATGGACCATCTTGGTGAATATCTTCACGTGACATCATTGTGAAATAATGCCTGCTAAGTGGCAGTTGGTCATTTTAATTATAACGAATGTAATCAAGCGCCTGCGGTGGGCTGGCACCTTGCCAGGGGTTTGTTTCCTGCCTTGCACCCTGTGTTGGCTGGGATTGGCTCCAGCAGACCCCCGTGACCCAGTAGTTAGGATATAGTGGGTTGGATAATGGACGGATGGATTAATCAAGTGCTTTACCTTTGCAGCTGCTTTGCTTCTGATCGTACTGCGCACACCAGCAGATGGTGCATCAAAAACCTGGCCATCACACCTACGTGAGCTTGTTGGACATCTCATTCCAAAACCATGGAGTCACCCCCCCACTCTTCTCTGCTCAGTGTGTCTGTGGCCATGCAGCCAAAGGAGCATTGGTGAGGTCAGGTACTGATGTTGGATGAGCAGGCCTGGCGAAGACCACAGTAGGCGTTCCAATTCATCCTTTAGTAGGGTTTAGATGAGGGCCACCCAAGGCCCTCCATGTCCTTATGGACCACAGGGGTACAGTCATGCTGGAATAGACAAGGGCCTTCACACACAGGAGTTGCAGGATTGTTTAAAATGTCTTTGTCTGTAGCACTAGGGGACAAGCCCAAACCCCCTGCCATTACGCCTCCTCCACTGAACTGTACAGTAGGCACTGTGCCATCCAGAAGGCATCTGCTAAACCCCAGTTTTATTCTTCAAACTGCCAGAGAGTGAAGTTTGATTCATCACTTCAAAGAACACGTGCCCACTGCTCCAGAGTCCAGTGGCGGGTGGTGTGCCTTACACCACTCCAGCTGGCGCTTGGCATGGGGCGCAGTGATCAATGGAAACCCATTCCATGAAGCTCCTAACACACAGTTCTTATGCTGATGTTGCTTCCGGTGGCGGTGTGTGGTGAGTGATGCCACAGAGGAGAGGCCACTTTTGCACACTTCAGCACCTGGCGGTGCCACTCTGTGCATTTACGTGGTCTACAACTTCATGGCTGAGTTGTTGTTGCTCCTTGAAGTTTCCACTTCACAGTAACAGCACTTGCAGTTGACAGAACTTTCACATACTGATTGTAGCAAAGGTGGCATCTTATAACAGTGCCAGGTTTAAAGGCAAACAAACATCCACAAACTAGCAATAAGTAAATAAAATATCAGTCACGGCGCTCACAGGCGTCCATCTTGGAACACACATTGGCTGTGCAGTGAAGCGGCGGAGTGGCATTGGCTAATTCCATTATTTGACGGCGCAGCTAACAGTGGGAATGTCTTTTTGGTTTCCCAGGTATCTGTGCAGATTCTTCGCACTTTCTTCTTCCATCAAGAAGAAAGAAACGCCTTTGTAAATAAGAATACATCTTTTCACAGGGCGTCCTGATGGACGGAGAGGGAGAAGGAGGGCTCCTTTAACTCTTTCAGGGCAGATGTCGACTGTTGTCAACAAGGAGGGGTTAAGGCTGGTGAATCAACTGTAAATGGTGACGAAACCTGCCATTATGTTTTAGTTGGACTCCCTTTGCTAGAAGGAAAGTTAGCTTCACTGGTTTGACTGGGATTCCCTGCGTTTGCGTGAGTAGCGAGGAGCAAACAACGGCAAAAATGGCATTGACATCAGATGAGAGGTTGAAGTGGATGCGTAAAGCAAAATACAGTAAAACCTTGGATTGCGAGTAACTTGGTCTGCAAGTGTTTTGCAGGACGAGCAAAAATGTTTAATAAATTGTAACTTGATAAACGAGCGAGGTCTTGCAATACGAGTAGTACGTATTGTGAACGCGGCCCCAAGGGGAGGTGGCCGCTCCTTCAAAAGCTCCTCTTAAACAATGATACAATGGCAAACAAACACAGCTTTTCATCTCCTCTTGGCTGGATCAGCTGTTAGCCTGCTGCTTGCTGCCGTGCCGCGTGATCTGCATCTCGCGTGGGGCTTTGAGCATTTAAAAGACCGCACTGCAGCTGTCCTAGTGTCTCACTGCCTCGTCTCTCTTCCCCAAGACATCCTCTGCTCCAGTCGGGGCTCCCGAGCCGCCGCGCCCCTTTGAGGAGGAAGATTTTTGTGTTCTTTTGATTGAGACGCAGAGCTGTGGCGACCGGTTTTGACAGCGCGCCCGGATCGCTCCTGAAAGAGACGTGTTTGTTCCGCCCGTAGTCAAATAAACTTTCTTGAAAACCCGACAGTATACGCTTTGTCTTCTGAGCGTTACGTGATCACAACTGAGCCGATAGTTCTTCTCTGTCTTTCGCTGTGGGATTGTGGGTAATCATCTCCCATGCTTGCTCTCAGTCGGCGTACTTCACTCGTATAATCAACATCCATACGAGCGTCTACTGTATACTAAAGCATTGTGACCGTGTGTGTGTGCATGATGATTCTTTTCAAAGGTAAAGTGCAGGGTAATTTGTTTTATGTATTTTTACTTTATATTTTATATTAATCATTTTTATATGAGTGTTTTTGGGTTGTGGAACAAATCATCTGAGTGTCCATTATTTCTTATGGGGAAATTTTCTTTGATATACATTAGAAGATTAGAACCCTCAAGACGAGATCAGGCCATTCAGCCTAAACAAAGCTCGCCAGTCCTCTCCACTTATTTCTTCCAAAAAACATCAAATCGAGTTTTGAAAGTCCCTAACGTCTTACTGTCCGCCACACTACTTGGTCGGTAATTCCAAGTGTCTGTCGTTCTTTGTGTGAAGAAAAACTTCCTGATGTTTGTGCGAAATTCACCCTTCACAAGTTTCCAGCTGTGTCCCCGTGTTCTTGATGAACTCATTTTAAAATACAAGTCTCGATCCACTGGACTGATGCCCTTCATCATTTTAAACACTTCTATCATGTCTCCTCTTAATCTTCTTTTTCTTAAACTGTAAAGGCTCAGCTCTTTTAATCTTTCCTCATCACTCATCCCCTGTAGCCCTGGAAGCAGCCTAGTTGCTCTTCTCTGGACCTTCTCTTGTGCTG
This sequence comes from Polypterus bichir lapradei, assembly GCA_026402145.1. Classification (NCBI taxonomy): domain Eukaryota; kingdom Metazoa; phylum Chordata; class Cladistia; order Polypteriformes; family Polypteridae; genus Polypterus; species Polypterus bichir. The sequence continues at coordinate 21,802,217 of JANRMT010062816.1, read as the reverse complement.
TTATGTCCTTATGGAGACCCAAACTGCACTCGGGACTCCAGATGAGGCCTCACCAGTGGGTTATAAAGCCTGAGCAGAACCTCCTATGACTTGTACTCCACACGACAAGGCGCTATATAACCTGACGCTCTGTTAGCCTTCTTAATGGCTTCTGAACACTGTCGGGAAGTCGATAGCTTAGAGTCCACTGTGACTCCTAAATCCTTCTCATAACAACAACATTTATTTCTATAGCACATTTTCATACAAACAATGTAGCTCAAAGTGCTTTACATGATGAAGAAAGAGAAAAAAGACAAAATCATTAAAATTAGGGAACACTAATTAACATAGAATAAAAGTAAGGTGGTTGGCACGGTGGCGCAGTGGGTAGCGCTGCTGCCTCGCAGTTTGGAGACCCGGGTTTGCTTCTCGGGTCCTCCCTGCGTGGAATTTGCATGTTCTCCCCGTGTCTGCGTGGGTTTCCTCCCACAGTCCAAAGACGTGCAGGTGAGGTGCATTGGCGATCCTAAATTGTCCCTAGTGTGTGTGTGTATTTTTGTGCCCTGTGGTGGGCTGGCACCCGTCCCGGGGTTTGTTTCCTGCCTAGCACCCTGTGTTGGCTGGGATTGGCTCTGGCAGACCCCCGTGGCCCTGTAGTTAGGATATAGTGGGTTGGATAATGGATGGATGGATAAAATTAAGGTCCAATGTAAAATAAGGTTTACTCTCCATTTTTCGACCACCCATTGTGTATTCAAACCTCACATTTTTACTTCCTATGTGTAATTTTTTGCATTTACTGACATTAAATTTCATCTGCCACAAATCTGCCCAAGCCTGTCTGCTGTCCATGTCCTCCTGTGATGATTTAATGGAATTATCTGCTAATCTGCCCATCCTGGTATCAAGTGCAAACTTCACCAGCTTGTTCCTTATATTCCTATCTAAATCATTTATATATATTAAAAATAGCAGCGGCCCCCACACTGCCCCTGCTGGTCACCACTCTTAACATCGGCCAAATCTGATGAGGTTCCTCGCACCAACACCCTATGCTTCCTGTGTTTGAGCCAATTCTGCACCCATCTACACTCCACACCCTGAACTGCCACTTCTGTTAGTTTGATGCCCACCCTCTCATGTGGCACCTCATCAAATGCTTTCTGAAAGTCCAGATCAATAATCTCATCTGCTCCACTTTGGTCGTATCCTTTTGTTGCCTCCTCATAGAATTCCAGCATGTTAGTTAGACACGACCCCACACTGATTGTTCCTAATAACTCCTGTCCTTGCCATGTGTTGCTCAATCTTCTCCTTAATAACTCCTTCCATTATACGAGTGCTTTGGATTACAAGCACGTTTCTGAAACGAATTATGCTTGCAAACCGAGGCACCACTGTACTCCGTGGACAACATTTTGCATATATTATCGCAGAGCTGGACTCTGATATGTCAGACTCTGATTTCGATACAAGTGATCGAAAGCGAATGTGCGGTACCAGCATCAGCTGATTGGTCCCCAGCTGATCGTAGTGCTGAACAGGTTTGTGTGGCTGACGGGCCTACGGCAGAGTTCACCTGGGAGGACCGCCACTTACAATGACGAGAGGTACAAACCAGATTGCGTTGCACTGCGACCACGTCCTCCATTGCCACCATTGCACCCCCACCCCCCAAACGCCACCCGCGCCACGTGAAGACATCCTGGCAGCCAGCCTGCTGTGCATTCCTGCCAAACTAGTGGAAACCCCACACAGCAACAGACCTTTTCTGTTGATTTCTGCATGAAACCGTTGCTTTGTGTGCTTTTCAGAAAATTGGAAAAAATATTCAGCCCTCAAAGAGTTAAGGCTTGTTTTGAGGTGTTGCTAGGCACGTGGCTAATTTGCAGGCATAAGTAGCCATGTGGTGCGGCTCTGCCAGCAGTACCCCAAAACTGCAAATTTTTTGTTTATTTTATTTTGACAAAAATAAATAAATAAGTGAAGTGAGGGTGGAAATCTGGCAGCGTTTCTCAATCTGTGGGGCTTCAGGGCCCATTTTTACCTTTTTACGTTCCCTGACGACCCTCATACAGCAATCGAAGAGTTGAAAAGACTGCAAGTTCATTAAATGAGTGCACTTAGATTCTGTGGACCACCCAGGCTGGCACTGCCACCTGAACCCGACACAGACAAGCATGGGACACAAGTTCAAAGCACACACTTTAGTTTTTATTTTCTTTTTTCCTTGTGGGGAACGCCTTCCCCCGTTTCCCACACTTTCAACACGGTCCCAGCACAAGCATAGCACAAACACAATAGTCTTCTCTCTCTTTTCCTTCTCTCCCACTCCTCGGGTCAAGCTTAGTTTTCCTCCCCCTGACTCTGGCTGTCCGAGTAGTGGCTGCTGGCTCCTTTTATAACGCACCTGGAAGTGCTCCAGGTGTTTGAGGACTCATTTCCTGCAGCACTTCCAGGTGTGTAGAAAGAACTGCCCATAAGGACTCAGCAGCTCCTGCTGCAACACCACCTTGGTGGCACCTGCGGATCCCAACAGGGCTGTAACTCACTCCAACTCCCATGAAGCCCTGCGGGAGTCCGAGGCACCGCTGCAACCCAGGGGGGCTGCCATCTAGCGTCCCAAGGGAGGTAACGCTTTGGGCACACTTGATCCCCCAGGCTCCCAGTGTGGAGGTGACCATGGCTGGGCAAAGGGCCCTGGCTGCAAGCAACAATTCCTGGAAAAATACTGCGTAACACTGTCAAGTGATTCGGTGGACGCTTCGAGCGCATCTCAGTAGCTGATACGACTTTTGTTATTCTTTCCTTGTGTGCTTTGCATCCCAGTGATGGTCCCATCAGCAACGTTCTTACAGTAGAGAGAGAGAGGTTAGGAGCCCACGCTGATACAGCGCATTGCCACACCCGCCACATGACAAACCACCTGAGGATCCCAGATTGGGACCCGAGTGCAGCCATGTAACAGGTGACACCTCGGCACCGCATGAGTTCAGATGGAATGACACAGTAGGAGGTTTCTGTATGATGGCTGGATGTGGCATGCGGGAAAGCTGTCTGCATGGCTGCTACAGCTCTGTGATGTCATGCTGGCCTCACAAAGCATCATGGGCCGCTTGGGAAAAAATGTTTGCCTAAGCCGGCCGTATAGCAGATTTCTGATAAAATATCCGGCAAACACAGCATATTTCACCGATCAGCACTGAGATCATGTAGAAGTTCTCTTACCTATGGAGTTATAGAAAGTAGGTTGGGAGTCTCCCAGTTGAACAAGATAAGCCTTCATGCTAGCAGAGTGGCGTAGGTCTTCACAATCGACTCATCCCAGTGCACTTTAATTCTGTCAGGAAGTCACTGTTAATGGATTTGGAGTTGTGGCGAGTGGCTCCAGACAGCAAGGGGGCGACAGACCTGGTGGCTTTGGGGACCACGGGAACAGAGCTTGGAAGTTCAACCCTATAGGGGCCCGTGGTCACCGCCAGGGGGCGCCCGGATGCCTGAAGAGCCCTGGCCCTCAGCACTTCTGCCACACCCGGATGTGCTGGGGGGAAGAAGACCAGGGACACCCAGAGTGCTTCCAGGTGCACAGTTGGTACTTCTGCCACACCAGGAAGGGGCGGCGGAAGCTCATCAGGAGGCGTCTGGATCATGTCCGGGTGTGTATAAAAGGGGCCGCCTCCCTCCATTCAATGGCTGGAGTCGGGAGTGTAGAAGAACGAGCTCGGAGGAGAGGAGTGGAGGCGTTGAAGAAGGCATTGGTTGAGAGGCCTGGATTTTGGGGGTATTTTGGTTTGTGTGCTTCCACTGAAAATGTATAATAAACGTGTGTTGGGTTTGGTACCTACGGTGTCCGCCTGTCTGTGTCCAGGCCGCTTCCCACAGAGCGATTGTAACACCGAGGCTGCTTGAGAAGTAAGTAAAGACTTTGGTCCAAAATGATGTTAGTTTAGTGCATGTCAAGCGTTTCATAAGGTCCACCATGAGAGGCTGGGCATCAAACTTAAAAGAAGTGGCGTTTCAGGGTGTGGTGTTGTGTGGTGTGCAGACACAGGAAGCAGAGGGTGACGGGGTGAGGAACTCTTACCAGAATCAGGTGATGTTAAGAGTGGTGTCCAGCAGGGGGCAGCGTTTTTAATACATAGAAATGAGCTGGATTGGAATATAAGCAATAGGCTGGTGAAATTTGCAGATGGTACCAAGTCAGGTGGATTGGCAGATCATCACAGAGGGACTTGACAGCACACAGGCTTGGGCAGATTTATGGACAATGACATTTGATGGAAGTAATTGTAAAGAGTTACAATGGGAAGTCTGAAAAATCGAAAGTACACCATATGAGGAGGATTTAGGAGTGGTAGTGGACTATCAATGGCCAGACAGCGTTCAGAAGCCATTAAGAAGGCAGGTTATATAGCGCCTTGACGTGTAGGGTACAAATCTACAGAGGTTATGCTCCAGATTTATGACGCTCTGGTGAGGCCTCATCTGGAGTCCTGGGTGCAGTTTTGGTCTCCAGGCTACAAAAAGGACACAGCAGCACAAGAGAAGGTCCAGAGAAGAGCGACGAGGCTGATTCAGGGCTACAGGGGATGAGTTATGAGGGAAGATGAAAAGAGCTGAGCATCTTCAGGGACTAAGAGGAGACCTGACTGTAGTGTTTAAAAATGATGAAGGAAATGAATCCAGTGGATCAAAATGGTGACTTTAACAACAACAAGGGGGCACCGTTTGAAACTTGTTGAGAGACAACTTCACACAAGCATCAGGAAGTTTTTCTTCACACAGACAACTACAGGCACGTGGAATTTATTGACCACATAGTGTGGTGGACAAGAAGATTTTAGGGGTCTTCAAAACTTGACTTGATGTTGTTTTGGAGGAGTTAAGTAAATAGGACTGGCGAGCCTTGCTGTGCTAAATGGCCTGTTCTCATCCAGATTAGTGAAGAACTGAATTCTGCCAACTCAAAAGCCCAAGTCATAATAGCAGCACCTCTCCATATTGCCTGAAGGTCTGTGCAGATTCCTTCCTGTGCTGAATGGCCCACTCTCGTCCAGAGTGTTCTCCTGTGGCCTAGTGATGCAGGACCAGGTAGTGGCGCTCAAAGGCTGGGTCTTGTCCTGTGTTTGGGAGAGAAATGTAACTGATGAAGGATCTTCACTTTGAATTCTGGAATGCTGGAGTGTATTCCATGGATGGCTGAGTTCCATTCCTTTTCTGAGATGCCGTCTCAGAGGTCCCTTTCCCACCGTTCTTTGAAATACTGTTATGTATTGTTGAGATGCTGTCTGAGTCTTCATCAAAACTGCTCAGTATGGCCACTAGGATTCGTATGGGTGTGAGATGTGGAAAGTTGGGAAGGCTTCTTCTAACATTGTATATACTGTAGGAGAAGAAGTGGGCAGTTGCGACGTTGAATTTGGAGTGTTGCTATTCACAAGGTGCACGCAGATTGTCTATGTAAAGATCTCTAAGTATCCCAAATCCCGAATGTGTTCCACGGCTTAAGCAAATCTGAGAAGGTTCAGACAGACAATTCTTCTTCTTCTTCTTCTTCTTTTGGCTGCTCCTGTTAGGGGTTGCCACAGCGGACCATCTCATTCCAGATGATTTCTGTGTATAAATAGCACCCTGTCTCGTTTTCTCGTTAAAACCTTCCAACATAATATTTGTATTTTCTCAGAGGTGTTGCTAATGACTGCCAGGATCGTCTCCAGTTGTCCCACAACCCTGCGCTGGCTAAGCTGGTTAAGAATATGGAAGGATGGTTGTAATTAAACATCTTCAATAAAGGCTGTAAGTTGTCCCCCTTTGCCCCACGCTATGATCCTGGGAGGTCACCTGCCCAGTTACAAATGCCATTTAACAGTCGCGTCCTGACCGTGGAAGTCGTTATTCTCATGGAGTCAAGTGAACGCAGACGTCATGCCGAGTATTTGATGATCAGCAGCCTCTTCTTGTTCTTTTTTTGGTTTTTATTTTTATTTTTTAAAGATGGCACCTGGGACTGGGGTGGATTTATCGTGGCTTCTTCTTCATGCTGGCTGTGAAGGCTCTCACGTTAATCGCAAGGCCAACTTTTAGATCAGTTGTCTAAAAGTGCTAAACATGAAGATGACTGTGGATGGCGCACATGAGAAATACACCTGCTCAGTTCTGGTAGCGCCCACCCCAGACGAGGCACCAGTCCATGGCGGGACCCACTAACACCTGCACAGCCATTTATAATGGCCAAGAGGGCCTGTGGGCAGAAAACTGGGCACCTGGAAAAAGAAAAGCAGGGACTGGATCGATGACGCAGTAGTGCTAAGCACTGAGCCGCCTTACGTAACGCTGCCCCTTGGATCCAGTAGATCTCATCAGCAGCTTCCTTTAACTTGCAGTACTCTGGGTGCCCACACGTGCTTGAGCGAACCGCATAATGCTGAATGAGTGCAGCCTGTGTGTGTTGTTTGTGTGTGTGACCCACTTCTGTGTGGCTTAAGTAAGAATGTCGGCTGACTTGTGAATTGAAGGCCGATTGTCACACACACACACACACACACACACACACACACACACACAGGCTCTCTGGAGTGGCAGTCATTGACACGACTGTGTTACTGAAATGAGCTTGAGGCGGTGAGAGGGAGCCGCGGGCTTTTATTTTGGAGGAGGATGCAAGTTGTCATCCGTGAGGTCATGTCGGGGGGAGCTGGGGGCTGCCGTGTGTGCTTGTGCTGAGAAAGTATGACAGCGGAACCGAGGGCTCTGCGCACAGCGTAGTAGTGTTGGTGCGTCTGCGGAGAGGGCACTGGCAGTATGACCATCGGAGAAGGTAAGCAAAATAGCAGTGGAGAGCAGCTAAGAGCGGGCACCTCCTGCTGCAGCATTCAGGCTTAGGCAAGGCAGGGTGGCACGTCGTCGATCTGGTGGACATTTTTGATTAAATGGATTGTCACTTTGTTCAAGCTTTGAAGAATTGTGTGGTCCTCCTCTAATCTTACATTTGTCATTCTAAAAGGCGCGATGGTGGCAAAGAAGCAAAGGAAATGAGCACTTGGTACGTGCCGGCTGTATTTAGGTCAGCTTAGTGCGGGCTCCTCGAAATCCGTCACATTTGGACACAGTGCAGTGTGGACTGTGAGGGGCTTTGATCGCATCACTGTGATCTAGTGGGGCTTTTAAATTGACTTCCATGTATAATGTGCCTCTGCCGAGCAACTCGGAGATTTACATTTAACAATAGACATTCCATTCATCCGTCTGTTTGTCCATCCATCCGTCCGTTTTCATTGCCGTTTCAGTAAACTGTACACCGTAATTACTGCACAATGCTCAATTGTTTGTAATCTGAGATAAAGCGGTAATTACTGTTATTCTCAATTTGGCTGACGCCTTCATCCAAGGCAACTTAGAGGATTAGAGAGCTCAGGTTGTGGGTCAGCTTCATTATCATCAGCACCATGACATTCGGGTTTGCGTGCCACCCAAAAACTGGTGAGAGTGGAGCAACTCGAAACAGCGGGCAGCAAGTACGACGTCAGACAACACATCGAAAACACACACAAGCATGAATACAGCAGTCAGCCTTAGGGGGCACGTGTGAGTGACTGCTGAAGACCCCGAAAACAACGCACTCAATCCTCGGGATGGCTGAAGACTTTAATGGTACGTGCTGATGTTATACTGTATGCGGGGTCTACCAGATGGGAGCCATGTGCCAGTAGTACTCTGAACCCGCTCCACCACCCTCTATTGCGCCTCAGCAGCTGCCATACCAGGTGCTGCACACCCAGTGAGGATGGATGGCACAGTGCAGCTGTACAAGCTGGCGGGCAAAGACGGAGACCTCCAAACACGGACAACTGCCGAGGGGTGTTGTGTGCACTTGAGGTCGTCAGCGGCGGTGATTGTGAGAAATCCTCGAGGGTCCCAAACAGCTACTCAGAAGTGGCCATCGAACCAGCTGCCTTGTAGTTTAAAAACCAACGGCTTAGCCAGTTCACCAGTCACAGGGTTTGTTAGTTCGTTCTGTCATAATGGAGGACGTTTAAACAACAAATAGAGCAAAGGGGCTCCTCCGTAGTAACGACAATACGTGTTTATAGTGCCTCCCTCGCTGAGACTGCGCTTGTACTCTTCAGTCAAGTGAGACGTTTTTGAGTGGTTTTGAAATTCTTATGTGAGTTTGTGTTGCTGTTTGTTATAATATTTCAATATTTCATGAGTCCTTATAAAGGCTAAATCTCCTCCTTTGGAAAAATAATGTTCTGTCTGTTATATAGCGCCTTTCATGTCTGTCTGTCTGTCTATTATATAGTACCTTTCATATCTATCTATCTATCTATCTATCTATCTATCTATCTATCTATCTATCTTATATAGCACCTTTCATATCTATCTATCTTTCTTTCTATCTTATATAGCAACTTTCATGTCTATCTATCTATCTATCTATCTATCTATCTATCTATCTATCTTATATAGCGCATTTCATATCTATCTATCTATCTATCTATCTATCTTATATAGCACCTGTCATGTCTGTCTATCTGTCTATCTTATATAGCGCCTTTCATATCTATCTATCTTATATAGCGCCTTTCATATCTATCATTCTGTCTATCTTATATAGCGCCTTTCATATCTATTTATCTATCTATCTATCTATCTTATATAGCACCTGTCATGTCTGTCTATCTATCTATCTGTCTATCTATCTTATATAGCACCTGTCATGTCTGTCTATCTATCTATCTGTCTATCTATCTTATATAGCACCTTTCATTCTATCTATCTATCTATCTATCTATCTATCTATCTATCTATCTATCT
>JANRMT010062816.1:21760907-21793408 GCA_026402145.1 Polypterus bichir lapradei | reverse complement strand
ATAGCACCTGTCATGTCTGTCTATCTATCTATCTATCTATCTATCTAGTGCCTTTCACATCTATCCATTTGTTCATTCTTTGGGGCTGACGTATGGTCCTGCAGTCTCTTATTAATTGTTACCCCGTTAACTGAGGTCTCTGTTAATGTGATTAAGTGACATAAATGCTCGCCATTTGTTCTTTGTGTTCTTTTATGTTGTCTCAATTCGCACTTTAATGTCTTAACTACATTTGAAACTCTTGCCGCTCATGTGTGTAGTAATCGTAGAGTCAATACAATGCTGGACGTGTCCTTTGTTTGGCTGTTGAGATGTGAGACGTTTGACATTTTTATTCCTTTCTTGTCAGTTTTTTTTTTTTTGCTTCAGTAATGTGTAAAGACTCCAGTACTGTGAAGATCGTTTTCGATGTTCAGATTCTTGCTTGATGGCCTTTAAAGTCGTTTTATTTGTGTAAGACTTTCAGTTGATGCTCACGTCGTCGTGTATTTGCACCACAGATGCTTTCCCCTGATAAGGCTGACGCAGGTAGGAGTCTGCCCGTGTCCTCCGCGTCTGCAGCTGTCTGTGTGTCCGTTCAGTTTTGGAGTGTAAACGTACCTTAAGGGTGTTTGGGACATTTGGGTCTCATGCTCTCACTACCAGTGGGGGGGTCGGGTTTTATTCACTGCCTGATTTCAGTCTTGGCGCTGTATGGAGTTGGCCTGTTGTACCCCCACATACTCCTCATTTTCTCCCTCATAGACACGAGTCATTGGATGGTTAACCAGCTGACCGCCACGACACCCCTCGTTTGTGTAAAATCGGAGTTACTGGCGATATTGTGAATTGAAGTGTCCTGCATAATCAAGCAGTAAGAGTTCAGATGTTGATTTCAAATATTAGCAGGTCTATAAAGAATACTCGTGTAACAAACACTTCAACACTAAACACCCTCCAGGCGTCACCAAAGCTCTGAAAATCGATGTCATTGTGTGATGTTCTTCCAAGCAGTGACCAGACAGTCGCTGCCCTTAGCCACAGTTCCAAACAGAGGCAGTCCTGTTAGTGACCTCAGCTATGAATAATAAAAAGGAGAGACGGTGAAGATGAAGATTATTTGGAAGCCACATGTTACTTCTGCATCTCAGACTCATTTTGGTGTCAAACTGATTGACAGAGGAGACACAGAAAACATAAAGGAGGCTGGCAATGTGTTGCCATTGCTTCAAAAAGGCAGTCATTCAGCTGTCAAATATGAGCAATTTGTGGGCCCCTTAAAACGCAGTCGACATTTTGCTTCTTCATCATCGGTCTCAACATCACACCATCACCTGATGTATCCGGTGTCTCGAAGTTTGTCACCAACAGAATTCTCTGTGCTCGACTGTTTATAAAGGTCACACGGCGGACGGGACCACAAATAACGTCCCAGTACCTCTCTGAAATGATCCCTTCTCTCTGGGAGGGAGGAAAGGAAAAGTGGTTCCCCACTGCGCACTCTTCCTCTCCCCCTGCCGTGAAGGCCGCGCGTGGCTAGAACTGTCATGAACTTTGGGGTCCCTAAGCACAATAAATCCAAAATGACTCCAAAATACCCACCAAATGGAGGAAACCAGTAAACTCCGGTTAGTCATGAAGGACACACACAAGATTTACTGTGTTATCAGAGAGAATGTTTTGAAACAGTGAAGCCACAAAGAACACAAAGGTGGTTGCTTGAAACGACAAAGGCAGCCCAAGGCCAACACATCCCAAAAATGCAAATCCAAGGAGTGGAACGGTCGACAGCACCAAGCGAAAAGGTGGAAATCCAGAAGAATAAAAGACAGACAAAGCAATAAAACGCTAGGACTCACCAACAGCACGGGCGCATTCAATGAACCGCAAGGGAATGTGGGTATTTATCAGCCTTTATAGTGCTGAGGGCAGTGGTGGGCAGGTGACGTCACCTCTTGTCGGACCACACATAAAACACATGGCACATGGAAAAAGAGGCTAAATGATCAACAACATTAACTTAAAAAACGAACAAAACAGACACAAGTGGGAAACTTGAACCCCATGTGGGGCAGGACCCTGGCTGAAGCATATGAGTGAATACGGGTGTGCCCTGTGGTGGAGTGGCGCCCCCAACAGAGGTGATTCCTGTATTGCTTTTTGCGTTGCTAGCGTGGGCCACAGCCATCGTGACCTTGAATCGAATTTCAGAGGGTCTCACAATGGCAGGCTACGTGGATGGAGATGTTCAGAAATATGTCATGGCTGTCTGTCGATCTGACGATGACGCTGTCCATCTTCGTCACTCCTCCTGTGTGTGTGCTGCTGGGAGAGCAGTGATGGGCTTCCTTCATTTATCGTCCATCTCCGAAGTTCCTCAAGCTGCGTATGCGGAATGGAGCAGGCCTTGAGAGAACGTTTCAAGTAGTCCTTCCAGCGTTTCTTCGATCCACCTTGAGGTCGAAATCCTTCGGTGAACTCACCATACAGGACCACCCGGGGAAGCCAGAAACTCTTTGGATTGCTGGGGTGGGCCACTGCCATCGTGACCCTGAAATGGATTTCGGCGGGTCTCACAGTCGGAAGCTACGTGGATGGAGATGTTCATAAACATGAGGCCCTCCCTCATTAGTCGAGTTTTGTACGCTGAGGGGGCTCTTTAATTGAGCCCCATTGTTTGGAGTTTTCGGAATACAGAAGTACATTTGATTCATAAGGCACCGTTTTCTTAATGTCTGCCATTGAATTGCTTTCTGCGGAGCTCTCCACCGCTTATTCATCAGAACTGAATTCACTTAACGTGATAACGTGACATCTTGTGTCTGCCGGGGTCCATGGGTACCAACGAATCGCCAAAGTCAGTCGCAGCAGTGTAGGGGCCTGATGGGCAGCGCTCATCCCCGTGAACGTCCTTAGCAAAAAGAAAAAGAAATTGTGAATGCGGCTTTTGTGCCCGTCTGAACAAGTCAATTAAGGTGTATTGTGCTGCGTCCTGAATAGCTTCTTAGCCATGTGACCTTCGTATTCTGAATAGCCCCTTTGATGGCATTCACGCTGCTGGCAGAGTGTGGGTGCCCCTTGCCAACAAAATCGCTTCATTTCAGCCTCTCATGCAAGCCCTCGTGTTGGATGCATTTGTTTATTTGTTTTACATCACGGCATTCGGCTTTAAACATTCTTGGCACCTTGGGGAATCCAAACACTTTGCGAAGGAGACGCCATCGGCTCAATTATGGCATATTTTGCGATGTCTGTGACCACATAAGCGCCCCTTTGTCCCTGTCGCTTGGAAGCTTTGTCTCGGGCTCCTCTACTGTGTGAGGCCTGTGGCTTCAGAAGGGGGGCCCACTTTACACAAACTGGTGAGATTAATGTTGGCAATCCTCCGCCGCAAAAAAACTGATAAGATGTCAATTAATTATAGAAAGATGCACACAACTCCCAACGCTGCTGCCGATTTAATGAATTAAAATGACAATAAAGTCAAGTCAGTTATTGATAATAGAGAAATACAAGAGGAGGCGGTGTCATGGTGACCACACCCACTTCTTAGCCTTTAGCCACACCTCCCAGGTGCTTCTTATTTATTTAAGGAGCAAAACATAATGAAGCCCGGCCCAAGCAAATGAAAATAACACTGCGTAGCAAGTGCAGTACTGCACTGTGAGGACTTTACCAGAATGTCTTAAAGGTCCTGCAGCTTGGCGCTTCCTCCCCCTTCCCTTTTGCAGTACATCTATAACCCCTGGCAGTTAGACAGTAAAAAGAACAAGGCACATTTATATGTGTGATATCGATAACAGGCCCAAATTACGAGAAAGCAGATTACGGCGAGCGTTGGTTCCAAACCAAGACATCCTGGTTGTGCTTAGATGTGTGTAGTTTCTGACGACACATACACTTGTAGTTACTCTCGATTCTTTCGGGTCTGCTCTCTTCAGGATGGAAAATGGCAGAGAGGGAGAGCACGGCTTTGCAAGTCTCTTTCCCTTTATTGTCGCTCTGCAGCTCCTGACACACAAACACACACACGCGCGTCCTGGGTCATTCACCAATCAAACAGCTCGGGCACAAGGTCTGTTTCAAATAAACAAAAAAAAAAAGTAAGATCGCAACTAAGCCATAAAACTGTCCCTCTCTGGTCAATTCTTATTAATGAAACCCTGGGGGGAGAAAAACAAACTGTTTTGTCCCACTTCCTTGCTCTTTAAATATTACACAGGTATACTCGTATAGCTAATTTTATAAATCAAGACATACAAAGTATTTATCTACCTACTGTATACGCTAGATCACGATGCATCATCTCACCAATCCTGGTCCTGGTAGCCATTGACTGGATCACGAGACGGACAACATCAGAGGAGCCTACAGGCGTACAGTGGACTCTCTTCTAGCAGCTTGAAGACTTTTGATTTTGCAGATGGCGTAGCTCTTTTGTCATCCACAACATGTCCACCTACAGGAGAAGATCAGCAGACTGGACCACTTGGACAAGAAAACGGGCCTCAACATAAGCACCACCAAAACCCAAGTGATGCACATCAATCCAAAACCTGATGATCCCATTATTCTGAATGGAAGTCCACTTGATGATGCTGAAGACTTCACCTACCTTGGTAGCCTGTTGAGGAAGGACAGTGCTGCAGCTAAGGACATTAAGGCAAGACGAGACAAAGCCCACAGTGCATCTGGAAATGCACACAATGCAGCCTGAGAACAAAGATGAGAGACTACACCACAGCAACGTCAGATCTGTTCTGCAGTGCGGGTCAGAATGCTGGTGTGTCATCAAGAGAGACCTGAAAGATAACCGCCTCAGTAGAATTTGACCAGAGATGATGTCTATATTTACAGTCATATGAAAAAGTCTGGGAACCCCTCTCTGCCTGCATGATAATTGACTCTCCTTTCAACTAAAAAGATAGCAGTGTATGTCTTGCATTTCCCAGGGACTTCTGAGTACTGCGGTGTTTTCCGAACAAAGATTTTTAGTGACGCAGTATTTAGTCGTATGAAATTAAATCAAATGTGAAAAACTGGCTGTGCAAAAATGTGGGTCCCCTTGTCATTGTGCTGATTTGAATGCCTGTCACTGCTCAATGGTGATTACTTGGTTGGATGAGCTCATTAAGCCTTGAACTTCATAGACAGGAGTGTCCAGTCATGAGTGGTCAAAGGTATTCAAGGTTGTCAATTGCAAGTTGTGCTTCCCTTTGACTCTCCTCTGAAGAGTGACAGACAGCATGGGATCCTCAAAGCAACTCTCAGAAGATCTGAAAACAAAGATTGTTGAGTCTCCTGGTTTAGGGGAAGGCTACAAAAAGCCATCTCAGAGGTCTAAACTGTCAGTTTCAACTGTAAGGAATGGAATCAGGAAATGGAAGGCCACAGGCACAGTTACTGTTAAACCAACACAGCAGGTCTGGCAGGCCAAGAAAAATACAGGAGCGGCGTATGTGGAGGATTGTGAGAATGGTTACAGACAACCCACAGATCACCTCCAAAGACCGGCAAGAACATCTCACTGCAGATGGTGTATCTGTACATCGTTCTACAGTTCAGTGCATCTGAATGGCAGGGTGATGAGAAAGAAACCCTTTCTGCACTCGTGCCACAAAGATTCATTTTGGAACAAAGTGCTTTGGACTGATGAGACAAAAATAGAGTTATTTGGTCGTAACAAAAACTGCTTTGCATGGCGAAAGAAGAACACCGCATTCCAAGAAAAACACCGGCTACCTGCTATCAAATTTGGTGGAGGTTCCATCATGCTGTGTGGCTAGTTCAGGGACTGGGGCCCTTGTTAAAGTCGAGGGTCGGATGAATTCAACCCAATATCAACAAATTCTTCAGGATAATGTTCAAGCATCAGTCACAAAGTTGAAGTTACGCAGGGGTTGGATATTCCAACAAGACAATGACCCAAAACACAGTTCAAAATCTACAAAGGCTTTCACGCAGAGGGAGAAGTACAATGTCCTGGAATGGCCGTCATAGTCCCCTGACTTGAATATCATCGACAATCTATGGGATGATTTGAAGCAGGCTGTCCATCAAATTGAACTGAACTGGAGAGATTTTGTATGAAGAATGGTCAACAATACCTCCATCCAGAGTCCAGACACTCATCAGAGGCTATAGGAGGACAGCGTCGAGAGGCTCAAAGGAGCAAAAGGAGGCTCAACTAAGTATTGATGTCATATCTCTGCCCAAATTTATGCACCTGTCTAATTTTGTTATGATGCATGTTGCATATTTTCTGTTAATCCAATAAACGTAATGTCACTGCTGAAATCGCCTGTGTCCATAAGGCATGTCATCTATTAAAAGGAAGTTGCTACTTTGAAAGCTCAGCCAATGAGAAACAAAAATCCAAAGAATTAAGAGGGGTTCCCAAACTTTTTCATATGGCTATATATATATATATATATATATATATATATACAGTACAGGCCAAAAGTTCGAACACACCTCCTCATTCAATGTGTTTTCTTTATTTTCATGACTGAAGGCATCAAAACTATGAATGAACACATGTGGAGTTATGTACTTAACAAAAAAAGGTGGAATAACTGAAAACATGTTTTATATTCTAGTTTCTTCAAAATAGCCGCCCTTTGCTCTGATTACTGCTTTGCACACTCTTGGCATTCTCTCGATGAGCTTCAACAGGTAGTCACCTGAAATGGTTTTCACTTCACAGGTGTGCCTTATCAGGGTTATTTAGTGGAATTTCTTGCTTCATCAATGGGGTTGGGAGCAGCAGTTGTGTTGTGCAGAAGTCAGGTTAGTTGGACGATCATTTATTTTTCAACAGGACAATGACCCCAAACACACCTCCAGGCTGTGTAAGGGCTATTTGACCAAGAAGGAGAGTGATGGAGTGCTGTAAATGGTCATGAAAAGAAAGAAAACACATTGAATGAGGAGGTGTGGCCAAACTTTTGGCCTGTACTGTATATATATACAGTATATTATACTAGTGGTGTAAGCCGGTACTGTAAAAAGCCCAGGGTCTTAGAAACTATTGAAATTGTCAGAAAAACAACTGAAATGTAGAGATGTCAGGTCAATTGAAAGGAGCTGCTCTGGGCGTCTCTCTCCTAGCGGTGGGAGGAAAAGTGAAAGGGATACCATTTTCCCCGATGTTAGCGGCAAAGCAACTTCATTTTGCTGACGTGCTGGCCTCACTTGTGTTATTAGTGGCTAAGCCAGTTTTCTGTTTCTTTGGAGGCGGAGCCCTTACCCTGACTCCGCCTCTCACTTCTGGGCTGGACAGACAGACACACCCACTTCCACTCATAGACTTTTATATATAAGATAAAAATCCAGCGTATATCTGTCTGTCTGTATGTCTGTTCGCTTTTCACAAGACAACTACTTAACGGATTTAGATTGGGTTTTTTCTGTAATTTGCTCGAACAAACTGGTTGATTTTGCGACTTCTCTCGTTGCACTAAGTATTAGAGTTCAGTTACGGCAGCGATTTATTTGTTCAAATCTGAGAGATGCACAGCGGGCTGCGGGGAGGGGGGTGGGTCCCTCACTCACTCACTCACATGCCAGCCTCTGTTTGAGTCGGTCTACCTGTCGCCATGTGTTGGAGCGCACCTTGTCTCCGCTTAGCTAGCGATCCCTGCTTGTTCAGCTGACATTATCATCTCCAGATTGTTAAGGAGTAACGTTGGATGTTTTTGAGAGAGATCAGAGCTACGTGTGTTTTAGAGGGTAGCTGCTAATTGCCAGAGATATCATGGCCACGCGGGGGACGTTATCCCATCAGAGCTAAACACCATCAGGTATAGTGCCGACGTTTGACGCTGGAGCTTACCTTCCTTCCTCTTGGTCAGAATTATATTTTTTAATTGACTTTTAACAACAACAACATTTATTTCTATCACAAAATGCTTTACAAGATGAAGAAAGGAAAAAAGAAAAAATATAAAAATAAAATTAGGCAATGCTAAGTAACAAAGACTAAAGTGAAGTCCGATGGCCAGGGAGGACAGCAAAAACAGAGGGCTCCAGAGGGCTGGAGAAAGAAAGAAAAAAAAAAAAATCTGCTGGGGTCCCGAGGCCACAAGACCACCCAGCACCCGCTGGGCTTTCTGCCAAACACTGGGGTGTCAAACTCGAGGCCTGGAGGTCTGCAGCGGCTGCACCTTTTCATTCTAACCCTTTTCCTAATCAGTTTTCACTGCTAATTCACTTCTTTTGCCTTCATTTTAAATTAACGTGACTCAGGGCCCCTTAGTTGTTTCTTTTTCCTTAATTAGCAGCCAAACAATAAGGAGACACAAAACGAGCAGCTCACCTCACACAGTATCTGAAAATAAAGAAAGGTGACGGTCTCGGTGAGGTTGATCTCTCGGGTCACTGAAACACTTTGACGATGTTCTTAGAAAAAACAGAAAGATCAACTGTTTTGGAAATGTCTGCTGCGGCAGAATGAGAGCAGCGACAAGCCGTGGAATTAAATAACGAGATTAATTAACAGCAAGAATCGGCTTCTCATTAAGAAACAGGTTGGAGTGAAATTGAGTTTGAAGGCCCGATTTAGCTGATCATCTGTTGGCTCGTTTCACTTCTCACTTCTCTTTGGCTGCCATCTAATGATGAACAGAATCAACTCAGAGGACTGAATCCTTAAAAAGAGGGCTTTTAAAATGAAGGGAAAAGGAGCTAATTAGCAGTGAAAACTGATGAGGAGAAGGGTTAGAATGAAAAGCAGCAGCCACTGCGGCCCTCCAGGCCTGGAGTTTGACACCGGTGTCCTAACATCAATGATCTCAGTCAGTCCTCATGGTTTTCAAGCTTGACGTGGAAGAATTAGACGATGATGCTGGTCATGTGGAGATCTGGCCTTCAGTCCATCAATGGTGCCCTGATCGGGTGGTGGTGGTGGTGGCGCAGGTCGGCACCACAGAAAACCAGAAAAAGAACAGCAGAGAAACTCAGGGTTAGTACGGATTGTGGAGTTACCATGAGTGATAATGATAATTCAACGCATATACAGAATAATACTTGCCTGGTGTGGTGATGGAGATGATGAGAGAGAGAGAGAGACTGAGACTTTATTAATCCCAAGGGACAATTACTATTAAATTAAAGAGTGATAACAATGCAGGTATAACAGACAATAACTTTGTATAATGTTAACGTTTACCCCCCGAGTGGAATTGAAGAGTCGCATAGTGTGGGGTCTCCTCAGTCTGTCAGTGGAGCAGGACGGTGACAGCAGTCTGTCGCTGAAGCTGCTCCTCTGTCTGGAGATGATCCTGTTCAGTGGATTCTCCATGATTGACAGGAGTCTGCTCAGCGCCCGTCACTCTGCCACGGATGTCAAACTGTCCAGCTCCGTGCCTACAATAGAGCCTGCCTTCCTTACCAGTTTGTCCTTCTTCTTTATGCTGCCTCCCCAGCACACCACCACATAGAAGAGGGTGCTCACCACAACCGTCTGGTAGAACATCTGGAGCATCTTATTGTAGATGTTGTAGGACGCCAGTCTTCTAATGAAGTATAGTCGGCTCTGTCCTCTCTTGCACAGATCATCAGTATTGGCAGTCCAGTCCAATTTATCATCCAGCTGCACTCCCAGGTATTTATAGGTCTTCACCCTCTGCACAGTCACCTCTGATGATCACGGGGTCCATGAGGGGCCTGGGCCTCCTAAAATCCACCACCAGCTCCTTGGTTTTGCTGGTGTTCAGTTGTAGGTGGTTTGAGTCGCACCATTTAACAAAGTCCTTGATTAGGTTCCTGTACTCCTCCTCCTGCCCACTCCTGATGCAGCCCATGATGGCAGTGTCGTCAGTGAACTTTTTCACGTGGCAGGACTCTGAGTTGTATTGGAAGTCCGATGTATGTTGGCTGAACAGGACCGGAGAAAGTCCAGTCCCCTGCGGCGCTCCTGTGCTGCTGACCACAATGTCAGACCTGCAGTTCCCAAGACGCACATACTGAGGTCTGTCTGTAAGAAATGGCTTGAGCTTGTCCTCCGAATGGACCAGAACCGCATCCCAAAAGTAGCTAGGATTTGGAAACCAGGAAGGTCGAAACACAACATGGAGGAGGACTGTGGAAGCTGAACTAAAAGAATTGCACCTCTCATGGGGCTTAGCACGGCTTGCTGCCAAAGACAGAACAAGATGGAAGCAGATCGTCACGGCCTTGTGTTCCTACAGGTTCAGTTTTACTCGTTTTTTTTGTGCTCCGCTGCAGAGATGAAAATCTACTGGCCTGCCGGAGTTTAGTCTTTGATATGAGGAGCTCCCTCCATTCCTTTGAATGTTTTAGGTGTCGTTTTATTCCTCTGTATGCCTTCCCTTCCTTTCCTCTTGGATTTTAGGTCATTACTTGAATAATTAGCCTCTTTCTAAAGCTTCTTTTATGCGATTAATCCATATGTGTTACTAGAATGGCTTTGGAAGAAAGGAGGATAAAATGACAAAACACAGAAGTGCAAGAAATTTCAGAAGCCTTCAAATGGACGGCTTTGATTACGGCTGGCAGAGCTTCCTAAAGGGCCTGTCGGGCATCGAGTTGTAGAAAGAGATTTTTGTGTCAGATTTCTCCGAGTGCGCACTTGGATCCCGTTTCAGTACGGCAAGTGAAAACTAACCACACAAGAGCCCTCTCCCCGATCGAAAGAATAAGCCCCCCTTTTGTCTTGTGCGTGTTTTTAACTGTAATGTTTCTCTTCCATTTTCTGAATACTTTTAGTGATGATGTGTTATTTTCAGAAGATAAAGTCTACTTGAGAACCACGGAGTGCAGCGTTTACACGGTCCTGCTGTGCAGGAGGTCCCGGAGGGCACCGTTTGTGAGGGTCCAGGGTCCCTAGGCGGATACTGGTAGGCTGGATGTCACTGGACAGCAAAGATTTTGCTCCCTGAACGCTGTGGCGGTAGAAACCCCCAGCCGGGACGCCTTGAAGATGGAAGGACCAGGAGAGAGACGATACCACCCCCCGGGACACGAGAGGGCATCCCCCCTGGTCTGTATCGGGGCGACGGGATTGGAGCTTGGAAGCTGAACCCTGCTGGGGCCCGTGGCTGCCGCCAGGGGGTGCCTGGACAATTATGGAGCCCTGGATGGCAGTGCCGCTAGAAAAAGGTCCAGGGACACCTGGAGTACTTCCAGGTGCCCATGCAGCACTTCTGCCACACCCGGGAGAATGGAAGAGCACCTGGAGCACTATAAAAGAGGCTGTCTCACTCCATTCAGGGAGCCAGAGTCGGGAGAACGAGGACAAAGCTTCTGTGGAGGAGTGGAGGCGGCAAAGAGAAAGAGAAAGAAAAGAGAGTAAGGGACTGAGCCTTATTGGGAAGAGTTGTGGGCGTTTGTGAAGACAACTAAGAAAATAAAGCGTGTGTGCACTTGGGACTTGTGTGTCACGGTGCCCAGCCCAGACAGACACACGCCCTCTTTTATAGTGCTCCAGGTGCGCTCCCATTGCTTACAGCAGCACTCCCAAGTGTGTCGGATGTGCTGTGTGGGCACCCAGACTCCAGGTACTCCAAGAGTTCCCAGATCTTCTTCTAGCAGCACTCCCGAGTGTGGTGGATCTGCTGCCGTCCAAGGCTCCATAATTGTCCACGTGCCCCAGCAGGGTTGAGCTTCTAAGCACCAATCCCGTGGCCCCGATACACACCAGGGGGGCTGCCCTCTCGTGTCTCGAAGAAGGTATTGTCTCTGTCCCGGCCCTTCCATCTTCAAGAGAAAGCCACAATGCTTTTGGGGTGTATCTTATGAATTTTGACCTGCCGTTCACAAAAGCCATCTTTAAGTTCTCCTCTTCACATACATAACACTGCCGGGTAAGGTCCTTGCTAGGGTCGTCCTCAATAGGATCTGTGATCACTTGCTCACCTACCAGTGACTGGAACAGTCTGGTTTTACGCCTAAGAAGTCAACCATCAACCATATCCTGGCACTGAGGGTTCTCATGGAGTGCAAACGTGAATGTCGGCAGAGTTTCTTTGCAGCCTTTGTTGATTTTCACAAAGCCCTGTGGGACATCCTGAGGGTTCGAAGGATCCCCTCGAGGTTGCTGGATATCATGGCCGGCCTGTCCACTGGTACTGTGAGTGCTGTGCAGAGTGGAGGCAGACCCTCTGTGTTTTTCCCAGTTCATTCTGGGGTTCATCAGCGGTGTGTTCTGCTCCTACTCTGCTCAGTGCTTGTATGGACTGGGTGTTGGGCAAGGTCGTGGGGTCCAGCGGCTGTGGGGCATCAGTTGGTGAAGAAAGATTCACGGTTCTTGACTAGGCAGACGATGCTGTGATCTTCATGGAGTCAATGGAGGCTCTGATCGGGGCGCTCGAGAGACTGAGTGAGGAGTCTGAGTGTCTGGGCTGGTGAAGGTCCTGATAAAAACCAAAGATCCAGGCCTTTAATGACCTCTTGGGCTCGGCCATCAGCAGTGTGTCTGTCTGCACAGAGAGTGTCGACCTCGTCATCGAGAGGTTTACTTACCTCGGCAGTGACATTCATGTCTCTGGTGACTCTTCCTATGAAGTCAGTAGATGGATTGGGAGAGTATGGGGGGTCATGAGGTCGCTGGTAAAGAGTATGTGGTGGTCCTGATATCAGCAAAAGGGCGAAGGTCCAAGTCTTTAGAGTCCTGGTGCTTCCTCTTTGTGAGCCATGGACGCTATCCAGTGACCTGAGACGAAGACTGGACTCCTACATGTGTGTCTCTCTGGAAAATCCTTGGGTCCCACTGGTTTGACTTTGTGTTGCTCATGGAGTCCAGAATGAGGCACATGACCTGCATTGTGAGGGAGCGTCAGTTACGGCACTACGGCCATGTGGCGCGTTTCCCTGAGGATGATTCAGCTCGTGAGATCCTCATTGTTGGGTACCCAAGTGGCTGGACCAGGCCAAGGGGTCGTTCACATAACACCTGGCTGCAGCAGATAGAGGGTCATTTCCGGAGGGTAGGACTGGACCACGTGTCTGCCTGGGGGGTTGCCAACCGGGATCCCAAGTTGTTTCGTCGTGTAGTGGGTGCGGCAACGCGCTGTACCAGTGCAGGCTCCACGACTTGACTTGACTTGACTTTCACGTACTGTGCACCTATTATAACTCTCTCAGAACACAACTCAAATAAGTCGCCTTCCTGCCCAGTCCCCATTGAAATCAGAGCACCGGTATGTTCACACTTAGCCAGAGTCACACCGTATTCACCTCCAGAGGATTCCCTTCCAGGCCCACTTAAGGTATGTGTTACCACCCCAGCACAAGAGGGGCCCCTGTTACACTAGCAGTCTTGTCTTCTTTTCCCCTACACAGCCTGTCCGATGAGGCCGATATGAAAGGGAGACCTGAGGACCCGACTGTCAGGGACGACTGCAGACCTGTCAGAGCAGAGAACGCTGCTGGGGGGCGATAGAAGGCGGGTGCCAGTGTTGTAATGGTAGTGCCGTCATGTGTCTGTTCAGTTTGTCGTTGTCATTTCTTTAAATTAAATGGGGTTTGCCTGGTTGGCATCTCAATTATTTAGGGACTCATTCTGCCTTCTCACTCGCCCCCCTATACCGCCAACAAGAAAAACTATTAACAAAATGAAAATAGAAAATAAGGAATATATTAAACAGCAGTGAGCTGGCGCCCTGCCTGGGGTTTGTTTCCTGCCTTGCGCCCTATGTTGGCTGGGATTGGCTCCAGCAGACCCCCGTGACCCTGTAGTTAGGATATAGCCGGTCGATTAATGGATGGAATATATTAAATTAGGCAAAGGATACTAAATAAAACACAAATATAAACATTTATAAAACTCTGACCATTGGGACAGACCACAAATAGTTGCCAGTGAATGTTAAGCAGGAGACCACGTATAAAGTAAAAAGAAAAGTGTCAGGAGTGCATGGCTGCACAACAAAAAACAATCTACCAGCGGTGACCCAAGGCTGGAACTGCCCATCAGTAGTGTCCTCGGTGAAGTTCACGTCCCAGAGCCGTCTGTTATTATGGTGTCCGGCTGGAAGGGGGCGGGGTCTGCTCTTAGGATCAGAGGCGGGGATAATCGAGCTTCTTGGAACTGCTGGCAAAATAGAAGATGCAGCCAGCGACGGCGCCCCCTCTTGTCCCACTCGTGGTATTGCGTACCTAAACAGATCCACCCACAAAACTATGGGAGGTATTTTTTGCAAAAAAGGAAAATGACATTAAAACTCTAAAATGAAAATGCATTCTCTGTCTTTTCTAATTTCCTTTACAAAGTCTGTGCGTAAGAATGCTGCAAAAGTTAATATTAAAATGAAATAACGTGTTGGAAAAGGCTGTGCAACTGTGTGGAGTTGCTCGCATTACGGGGTGAAAAGATCAGAAATCACGTGAATTCAGAGAAGTATTCAATCGATCAAAGGGGCTCTACAGCTGCGAAGCACAAAGGATTGTGGGAAGTCAAGGTGCAAAGCCCCGCCCACTGAGCCACGTTATTTGCATGTTGACAACCTGAAAATGAAAATGCAAAGTGGAAATGCATTTTACTTTTCATTTTTGCAGCTTCATTGCAGTTCAGGCAAATGGGGGTATTTCATTTAAATTTTTGCAGCATTTTTGTGCACAGACTTTGAAAATGAAATCGCAAAAGAGAGACTGCATTTTCATTTTAGAATTATAATTTTCATTTTTTCTTTTTTGCCTCCCATACAAAACACGAGGAACAAAAGAGAACCATAAAACACACACAATAATGAAACAGAACACAATTGGCACATAATTCACAATTAGACCCATAATGAATAGAAGAATATTATAAAAAGCAGATAGATGGAAATGAACAATAATGAAAAGGAAGCAACGGAATGAACCCTGGCTTGTTGTCTCCTAACAACCAACTTCATAGTGTTGAGTGTTTATTTCCTGGGAATCTCAATACACATTTCAAATGAAATCGTATTCCGACTATAATTAGGCTGCAGTTCACTATAAATAATTCCTTCATTTTACTTTTTTCCCCAAAGGGTACCAAAAAATCCAATTGTAAGGGTAGAGAGGCTTGTTACCAGGAGCCAGTGCCCGTTTCAAAGCATCGGGCACGAGATGCCAGGGTGCGGGTATGTCCCGTGGCCTCAGTCAGATTTCCTGACCACCTTCTGGTCTGTTCAGCGTCACAGACATGTAAGACCCACACAGGCAGCACCGGGGGTCCGCAGATCCTCAGACCCCTCGCTTGTTCGAGCCGATTTATCAGCGTGCCCGTTGGGGCGGCTCGCTCGGTGACATTATGCTGTGGCTTCACACAGGGCCAACGCTGAGGCTGACAGAACTCTGGAATTGTGTCTCATTATCTGAAGTGAATTTGAGGAAACACACAATTTTGTGTGCTTAACGTATAATTAAGAGGAGCAGAGCTTTCTGCTGAACGTGAAATAAAAATGTCCAATTAGCTTGGCATGAGGTCTCGGGAAGTCTGCTCAGTGTTGTATTTTTATCATCTTCTCATCATCCAGCACCTTAATTACACATTAAAAGTGAAACAGAACGAGGGGCTTTTCCTTTTATTTGCTCAATTTTTGCACCTTCGCCCAGCCCTGAAGTGTTGTTGTGCGCTGCTGTGATTTGCACACTTCCTCTGTTTTTATTTATTCAAACCACTTAATGCTTTCTGATGCCCCCCCAAAAAATTAGCATAAATAAAAAGGACTTCCTTAGTTAACACAATACACAGCTTTTAAACAATCGTTTGGTATTTTGAAGAAAACCTTCATCAACTGTGTGTAAAAGTAACTGCCCCCTCAGTCACACAATCCACCAATGAACCAAAGAGAAATGGCAGCGCGTTAAATTAGACTGGACGCACCCTGGCCTGGCGTGACTGCTGCCAGTCCTCTTGTTTTTAAAAAATCGTTTGGCTTATTGTAGGTAAAAAGATATCTGATCCACAGCCACGCGTTTGGTCTCTTTTGTTCAGTTTTGATTCTTTTACTAATATTGATGATGTGCATCATCATTCTTTACTGTTCAGTTTGTCTGTGTGTATAAGCTGCTCCATGTGTTTTGTGGGTGGTCCCCAAGAGGTGGGGCCACCTGCCAATCACCTCCAGGAACCACCCTCGGCCCTATAAAGCTGAAGGGTCTCCCGCAGGCCCTGGTGGTTCATTTTGAATGCACTCCGGTGCTGGTGAGCTCTTGTGCCTTTCTCTCTGCTTTTTGGATTTCTGTACTGGGCCTCTGTTCGACTCTGATTGCCTTTGTTTCAAGCCGATCCTCTGGCCTTTTGTGCTCTACGGGGTTTCGTTTTAGAACACTCGAGACGAGGACAGGCCATTCAGCCCAGCAAAGCTCTCCAGTCTTCTCCACTTAATTCTTCTAAAATAACATCAAGTCGAGTTTTAAAAGTCCCTAATGTCTTACTGTCCACCACACGACTTGGTCACTTATTCCAAGTGTCTGTCGCTCTTTGTGTGAAGAAAAACTTCCTGATGTTTGTGTGAAATTCACCCTTCACAAGTTTCCGACTGTGGCCCCGTGTTCTTGATGAACTCATTTTAAACTCACCGTCTCGATCCACTGGACTAATTCCCTTCATCATTTTAATCACTTCATTCTTGTCACCTCTTAATCTTCTTTTTCTTAAACTGTAAAGGCTCAGCTCTTTTAATCTTTCCTCATAACTCATCCCCTGTAGCCCCCCATAATCAGCCTTGTCGCTCTTCTCTGACCCTTCTCTTGTGCTGTTATGTCCTTTTTGTAGCCTGGCGACACAAACTGCACACAGTACTCCAGATGAGGCCTCACCAGTGTGTTATAAAGCCTGAGCAGAACCTCCTGTGACTTGTAAGTCCACACGTCAAGGCGCTATATAACCTGACAGTCTGTTAGCCTTCTTAATGGCTTCTGAACACTGTCGGGAAGTTGATAGCTTAGAGTCCACTACGACTCCTAAATCCTTCTCACAAGGTGGACTCTCGATTTTCTGACCCCCATTGTGTATTCAAACCTAATATATTTACTTCCTATGTGTAATTCTTTACATTTACTGACATTAAATTTTATCTGCCACAAATCTGCCCAAGCCTGTCTGCTGTCCAAGTCCTTCTGTGATGATATAACGGATTCCAAATTATCTGCTAATCCACCTATCTTGGTAACATCTGCCAACTTAACCAGCTTGTTCCTTATATTCCTATCTAAATCATTTATACATATTAAAAATAGCAGCGGCCCCAGCACTGCCCCAGCACTGCCCCCTGCTGGTCACCACTCTTAACATCACCCAGTCCTGATGAGGTTCCTCACACTCTCATCACCCCCTGCCTTCCTGTGTCTGAGCCAATTCTGCACCCATCTAAAAACATCACCCTGAACTGCCACTTCTTTTAGTTTGATGCCCACCCTGTCATGTGGCACCTTATCAAATGCTTTCTGAAAGTCCAGATAAATAATCTCATCTCCTCCACTCTCCTCGTATCCTTTTGTTTCCTCCTCATAGAATACCAGCCTGTTAGTAAAACACGACCTCCCTCTTCTGACCCCACGCTGACTGTCCTGTCCTTGCCAGGTGTTGTTCAGTCTTATCCTTAATAATTCCTTCCATTCATTTTCCTGTGAATTTTTTGTTACTGAGCAGTGTGTAGCAGCAAATCTTTTATTTTATAAAGATCCAGCATTTGCCCCTATTACTCACCTGGGTTTGACAGTGACATCCCCCTCTAGTGGGCACTACTGGAAGTGCTTTTGCAAGTCATTGAGACTTAATGTGCTTTGGGACTCCCACTGTGTGACGTTATGTAAGTCTGTGGTTTTAGGCCTAAACACTCCAAAACAAAACTAAATAGGCGAGGCTCGAAAAAAGGGTCGGGACACCCGAAAAACAAAACTATCTGTTGTTTGATTGAGTCAAGTAAAGAAAATATAAGGAATTTAAATGGCCAGATAAAATCAGAAATTAGGAACTACAAAATGCACAAATTACAAAACAAAATAAGATCACTTCTTGTGAAGACCTTAGAGCTACGTGCTTTGTATGAAAGTGTGTGCTAAATAAATGGACCTCGACATCAAAGAGGTTTGGGGGAGCCACCCGTATACTTGAGAATCAGGCTCCAAAAAACAGAACTGATCGCAAATCGGTGGTCGGGTCTCTTATGGCTGGTCGGAGGAAGTGATGTCATCTTGAGGTCAAAAGTGATGTCATTGTGGGGGTGGGTCATAAGTGAGGTCATCGGTGTTGGGGAACACAGGGGGACCAGGAATGACATTCTTGGGACCGGAACTGGATGTTGCATCATTGGGGAAGAACCGGAAGTGACATCACCACAATCAGGCAGAGTTTCCCATGGCTTACTGTGCCCTGCCACCCCCTGGCCTGGCATGGAATTACCTTCTTTTCCTCCTTTTAGCTGCCTTCCATGTGCACATATGTGACAATGTCATGAACTAGGAGTTCCCTAAAGTTCTGAAAATGCACCTCTAATAATGCCCAATTTGGGGGCACCATGAAAATCCCCAGCTAGACCCAAAATGCCCTCTTAGAATCTTAATAAAATGAAAGATTTATTCTTCATAAAACAGAATTCCAAAAGCAATGAAGTGCCACAGCACATAAAGGTAAAATGGAATTACCTTTAACAAGAAGGGCAATCGTGCGCAAACAAAGCCCAAAACAGAAAGTTAAAAAAAGGTCAAAAACGGAGCAAAAAGTCAAAATATCCAAAAAATCCCGAGGCAGAGAATCAAATCACAAATAGCCTTAGAAGTCCGCAGTCTCCCAGAGCACATTCACAATGAACCCTCTGGATTTATAGGGCAGCTTCTGGTGGTGATTGGCAGGAGGCCCCGCCTCTCGAGAGACCACCCAGTAAACACATGGACCCTCAATCAAGGCATGCTAAAGTAACTGTTACCATAAAACAATAACCCAAAAAGTGAACAAAGCGATTCATAAAACCAGAATATGAACCCCAAACAGGACGGGGACACTGGCCGAAATTGTGACACCGTGTCAAATCCAAACAAAAAAAAAAAAAATACAATATAAAAAAGATAATCCACGTATACCAAAACACAACTCAAAACCAAGTGTAAATATTTAAAATGCTAGAAGATCAAACAACGGCTGGCCTTACAAAATATAAAAGGGAGCCAAAGGGCACAACAAGCCAAGCTAAGGCCACGGTGGCAACGAGTTGACTTAAAAACGGGAATCTCCAAGTGGCACCTGAAGGCCTGAATTGACTGATAGGCACCAGGAAAATGAGACAGAAAAAATACACCGGATATAAATAATGAATGAAGAATAACAAAACTACAAAACTGACAAAAACTAAAAGTATTCCAAAACAAAGACACAACTGTAACGGCTGTCACAGTAAACTGGAAATTCCTAGGCCACATTTTTAAGCAGCTTTTACAATTCTGTTGAATTTGAAAAGTAGGATGCTTACTGTTGAGAAATAATTCATTTACGGTATATCGGCGTGAAGAGTTTGGCTGAATTTCCCATGATGCACTCCTGTATCGTCAAGCTGTCTTAATGCTCCATCTTTACTTTCCTCTCGTAATGTGTGGTCATGTGCCCGGCAGTCTGCACTGGGGACTTCCTTGCCGTTGGTTGCACGGGCGTCGATATTCCTTTAAGAGTGGAGAGTCTCGATCAAGTGACTCTTGCCTCAGCAATATGGCAAAGTAGCTGTGCCAACTGAAACCAAAGGGGCGCCCCGTGTTGCATGCTTTTCTGCCGCCATGAGCAGCACTTTCCTCCTGCAGCCCACTGCTATTCATCTCCATGTCTGACACATTTTCACAGGCCCGTCTGGACAAATGGCAGCATTGTGCCTAAAGTGAAGCTGTTGGCACGTTCATAATGAGCAGCGGGTGACGTGTGCTTAGTTTGCGACTGTAGCGGCTCTACAGATTTCTTTTTCGTGATTTCATTAGGGATTTTTCAAAAATATATACTGCTCATAAAATTAAAGGCACCCTTTTTAATGGGAGTATGACATCAAGTCAGTGACACTTCTGGGCTGTGCCAGTTAAGTAGCAGAGCGGCTTGTTCGTCAGTTTCAGCTGCTTTGGTGCACTAGGGGGACAACACTGAGAGACGACCCCCAAAACAGAAATGAGTGGTTTAACAGGTGGAAGGAGGCCACTGGCATTTTTCCCTCCTCATCTGTTTTTTCACTCATTTTGCATTTGGCTAAGGTCAGTGTCACTACTGGTAGCATGAGGCCATACCTGGACCCTACAGAGGTGGCACCGGTAGTCCAACATGTCATTGCCAGAAGGTTTGCTGTGTCTCCCAGCACAGTCTCAAAGGCATGGAGGAGATTCCAGGAGACAGACAGGCAGGTCCTCTAGTAGAGCTGGACAGGGCCCCTCGTAGAAGGTCCTTAACCCATCGGCAGGACTTTGGGCAAGGAGGAACAGGATGAGCACTGGCAGAGCCTACAAAATGACCTCCAGCAGGCAGGCAACTAGTGTGAATGTCTCTGACCAAACAATCAGAAACAGACTTCATGAGGGGGGCTTGAGGGCCCGACGTCCTCTAGTGGGCACTGTGGAGCTCGATTGGCATTTGCCATAGAACACCAGAATTGGCACTGCTGGGTCCGAAGGTTAACAGATTGTGGAGGAGAGGTTGGCAGCATACGGTGATGGCACCCACCACACGCCGAACCACCTGGATTGGGACCTGAATGCAGCGGGTGACACCTCAGCACCACACTGGAACAGTGTGAGGTTTTTTATGCTGGCTGGAGTGCCAATCCTGCCAACCAACCCCCAAGTTATCCCTGTGACCTGCTTGCAGGGCTGGGTGCAGATTAACGTCGTACCCAGGGGCAGTTATCTCATTTTAGGTTTAGGTTTAAGTCTGACCCATCTTACTTGCTCCAGGGTGCCCCTCGGGGGTCAGTTCTTGGCCCTCTGCTTTCTGTCATTTACTAGCTGTCCCCCGCAGCTCCACCCGCGTAGTGGTGAAACAGGACAAACTTTAAAAAACCAATAAACAAACAGGTATTGCTAGCTAAGCGCTCCAACACGTGGCGACAGGTAGACTGATTCAAACCTCGGCCCACAGCCTCTGTTTAGGATTAGCACAAATAAATCACTCCTGCAAGCGAAATATAATACTTAATGCGATGACAGAAGTCACAGAAGCAACCGGAACGTTCAAGCAAATTCTAGAAAAGAACCCGATCTAAATCCTTTAAGTAGTTCTCTCGTGAAAAGCGGACAGACATACAGACAGACGAACGTTGGATTTGATACATAGAGAGATTTGCTTCCTCTCGGTGCCATTATTAGACGTGACGGCCTACCGTTTCACAGATTTCTTTACGCACAGGGCTTACTCAGACACGACTTCCTCCTGCATTGGTCGCCTGTTCGGCTAACATCAAACGTTGGCTCTCTAAAAACGTTCTCAGACTAAATAGTGAAAAGACGGAGGATTTAATTATCGTGTCTCCAGGCACTTTAATTCAGCATCCACAGCGACGCTAACTTGCATCACGTGACATCGCCTGCAGTCGTCAGGTCTGAGATCCCCTTGGACTAGAAGTCATGTACTGTGCCACCATACTGTACCTGCGCTCCAAGTGTAAAGAGAATGGAGCTGTAAGCTTTCGAAACGTCTCCTGAACAGATAAAGCTGTAGTCGGATGTGAAGAGGCAATCTATACAGTGTGTATAAAAGCCAAATCCCACTGACTCACTCATCACGAAATCTCCGAACCATGAGGACTTGGGACTTGAAATTTGGAATGGAGGTTACCCTCGGCCCATAGGTGCTCGCTAAGAAACGGTTTTAAAAATTTCATGGTCCAAGTGCGTTCTGCCTGTCTGTCTTCATTTCACAAGAGTATTAGATCTGTTTTTTTCAAGAATTTGCTTGAACTTTCCGGTAGATTTTGCGACTTCTCTCATCGCGCTAAGTACCGATGTATTTATGCAAATCCAACAGAGTGGCATTGGGCAGAGAGCAGAGGGGCGGGGCCTTCCTCACTCACTCGGCAGCCTCTGTTTGAGTCGCTCTACCTGTCGCCACATGTTGGAGCGCACCTCGCCTCCACTTAGCTAGTGATCCCTGTTTGTTCCATCCACCCATTATCCAACCCACTATATCCTAACTACAGGGTCACGGGGGTCTGCTGGAGCCAATCCCAGCCAACACAGGGCGCAAGGCAGGAAACAAACCCCGGGCAGGACGCCAGACCACCGCAGGGCACACACACACACACCAAGCACACACTAGGGCCAATGCACCTGACCTGTCTTTGGACTGTGGGAGGAAACTCACACAGACACGGGGAGAACATGCAAACTCCACGCAGGGAGGACCCGGGAAGCGAACCCGGGTCTCCTAACTGCAAGGCAGCAGCGCTACCCACTGCGCCACCGTGCCGCCCCCCTGCTTGTTGAGCAGACATTATCATCTACAGATTGTTAAGGAGTGACGTTTGACGTATTTGAGAGATCAGTGCCCTGTGTGTTTTAGAGGGTAGCTGCTGATTGCCAGAGATATCACGGCCACGCGGGGGACGCTCTCCCATCAGAGCTGAACACGATCAGATATAGTGCCAGCGTCTGTTGATTTTTAAAGTTTGTCCTGCTTCATTCCTATGTGGGCGATGCCACAGGGTACAGCTAGTAATAATAATAAAAATACCAATAATGAGGTCTGCAGATCAATCGGTCAAAATAATTTTGATAGCTCGTCTGAGACGGGCCCAAACGCCTCACAAATGCAGTAATGAAGGTGAAAGAGGCGAGGCGGTAGACTGGAGTGAACTTGGCTTCAGATTCCCCGCCAGTCTCCTCTGTCAGTTCGTTTTTAATTTTCATTTCGCCGTTAGCCATGAATTAGTGCTGAGTGGCTGGCGGAGGCTGACTTTCCTCTCTGCCCAGTTATATTAGGCCACAGTCGCTTACGGTGCTAACCTACTTTTTAATGTCACTTCTGGAAATATCATACGGCAGGAGCGCAGCTGAGGGGGAGGCAAGCGTGTGGCCCCCAGACAGGCGCCTGAAAATGGAGCACATACAGTAAGAGCAAATCACGCAGATGCTTAAGAAGGGTTTGTGTTGCCCATAGAAGCTTCACGGGTTATTTAATAAAGTCCGGGCACACCGGGCACCTCGCTCGCTCACTCACGCTTCTCAGCGTGGTCCTTTGCCAAGAAGCCCTACAAGGTTGTTCAGTCATGAAAGCTTCACCTAACCTAATCTTCTAGAACAACGACGTATTGTGTGAATGACCTTCTTTTCACAAGTGTTCCAAAATTGAATGGCTGAAGCAAAGAGCCGGTAAAGCAGATGAGTCAGAAGCAGCACAAAGTGAAATCATTAGGAAGTGTACCCGAGGAGCCAATCCCCTGGACACTGCCATCTGTGCATTTATTGAGCGGCACAGGCTCATGAATCGGAGTCAAGAACGTGGCGACAGTGGAGTCGAGGCCTTCCAAAGAGCCACAAAAGCGGGCCCGCCTGCCCGACACAGCCTCACCTCAAACCAGGCAGCCCACAACTACTACTAGTAGGCTTCGGCCTGACTTGGCCCCAGAAATGGGGCAATACATACAGCAGGAGGAGGAGGAGGAGGTTAGGAGCCCACGCTGATACAGCACGCTGCCGCACCCACCACATGACAAACCAACTCAGGCTCCCAGATTAGGACCCTAAGTGTAGCGGGTGACACCTCAGTGCCACACGAGTTCAGGTGGAATGGAGCAGGGTGAGGTTTTTTATGTTGGCTGGAGTGTCAATTCTGCCACCAGCCCTCAGGTTTTTCGGCATGGATACAGATTAACGTCATACCCAGGACGGAGCAGTTGCAGGTTCAGGGCTTTGCTTAAGGGCCCAACAGGGTAGTAGAGCCAATTTTGGCATTTATGGGATTCGAACCAGCAACCTTTTGATTGCCAGTGCAGATCCCTACCTCACAGCGAGCACTCCGCCTGGCATACAGCAGCAGAAACATAAAAAATTAGAGGACAGACTCACAGGACAATCAATCAATCAATCAATCAATCAATCAATAAAAATAAACAACGAGCCCATCTGCTGGAAGCTTTGAATTGCCTGACAGCAGTGAGCAGAAAAGACGGGCGGGGCCTTCCTCATTCACTCGCCCGCCTCTGTTTGAGTCGCTCTACCTGTCGCCACGTGTTGGAGCGCACCTCACCTCCGCCTAGCTAGCGGTACCTGTTTGTTTAGCAGACATTCATATCAGCTACAGATTGTTAAGGAGTAACGTTTGACGTGTGTTTTAGAGGGTAGCTGCGGATTCCCGGAGATATCACGGCCACGCGGGGGGCGCTCTCCCGTCAGAGCTGAACACGATCGCCGCCCGAGGCGCTTCTTAGCACAATCTGTGGTGGATTGATGAGCCTTTGGCTCCGAGAGACAGCGCCTCCTGGAGGGGGTGGTGGGTTTTTCACTGTGGAAAAAAAATAAATTTGAAATATATTAAAGAAAGAAATTCTGTCCTCAACAAGTTTAAATAATCAGTCAACCCAAGGAACCAGGCAGGAGGAAGCTTGTTCACGCGTCTTTGATTTCTCTTCCCGTCACAGCCGTGTCTGCCATGGGAGTATCACCCGGAGCAGAGGTCGCCACAGAACGGTCCCAGAACGGAGACAGAGGCTCCCACGTGTCGACAGCTGAATCTGCATAACCGTGCACTCTGATTGGTTAGAAGACAGGAGACATTTTCAGCAGGGAGCGTAATCGGCTCACATACTCCAAAATAAAAGTCTCATCCCACTACATTCTTGTTCTTCTCCATATTTCTCAAGTTCAGCTCTTACCGTTCTTGTATGACATTTTCTGTGTGTGTGACAACTGTCATGTCTTACTGGGTACATTAATGTAGATGACAATTCTGGCTGCTCACTCAGCCTGGCTTGCTTGACCCTTCATGCTACTTTTAAGGTAAATGCTAGATATTAGTATGGACAGTAACTACATTTCTCCTAAATGACTGTGTGGCCCCTTAGGTATCTATAGTACGTTATTCTCTCACATCATGATGGCATCCAAATTTGCCAACATATCCTGCACAAGTTGGCCCTTCTGATTCGTGGGTTTGCCATCAATCAATAATTGCAAATTATTTTACAAGTTTTGCTGTCCATTGCAGAAAACAGCAGACAGTGCTGTAGCAGCGCTTCTTAAATGGACTGCAAATCCCAGCAGCCCCGGGAGTACCGCGTCATTGAGCAGCTTCGGCGGTTGCAGCAAGGGCTTCTGGGTAAAAGTCGAGGACGCTAGCTTTAAAAGTGAGTCCTAAGTAGCCATTAGTATTGTAAGTCAGGGGTGTCTTTTCGTTTCAGTGCTTCAATGCATTTCAACAGATGGCACATCACAAACATTTCTAGTAATAAGATGCCATGCATTTATTATTCCAACAGATGGTGCATCGCAAACATTTGTAATAATATAATAATAATGTGTATTACATTTGTCATTCTGACAGATGGTGCATCACAAACATGTGTAATAATAAGATGCATTGCATTTGTATTTCCAACAGAAGGCGCATCACAGACATTAGCACTGCTTATGTGAACTCCATAGCATTATAGGTCACTACGGTTTTGTGATAAATCCCGTGGCTGGTGGTCCTGCAATCCCTTCAAGGAGGACACTTTCCGTTTGCATTTTCAGTTGTTTTAGTGTGGACGGAGATACTTTTGTGATACTTTTAGTGGGTGCAGAAATCGTTTTTGTTTGAAAATGCCAAACGCAGTCGTGTGGCCGCAGCCTTAGTCTCAGTTGTTATGCACGTTACACCTGCACCCCTACCGTGGACCACTCGCATCGAGCTTCTTTTGTCATGCTGTCTCCAGGCGGACTTCTTCTCCGCTGACCGTAATTTGCACTGTCACATTGGAGAATGTCGTGTGCTCCCCTGCTGCTGACTCTGAGTGACAGTGCGGCGGGCTTTAAGAGCGGAGCGTCTGGCGCGTTGTCATTAATGGCGCTCTGTTTGCCGCAGTGGACGGCTCCCCCGTTCCTGACAGGCACTGAAATGGAAGGCACAACTCATATGTGACGGGGGTTTGGCTTGGGCGCATCTCTAAAGGAGGTGGGCTTGTAACCAGCCGGCTCATTCCATGTGTCCAGTGGATCTCTCTGAGGTGGGCCCTGTTTCACAGAAGGCTTACAAAATGAACGCAATTTCTTCAGCTGAATATGACCATTGAGTGTTCTGAAGAACTGTGAAATGGAGGAAAGTTCAGAACCTCCAGGGCTCTTCTTATAGAGCTGACCCTCTGGCCAAACTAAGTAACCAGCCAAGGAGGGCCTTGATATCAGGGAGGTGGTCCTCTGCTGAGGGACACCCATCTCACTAGCACTCCATCAGTCAGACTGTGGCAGTTTAAAAGACATGGAGAGATGAGGAAAAAAAAGATTTCTCGGGTCCGATGAGACAAAAATTGAACGCTTTGGGCAGAACTCCAAGCACCACGTCTGCTTGTCACCTACCAAATACGGCCCCTGTGGTGAGGTATGGCGGGGGCAGCATCACACTACGAGGACAGGGAGACCGGACAGGTTAGAACTGAGTGAAATGCTGCCAAATACAGAGCGGTCCCTGAAGAAAACCAGCGCGCGTGCCACCTCACACTGGGGCGACAGTTCAGTGACCCGAAGCATACTGCCAAGACAAAGCGTTTGGGTTTGGGACTGTCCTTGAGTGGCCCGCCCAAAGTCCAGACTGTGAAGAGATCTGAAAATGGCAGACACTTCCCATCCAGCCTAACGGAGGTTGAGGGGATCTGCCAGGAAGAATGAGATCAACTGTGCAAATCCAGGTGTGCAAAGCTTGTAAAGACTCAGCCAGGGAGACGCAAAGCTGGAATTGCTGCCAAAGGGGCTCCTACAAAGTGCTGAACTAAAGGTCTGAATACGTGCCACCTTAGCGTTTTGACTCGCGGACCCTCAGCAGAAATAAAAGTGACATTTGGACAAAACAAAGTCGGCTGAAGGTGTTAACTGTAGTAAAAAAGCTGACATTTGAAAATATTCTCAGTTTGACGGACAGGCGGGTAGGAGCCTGGCAGCCAGCAATCCCTGCGTTGTGACGAGTTTCGCTGTGCCCGAGTACAGTATCT
Organism: Polypterus bichir lapradei; assembly: GCA_026402145.1. Taxonomy (NCBI): domain Eukaryota; kingdom Metazoa; phylum Chordata; class Cladistia; order Polypteriformes; family Polypteridae; genus Polypterus; species Polypterus bichir. Next base: position 21,766,352 of record JANRMT010062816.1, on the reverse strand, counting down.
AAAGCTGCCATTTTAATTTGCAGTTCCTCTTGGCGTGTAATGTTGGAGGTTGCTGTTATGAACTCGTGTATATCACATTAGAACCCATGTCTCAATCTTGTCTCACTCTCAAAACCCACTTAATCCAATTGGGGGTCTCAGGGGGCCGATGTGTTTTAGTTAATCGGTAAAGAAAATCCTCGACTGCCTCATGGCAACAAGACCTGCAGCTGCAGTCCCATGCCGCCATCTAGTGGAAATCATGAGAATTGTTCCAACAACTGAAAGTCTTTGGTCCCCTTTTTATTGTTAACTGTTAACTGTCTGAGGCCTTCATCCAGGACGACTTGCAGACTTAGCAACCAACTGCCCGATTTCTTCGGTTTTTCCAATTAAAGCACAAGAAGGTGAAGTGACTTGCTCAGGGTCACACAGTGTCTGTCGGTAGTGAGATTGAAACTCACAGCCTCAGGGTTTGAAGTCCAAAGCCATAACCAGGATGCCACACGGTGTTAAAGTCAGGAAAATACCCGGATGGGCAGCAGGCCTGGTCCACTTCACTTCACTTCTGTCTGTCTGTCTGTTTGGCTGGCGTATTGTTCTGGCAAGCGCTTTGTAGTTTAATGATTGTTAATGTAGTTTAATGATCCCATTGTGTCCCATTGTTCATGAATGTTCCACGTCAATTTGTTGTTTTATTTTTAAACTAGCCAACCCACAGCGTACCATGCGGCACATAATCAGGCCGTTTTTTTAATGATTTTTAAGCACAGGGAGAAAATTAACATTTGAAAAATCGGTAATGTAATAAATCAGCAAGAAAAGCAACATTGTAACAATGCACGGAACGAACCAACACTTAATCGTCCGTGACTGAAAACTGGCGGACCGTCCTTGCGCCTTCTCCTGCCAGACGGAGGGATGGGGGTGCATGGCGCTCAGGCGTGGAGGGTGGAACGGGAGGAGAGGAGAAGGACGTCCATTCAGCTCCCTCCGTCATGCTAGTCTGCTGATTTCTCGTTCAGTATGCACTGCCCGCTCATGTGCCCACCTCCAACTCGTCACTTGAGTCATCGTCTTTACACAGTCCAGATGTACCTGTGACTGACGTAGACTTTTCATTGCTCTGTGCGGTTTTGGCTGCTTTTCTATATGTAATCCACCAAGACACCCGACCACGGTAGTAGGGACGTAACCAGTGGGAGCGTATGAGTCGCACTTAGTGGGAATTCCACGGTTTGCAGCCTGAATGGGGTTCAACGGCCTACCCACGCCTCTCTGCGCCGGGTAGACACACGCTCAGTCTCATGCATAATTATTTATTGATGGTTGAACACTTCTGGAAAGACACAGTTGTCTAAAAAGGGAGGGTTTGAGGATACAACAGAAAGTGAATGAAAAGATGGAACTCTGGAGAGAGCAACATATAATTGTCCGTGAGTGAAGAAGACGCATGTTTGTCACGGATGCGAATTGCTGTATGTAGCGTGTAAAACAGTTTGCTATGGTGCACGCGGTCGTGCGTCATAACCGAAAACTCGGTTTTTAAAGACTGCTTACTTCATTGTGTTTTAACCTCCGTTGTAAAGGATTGTTTTAAGGATCCCATGGGATACCCCTCGCAAACCGTTTTACACGCTGCATATGGTAACTCACCTCCACGAGAAACATACCTCTATGAACAGTCAACGTGGCTCGGAGGTGCATATGGCCTCTACGATAGACGAATATAAATGACGCCCTTTTTTCTGTGTCGTCGCGCCCAAGCTGATGGGCGTAGCTCTGCGAGTTGTCGTCGTATCCAATGGTCTTGGAGTTGGTGGGCGTGGCTCCTCCCTGCGTGCGCCATAGGTGTCTCACTTGTCGGCGGCTTAGTGAATCCACGCCCCTTCCGGCGTGCTGTCCATGGGTGTCTTGCCTTAGTGAATTATATATATAGATATTGTGTCCTTCCTAATAGCCATGATTGTCACTGCAGGTGACAGTTGCTTTGATTTATTTACATATAGTGCCTTTCATGGTAGGTCAGCCCAAAGCACTGCACAGACTGACAAAACTCAGATGGTCAGTTTATACTGTACATCCATTCATGAACTTTTAGGAGTCCACATATTTTAACAAATTTTATTGGAATAGATGGCCTTTATTTGTCTCCAAGGGGAATTTAAAAGTTTACAGAAGCTCAAGGGAAGAAATGAAAAGTGTGTGTATTGGAAGAGGTGACCTCAGAGAGGCAAACAAATATTGGGGTGCCACCCTGGTAGCCCCGCTTAATTTCAGCAAAAACAAAAAGTACAAGCTATGGCTTGAGGAATTGAATAAGCCAGTAGGAGCTCTATACCCTGTCCTCTGTCCTCTGCTAAACTCAGTGTGGCATCTCACGTCACCTTCTGGGAACAGACCAGCTTTATAGGGCTGAGACTGGAAGGGGCGGGGTTTTCTCAGGGCAGTGGGGTGGAGTTTCATTAGGACAGTGGGGCGGGGTCAGTTAACCTCCTTGGGCTTTTTATTCATGGCTGTGGAGCTGAATGGAGAAGATATCGTTAGCCTTCAGCGCCACCTCTCATCCCGGGGTGGTACTGCTTACCTCGTTAGAGTCAGGAAGGTGGTCTCCAGATGCACATGCATACAGCGGTAGGCAAAAGCAAGTTTACAGTTGATTGTACGGAAAAAGATATGCAGGTTATGATTATTAATTTATTAACTTAATAGCTTTATATTGTTATTATGCCGTTCCCCCCCTTCCCGGCTGGTGTTCACAGTTGTGTTTCTTGTCGATTTTGTTTATTTTTTGTATCATTTATTTGTATTGATGCTTCTTTTGTACATTTTACTGTGCTGTTGGGATAGGGGCGGGGCCTAGGTTGTAACTCCTGTGTTTTGTGGGTGGCTCCCCCAGGGGCGGGGCCACCTGCCAGTCACCTCCCCCCCCACAGGAACGGCCCCTTCACCCCATTTAAGGGAGGACCTCCCATAATTCCATGTGCTAGGCAGGGGGAGCTTTGGTGAGTTCCCAAGCTGTGGATTTTTCTGCACCCCATGGTTTGTCTCTTTGGAGTTCGTTTTGGGACTGTGATTATTGATTTCTTGAACCCTCGCCTTTGGATTTCATATTGAGACTCTGTTTATTGTTATTTTTTGAACCGACGCGTTTGCTGTGTCTGCCTTGCCCTTTTCAGGCGTCTCCTCGTGCTCCTCTTTGGAGCTTTGGGGTCTGCACAGCCTTTTGTGAAAATAAAGCTTTTCTTTTTATCAAGGTTTGTCTCGTAAAGCAAACGCGTAATAGGAGACGACACGCAGAAAATCAGAAATGGAGGAGAGCGACACGTTGCAAAGGTTAAAATGGATTAGCAGGATTTGCGTCGTGGCGGTATATAATGTGTCACGCTAATGATGTCACACATCGCGTCCCTTACCAGTGCTCCCCTGGCACCGGGGGCTGGCGTCTTGACAACCCATCATGGAGAATGGTGGCACACGTCGAAGCGATGCTGTAAAGAAGGGACATTCACAACTGCCATGTCGTCAGCACTTTATCAGGTAATTAATTGCCGCGCGAGCAGAAAGCGAGCTCGACGAGTGTTAAGGCCGTGATGGATGGAAATGGATGGATGGACGGACGACCGACTGCTTAACACGCTGGCAGAGCCAATAACGTTCAGTATGTCTGCGATGAGAGAACGGGCGACTTTAATTAAGGGGTTCCTAAGGCATGAGCCCCGTCATTTCGGGCTTACAGTTGAGTGAAATAAGCTGACCTGATGATTTGGTGTTGCGCGACAAGCTGAGGCTTCAACCATCTGTTTGAAAAGAGGACAAGTTGGAGCAGCCTGTCGAGACATACGAGCAGCTCGACGCCGTTGCTGTTGTGTCTCATGTTTAAATATGTTTGATTTGCATAACGCGTCGGAGACGTCTGCGTGTGGGCAGCAGTGAAGTGCCACACAAACTGCCCGCCGATGAAAGCTTGCTGCTCAGATCCCGCCTGGCGTCCTCTCCTCCTTCTGCCTTTCGGCTTCATTTCACTTTAGATTCCCATCTGGATGCGGCCGTTCCTGGAACTTTTCAGGTCAGGTGGTTACCCGCTGCCTCTGTGCATTGCTCTGGACTGGCATCCCCACATGGGCACTGGCCTGCCTTACATTGGTATGGTATTCTGGACTAGTGCCACCTGCTGGCTGGTGCCCCACCTTGCACTGTCTGCACTGTAACAAACCTCAGCTAGTCACACCTCAAACCAAGTGATTAAAATAATAATACATTTTATTTATATAGCGCCTTTCTCTTGCTCAAGGTGCTTAAGTAAAACCAAAACTGAAAAATCGATTTATGGAAAAAGAACAAAGGTGCAAATGCTGTATGTTGTGGGCAGATTTTGTGAAACGCCATTGCCTTATTGTCTGTCTTGTCATTTTTAACCCACTTAGTCCAGACCATCGGTGTGGGGCGGAGGGGTGTGGAGCTTACCCCAGCTAGCACTGGGTGCAAGGCAGGAACAAACCCTGGACAGGGCGCCAGTCCATCGCAGACAAACACACACACTGAAAACACACTGGGGCCAGTTTAGCAGCGCCAATGGAAACCACATCACCCATAAGAAACCCACACAGACACGGGGAGAACATGAAGACTCCATGCTGGGAAGACGTGGGACACAAACCCTGGTCTCTGTACTGCAAGGCGGCAGCGCTACCACTGTGCCATCATGTCGCCCTCGCTTTACTGGGCCTCTTCCTTTAATTGCATTATCAGCCTTTGCATGATGAATTGCCTGAAGAAAGGCTTCACTTGTCTTGAGGTTGGGTCTTCGATTGATGGATGGGTGATTTAGCCGACGACTTCTGATCTGTCACCAGTGCTGTGTCTGTTGCTGTCCACATTGCTTCAAGAATTTAAAGAAAAGGAACTTGATGAAGACGAGTAACTGTAACCCGACTCCTTTTTAAAAATCATACTTACTGCGCAGTTCCAATCCAACTTATGAACGACCGACTGACCCCAAACAAGCCCACTAACCTGCCAGGGACGATCAGGAAAAGAGTTTAAAAAAAAGGAGCTGCATTTATGTAATGGCACTTGTGTAGTCTCAACAAGCCGTCGGTCCAATTATGACCATCATTGGAATGAGCGCAACAAACAGCTGGCGTCCCAGCCAAGGATGAGTCCTGCCTTGGCACCTGCAGTTGGGTGGACAGGCCCTGGACTCTGCCACTCTGATTTAGCAGCTTCAATAATGAATCAACAAGCATTAAATATAGATTGATAAGGAAAGGCAATATATAATGATAGATAGATAGATATGAAAGGCACTATATAATAGATAGATAGATATGAAAGGCACTATATGATATGATCGATAGATAGGAAAGGCAATATATAATAGATAGATAGATAAATGTGAAAGGCACTATATGATATAATAGATATAAAAGGCCCTATATAATAGATAGATATGAAAGGCACTAT
>JANRMT010062816.1:21718885-21746566 GCA_026402145.1 Polypterus bichir lapradei | reverse complement strand
TATCTATCTATCTATCTATCTATCTATCTATCTATCTATTATATAGTGCCTTTTATCTATCTATCTATCTATCTATCTATCTATCTATCTATCTATCTATCTATCTATTGTATAGTGCCTTTTATCTATCTATCTATCTATTATATAGTGCCTTTTATCTATCTATCTGTCTATCTATCATGCCTGTCTGTCTGTCCGCTTTGCACAAGTGAACTACTTAACGGATTTAGATCGGGTTTATTTCTAGAATTTGCTTGAACATTCCGTTGATTTTGTGACTATCTCATCACACTAAGTATCGTAGTTCGCTTGCGGTTCCAATTTATTACCGCGAATCCCAGGGAGACTCATCAGGCTGCGGGGCCCACCTGAGTCACGCGTCTGCCTCGGGGCGTAACCTTAACTCCGCTTAGTTAGCAAATGAGAGAACTACTTAACTGATTTAGATTTTTTTTTCCTATAATTTGCTTGAACATTCCTGTTGATTTTTTGACTTTCTCATCCCACTAAGTATTAAGTTTGACTGCGGCAGTGATTTATTCACGCTAATCTGAGACGTGCAGTGGGCCGAGGGGAGGGAGAGGCGTGTTGTCAGGAGCCAGGCAGGGTGCCGCTCACTGTCCTGTTTCACTACTATGTGGGTGGAGCCTCAAGGGACGGGTAGTGTGTATGTATATATATATATATATTGTGGACATTTGGGGGCGCTGTTGCCCAGTGAAACCCAACAGACAGATGCTCTAACACAATTGTAAAAGCACTAAGAAGATTTTTTTAATTTTCTTTCATCAAAAGTGCCCTCACAACACCACATCCACTGAATACACAATAAACAATACAATAAATATAAAATCATTTCTCTCCTCCCAGCAGCCCTGTCACACTCCCTCACAACTCTGGCTCCCTTGCTGGGTCTCCACTAGTCCTTTATCTAGTCCTTGACCCGGAAGTGCTTCTGTCCTTCCATCCCCATGACTTGGGAGTACTTCCGGGCTATAAGGGTAACAAAAATCCCCACGTCTCCCTGCAGCGTCACCCGGCAGCACCCACAGTACCCAGCAGGGCTATGAAGCCAAACTCCATCTCCCATAGTGCCCTGCGGGAATCTGGGGCATCGCTAAGCTGCAGGGAAGTTGCCATCTAGCGTACTGGGTGTGTCGGCCGTCCATCACAATATATATATATATAATATAAAAAATATCCAATGCCTATCTGTATGTCTGTCCACTTTTCACAAGAAAACTACTTAACGGATTTCGATCGGGTTTTTTTCTATAATTTGCTTGAACATTCTGGTTGATTTTACGACTTCTCTCACTGCTCTAAGTCTCATTGAATCCAAGAGAGAGGCTGCGGGACCTCAGGAGCAGGGAGCCGGGCGGGACCCTCCTCACTAACGTGTCAGCCTCAGTTTGAGTCGCTCTACCTCTCGCCACGTGTTGCCTCCGCTTAGCTAGCCATACCCATTTGTTCAGCAGACATTATCATCTACAGATTGTTAAGGTGTAATGTTTGATGTTAATGAGAGAGAGATCAGAGCTCCACGTGCTTTAGAGGGTAGCTGCTCATTGGCAGAGATAGCATGGCCACGTAGGGGCCACTCTCTCATCAGAGCTGAACACGATCAGATACAGTGCCAACATTTGACGTTGGAGGATACCTGCCTTTTGATTGGCCAGAATTTCTTTTTTTTTTTTTGTTTATTAATTTTTAAAGTTTGTCCCCTTTCACTACTACATGGGTGGAGCTGCTGGGGACAGCTAGTTAGCAATAAGAGGCAGTGACAAAGGAAGCAGCAGTTCCCCATCTGACTTGTCACCATGTACAGTACACCTGTGTGTGTTCACCTGGTTTAACGAAGAGAAGAAAGTGAAGGACTGAGAATTACTCACCTGCTTCTGGCTAAGATGGTGGCCTAGGATATAAGAATGAGCTGACGTGGCAGAATAAAACCACAAACAAATCATAAAATTAAAGAACATCTCTTAGTGATTTGGTTTCTAATTAAGCAATGTGACCCTCCAGGACCGAGTCTGTCTACCCCAATTTAATGGGGTCAGCCTGGAAATGTCATGAGAGGAGCCTGCAGTTGGTCTTACAAGAAAAATGAAACTGCGCTTGAAAGAAAATGGCTGATGTGAGTTGGTAGCCATTTAGTGTGGTCGTTATTTGTGTCTTCTGCACGTTGTCCCTACCTCTGCATGGGTTTTCCTCCCAGCTCTCCAAAACCTGGGGGGTCAGCAATGGACTGCCTGTCACCCCTAAAAGGGGGCTCCTCACGTCACTCAACTTATTCACTGTAGGAGCAGAATTATCAGCCATGTGCCCTGCGTTGCTGCGCCGTGTGACCCTGAATTGATTCATTGACAGAAAATATTTTCATATTCTGATCTTGTGGGCCCATCAAAATATTGTCATAAATCTGGTTTAGAAAGCATTCACTTCATTGAACGTTATCTGCCATCCATTCTAATTGTTGTTTTCTCCTTTTCTTTCTGTCAGCCGTCCATTGTCTACAAAGAGAAGTCCAACTGGAAGCAGTGTGTCCAGAAGTAAGTCATACATTTTTTTAATCGTCCGTTTAATGGTTACTTTTATTGTGAAGTGTTCTGACAAAATTGCAAGGTAAGTGTTCCAATTATTTCTAAATGACACAAGCATAAAAAACTAGTGCACTGCATTGGTGTCGTCAGTTTAGATAGACGGTGTGAAAGAGCAGCCCGGACACAGACAGACATGGAGACCGCCAGCAGTCCAAAGACACACAGCACATCACAGCCACAGTAAACTCGCACGGCTCAGTCCTTTTTCTGCTCTTTTCTTCTGCCACCTCCACTCCTCTCTCGCACGCTCTGAACTCTTCCATCCGACTCCGGCTCTCCGAATGCCCCTTTTATGACGTGCTCCGGGTGCTCCATGATGATTTTCTGGCAGCACTTCCTGTCCATGCAGTCCATGGCTCTGGGACCATCCAGGCACCCCCTAGTGGTGGCCACAGACCCCCAGCTCCGTATCCGTGGCCCTGATGCAATCCAAGGAGGCTGCCCTCTGGCGCCGTGGGGAAGATATTGCCCCTGTCCCGGTCCTTCCCTTCTCCAGGCATCCCGGTGGGTCAAGGTCCCTGGTCGTCTGCCACAACGGATAGATAGGTGGAGAGTGAGTGAGTGAGTTAGTTAATTAGTACAGATATGCGCCACATAAAGTCTGCTCGGGCAACGTCTGGTCGCATATGCGGTACATCCTCGTAGGCAGCAGCACCCAATGTCGTGTATCACGCGTCTCTTTGAGTGCTGTTGTGTGAATCGCTGTTTCATTTTCTAAAAGCGCATCATGGTTCCCAAGCGCAGCAAAACCAGCACAAGTGATATGAGCAGCAAGAGGGGCAGGACAAGTAGCGATCTGGAAGTGAAACAGAAGGTCATTAAACAACACAAAGGCGTTAGAGTCAGCGAACACTATCGCACTCGACCATCATGACGATCCTCAAAAACAGAAACAATTCACCAGGCTGTTAAAGACGTCGGCTTCACTGAAAGCTACAAGGCTAACGAAAATGTGAGAGGCTCCTGTGTTAGAAACTGCTAACGACGTGGATTGTGGAGCAAACACAAAGGCTTGCAGCACGTTGACAATCAGAGCTCAGTCACGAAGCTTGTTCGGGATGCTGAAAGACAAAGCAGGACCAGCCGTACACAATGGGGTGTTCACACAGCGTCCAGATCACTCAAAGTCCTAATTGGTAGAACGTATCGTGGACTTCAAGCGGCTCATACCTGTACTGTATTTGTCCCAAGTGGAAAATGTAGCCTTTTACAGAAACTTAACCCAAAACAGCAACAGCAGTTTCTCTCAAATGCTCAGAAAAAATGACAAAAACAGAACAAATCGTCTGAATAACAACAAGAGAGCCGTCCCAGTGAGGCACCGTCAAGGTGTATCGCGCTCAGGAGGAAGGAGTCCCAGCAGCGGATTTGTAAGACTTTCAGTTTTAGAGCATCAAAAGGCCTGCTTGTACTTTCTCAGCCCCAGCTCTGCCACACGTTTTCACTTTTTGCCACCTTTAAAGTGAACTGGGCATGGCAGCTTTGCTCATCTACAGTAGATGGCCGCGCTGAGTCGGCCCACTACAACGTCTGGTTGTTTTCACATTTTGCGATTGCAGTAGAAGTTGAAAGCAAAGCTCAGCAATGCCGTGGACAGGGCGTATTGGGGAACGACAAGCAAGAAGGTGGACCAGAACTGAGATTTCAACAAGCAGTTAATGTCTGGAGGTTTCCTGCTGTGCATCCAGTGCTGCTGGGGTAAGCTCAGGTCTCCATGGGCCCCAGGTTGGATTAAACGACAAAGTTCTCTGCAGGACTGGATCAATGCCCGACTCTTTATGTTTTAATTTAGTGACACCCGGGATCGTGGAGAGTGCAGGATAATGATTTGTGGGGCCACCGGCTAAAGTGACTGTTAAACTGGTGGTGATGATGACTGCGGTGAAAGCTGTCATCCCATCACGGATTGTGTCAGAGGACATGCACTTGCCGTTTGTCCTAATGAAATAGACAAGCTGTTTTGTTTTTGTCATCCCTTTGAGAGTTTTCAGAAGAAGCGCTTCGTAGCAGAATGATGAGCCTCCTCCTGGCCAATGACGCGGTGCCAAACCGAGTCATGTGGTACACAAAACAGGTGGCTACCCTTCAGTCGTGGCCGTTATGATTTGAGCTTTCCTATTAAAAGTCTTGAGTACCTTGAGGTTAAAAAACATGTCTTTGTATCGCTTTTGGGGTTTTTTATACCCCAAGAATCTCTTAATTCTCTAATTATTTTCTGTATTAGAGCTTCTGTTGAAAAGTTTACTTTTATTTCACATCTTTTTTCAGGGCCATTTTGTTTTATCTAAAGGTGCAGTTATTTTGTGAGCTTCACATTGGCCATTTCCATGGCATTGCATCCCAGAATGCATTGAAACAGCGTAGTGATGGTGACATTAATGCTGCTATATAAAGTTCACCCAGACTGTTGTAATCTGCCTGAGATTTCGATCGTCTCGTACTTTACATTGCGACGCTTTCTCTTTTTCTTTTTTTTTTGGGTTTCTGATCCTTGCGTGTTTCTCTGAGTTTTTAAGTTTTAATCTTGTCCTTCGGGTTTTGATGATCATTTTGCCATTGTGTCCTGCAGCTCCCCAAATTCCCGAAGGCTCGGACACAAGTTTCAAAGTGAACAAAAACGGTTTATTGTGTGAAACCCTTACAAGGAAGCGTTTCCCACACCACAACTCTCACAGTAAGCAACTCTCTGTCGTCTTTCCTCCGCTCGTCCAGCAAGCTTTGTCTTCCCTCTCCTGACTGGGGCTCCCTGTGTTGTTCCTTTTATGTAAAGCCCAGGAGTTCTTCCGATGTCCCGAGACTGTGGCTTGGGAGTATTTCCGGGTGATGCTGAAACCCCACAAAGTAGGGCACACCAAACTCTTCAGTGCCCCCAGGTGGCATCCACAGAACCCATCAGGGCAGGTCCAAAGATCTACAGCTCCCAATTCCCCGTGGGTATCCACAAAGGTACCGCCACCCCGGGACACTGCCACCCAGAATGCTGGGGGAGACGATGCCCTAAAGAACCTGTCTTCTCCTATTCTCCAGTTAAAACTGGCACCCCAGCTGGGTAAAGATGCTAGTACAACTCCGGCTGTGGTGCCAGTCCCAGCATGATGCCTCTCACACCGTCTAGTTGTGACCTTCTCTTTGTTTTTCGACCGAGTTCTTTCCCCTGTCCTCACTCTGTGCCTCAGCAGACAGTACAGTGGGTAGCCGATGGCTTTGACCAACAGAGGACTTGGGGGGCGAAACAAAAGGTGAGGGTCAGAAGTAAAAAAGGTAAAAGAATTTTTAGCATCAAAACACAAACTGCAAAACAAAATCAAAACTACCCAAAATGCTTTTCCTGGATAGTTTAGCTCATGGATTGTTTGAATAATCGAATGACTGGAAACTTGGGTGAGGTCTGCTGCTCATTGCCACCCTTAAGTAGTTCCTTGTTGATGACGTCCCGTGCCATCTCACACGGCAATCATGTGTTGGCCACATCGCTTGGTCATTGGCCGCAGCCGCTACAAAGGTGCAGTGACGTTGGCACAGAAACAAAGCACAAGCTGGCAGTGTGGCAACATCAAAAATACAACAAGAAATAAATGACATAAAGCCAAGCAAGTTCAAATGATGAGCTGCAAGTCACAATTACTGCTGTAGTGTCAAAAATGTTAAATGGCGGAAGAATCGGGGACCAATCAGAACTGACGTGCATTGCTGAAACTGACGGAATTTACACTTGTGGTGCAGCGGTGACCGAACAAACGTGGGAGCTTTGGGACTGATTTCAGTTAGTGGCTCTCTGCTGTTTGGTTGGAGTCAGAGCATGTGGAAGGGCCATGACAGGGACACGATGAAAAGCATGTCACAGGGTTTAACCGTCTCCATCTTGGTTTCTCCTTACTGCGGCCGGAGCAGGGCTAAGGCCTGGCCTCTAACGAATGTCTTTCTTTTTCCTGATTTCCTAAAGCATCTTCAGTCAGTTCCAAGTCGGTGACAACTCCAGGGTCCCTCCAGCGGTCCCGAAGTGACATTGACGTCAATGCAGCAGCAAGTGCCAAGTCAAGAATGACGGCGGTTCCCACGGCGACTCCCTTCAGCTCTGCGGCTGCCCTGCCTCCGGGCTCGTACGCGTCTCTAGGTAAGTGTGCGCTCGAGTCACCGACGGCGTGTGGAACGTTTCGAACATGACAGCGGCCGGGACGTCGTGCTGCTTCTAAATGAAACACTTCATTTTAAAAGACGCCAGAGTTAGTGAAATGTGTTAATTGGCATGTGCGGTACGTGGGTCTTGGATTTGTACCAATGGCACTTCCTTAATAATAGACAATTAGCCTCTTTGTAGTGAAAGGTCAAATTCACGGTTCACTTCGGTTATTGCCTGCTGTCCACACGCTCACACATCACGTCAGGAAGTGCACGTTCTGTAAGCTCTGGGAGCCAAATCTAGAAAAAGAAATGTTTAAATTGTTAAATTCTATGAAAATCAGCAAACAGAATGGGGTTCATAACACTTCGATATGAAAGAGGCCCCCAATATTCTGATGTAACTCCCGTTAGGATGAAGCAATCTGAACCAAACAATCCGCTCTATGCCTTGACGTTTGTGTAATCGATTGCATGACATGCGATGCTGGACGTGGTTTCCGTTTCCTGCCACACACATTTCGACACGGCGCTCCATGTTCCTGAACGTCTCGGCAAGCATCTCAGGGGGGAAATAGCAGCAATTTCACGTGGGATGTTTTCCTTCAAATCTTCCACAGTGTTGTTCCGATAAGACTTTTCCTTTGAAGGAAGAAGTCTGGTGGTCTCAGATCTGGTGACCGTGGTGGCCAAAGCCCCTTTGAAATGGCCCCGTTGCTGAAGATGGACTCCATTTCTGCCAAGCTCCTTGCCAGCGTGTTGCCCCATCTTGCTGGAAGTTACCATCCGTTAACTCACGATCATTCAGTTGATTCTGACGTCACTTCAACAAATTGGTGACCCAATAGGTTGGCACCATGAAGATGCGCTGCTCAGTACTGTACACCACCGCCCTGACTGAGTAAAGTGGTGCGGGTGGTGTGCACCCAGAAGTTGCAAAATGGAGGTTAAACGTCGCGACGGCCGTCATCGCTCTGACGCAGGGGCATCCCGGCTCGTCTGAAGCTCCATTTACTGAGGAGCACATTGCACGTTGTTTTGTTGAGATTGCTTCGTCCCAGCGAGAGTCATTACAGAATATTTGGGGTAGATTGGGGTCCACACATTCTCCCTGTGTCCGTGTGGGATCCCGCTTTCCCACCACACTATCCCCCCCGACTGACCCACGATGACCTGCCGCTTCCATTGATTGGTGATTCCAAATTGTCCCTGTGTATGTGTGGGTGGGCCCTATGATTGCCTGGCGCCCTGCCCATGCCTGGTTTGGATTATCGTGTTCAGACTGTTATTTGATGTTATGTATGGGACATGGCCCATCCGACTCCACATGCTAATGTTATCCCTTTCCTTGCTTTCTTGATTTGCTTAAAGATGGTACTTCCGCTAAATCAGAGGGTAAGATGTCTGTTTCTGTGACGCGTCTGTTGACAACCCTGTTTTCCCTCTTGGTATCTGTTGTCACAAAGCGTATGCCACGTGTTCATCTGTGGACAGTGTTGCACTGCATGTTGTGTGTGCATGGTGTACTCCTACTTCTGTGTCTGTATGGTGAAAACAATTGAAGTCTGTCGTGATTGTTTACCCCTCAGATAACAACTTGGAGGCGTCAGTAGCCGTTAGAAAGGACACAGCAAAAACATTTGTGTTTCGTGTATTTACAGGAATACCCCACCTAAAAATGACGTACCCCAAGTAGTTTGTAGCGATGGCCAAGGAACAAATGAATGTCACGTTTACATCCTCATCAGAAATAAAAAAGTTTATCATTTAATACCATGAAAAGTGTTGTTAGCAGCATGGAAAAGGCGCTACATAAGTAAAACATATTATTATTATGAAATACAAGCCAATGGTGACCAATTTGTGAAAAAGTCTCCTGTTACTTCTTTCGAATGATCCACTTGTTAGTCACCCAGTCGTAGGCTCAAAACGTGCAAAACACAGGCGCTTTGTGCTAAAATATACGTCCGGAGAGATCGGATCGCAAGCCGCTTTGAACTGAAGATCTGTGTGATGCCCAGGCTGCCCACAGCTGGCATCTTCACCTCCTTGAACCTGAACATTGATAGTCCCAAATGGGACAGCAGGGGCCACAAAGACACAGAACAACAAGACTGGCGCCCCAATGTGTGCTGTGTATTTTATTCTTAAATTAGGGAGTGTTCAGTAAATAGGGTGGGCCGTTTCTTCAAATAAAGAAATAATACAATGGGGGGAGAGGGGTAAAATCAGTTAATTAATCAATAAAGAGTTAATAATCCAAACAAAGAGGATGTAAAGACAGGAGTAAAAATCCTGGGAATCATATCAGGCGCTTCTCTCTCTTCAGTAATCCTGCGCACCTCACTGAACCTTCTCAGGTCCTGCACACCCATCAGGTCTGCTCAATGGGACCTGAGACACTCCGAAAACTGCTTGGGCACCCAAGCCCTGCTCCATCATCCCACCGCTGTCACCCTGGCATCCACTGGAGGATCTCCTGGAGCCCATCGGTAGTTCCTGCTCCCTGGATGTTCAGATGCAACACCGCTACCCAGTGTATGCCATTCCTCTCACCCACTGAGGTGCCAACTCCCCACTGCCAGACTACCTGCCCACTGCACCAGCCTGCTCACCATATTTGGGGTTTGATACCCTGCATTGGTCCCCGAGGGGAAACTGTCTTTCCATGTGACCTTTCAGAGAGATTGTCCTCGCTCACTTGGGTCACAACTCCCCTCTTTCTTTCTTTCTTTCTTTCTTTCTTTCTTTCTTTCTTTCTTTCTTTTCTTTCTTTCTTATTGTGCTCTCTTTACTTCCCCATCCTCTTTCTTTCTTTCTTTCTTTCTTTCTTTCTTTCTTTCTTTCTTTCTTTCTTTCTTATTGTGCTCTCTTTACTTCCCCATCCTTTTATTTTCTTTCTTTCTTTCTTTCTTTCTTTCTTTCTTATTGTGCTCTCTTTACTCCTCCATCCTTTTATTTTCTTTCTTTCTTTCTTATTGTGCTCTCTTTACTCCTCCATCCTTTTATTTTCTTTCTTTCTTTCTTTCTTTCTTTCTTTCTTTCTTTCTTTCTTATTGTGCTGTCTTTACTCCTCCATCCTTTTATTTTCTTTCTTTCTTTCTTTCTTTCTTTCTTTCTTTCTTTCTTATTGTGCTCTCTTTACTCATCCATCCTTTTATTTTCTTTCTTTCTTTCTTTCTTTCTTTCTTTCTTTCTTTCTTTCTTTCTTTCTTTCTTTCTTTCTTATTGTGCTCTCTTTACTTCCCCATCCTCTTTCTTTCTTTCTTTCTTTCTTTCTTATTGTGCTGTCTTTACTCCTCCATCCTTTTATTTTCTTTCTTTCTTTCTTTCTTTCTTTCTTTCTTTCTTATTGTGCTCTCTTTACTCCTCCATCCTTTTATTTTCTTTCTTTCTTTCTTTCTTTCTTTCTTTCTTTCTTTCTTTCTTTCTTTCTTATTGTGCTCTCTTTACTCATCCAGCCTTTTATTTTCTTTCTTTCTTTCTTTCTTTCTTTCTTTCTTTCTTTCTTTCTTTCTTTTTTTCTTTCTTTCTTTCTTTCTTTCTTTCTTTCTTTCTTATTGTGCTCTCTTTACTCATCCAGCCTTTTATTTTCTTTCTTTCTTTCTTTCTTACTCCCCTGTCTATCCAGCTCAGTCTCCTTTTATACTCAAGTGGCCTCAGGTGCCTTTTTTACGACTCCCTCCCGAGGCATCAGTGAGGAGACTGGCCAAACTAATGGTGCCGTCCCAAGTGAGATGTGCAAACGCGATCATCCAGTTTTGGCCCCGCACGCCCACCCACCCAGCGAGTGGGACTCTGTTTGTGTTTTAAAACTCCCGCACCACCACAGACCCCTAACTCGTGGTCAAGAGTCTCCTCCTCAGTTCCATGTGGCTTGCATTTCAATGATTGCTGCTGTCTGACCCCTCGGTGATTCGCTGCCCTCGTTCCTCAGGAGATGTCATACGTGATCAGCCTGAAATGCAAGGCCAGGGTGCCATTAATGTGGGCCACAGTGAGGCCATCATAGCCAGTCAGTCCAGTGCTCGGGTGCAAAGCATGTCCTGTGATCCCTGTTCTCCTCTCCTTGTCACATCGTGACTGTTCCTTTTCTTTTGTTTCGTTTATTTCATGTCAAATGTAAAAATATTTTAGCCAATGATAAGTAACCCAGTCTGGCTAATTATTATAATTTATTTGTGTTACCTCATGAAGGTGGATGGATTGCTTACCTGCTTTTGTGTCTTTCCTAATGGCATCGGCATGTCCTGCCATATTCACATGGGATTCTAGTTACACTCCACAGATAAGAGCGAGTGTTTAGGTGTGTGTGTGTGTGTGTGTGACTGAGGCCTAGTCAGAATATCAGAATCTGTTTTATTGTCATTGTAACAGATACAACGAAATTGGGCACAGTCCCTGTGGTGTCAAAATATAAATATAATTACAAAGGGATAAGAAATGCGGTAGAACACAGACATTCAACGCACATGAAACACTAATGCACAAGATGTCATCTATTGCACTGTAATCGACAAGTTGCATTGGAGGTGATGAGGTGGCACGTGTGTGACAAACATGAGAGGAAATCGCAAAATAGGCAATTGCAAGAAAACCGTAGACAAGGGGAAGATTTAAAGGGGAGCTTTGCACTTAGGTGGCCAAAATACATTCAAAGATAAAGCACGATCCTCATCGTCCAGTGTCAGAAGGCGGCAGCTCATTAAATTGTGTTGAAAAGAAACAAACAAACAGAATAAGATCTGCCAGAGGAGCGAAACACACTTTGTTGTGAGGACACGGCGGCGTCCCGATCTTCATGGACCTCTGACAGGAGTGGCTTAGGTGAACAGCAGCAGTCCGAGCCTGCGCCCTTCACGTGTGTAAGGAGCTTCATGTCCCTCTGTTTTAGATTTGTTTTCATTCCTCGATGTGATTTGTTGTCTGTTAAAACTTTATGTGCAGGACTGGAAAAGTCGGACAGTGTGTGTTGTGTTTCTCCATGTACGGTGTGTGTGTGTGTGTGTGTATGAAAATATAAAGGTGCCCATAAAAAGTATTCACCCTCTTGGAAGTTTTCACATTGGGTCGCCACACGACGTTGAAACACAATGGAAGTAATTTGGCTTGTTTGACTCTGATCGACAGAAAAAGACTCTTTAATGTCAACGTGACAACAGATCTCTGCAAAGTGGTAAGTCTAAAACACAAAAGAATTGATCACATCAATATACACCCGCTTCACGTCAGTAATTAGTAGATGGCAGCCATGCCAGCCTTGAGTCTGTGGGCACTGGTCTCTCTTTCTCTCTCTGTCGGCTCGGACATTTCTGCCGTGTGAACCACAGGGGGGCACCAGAGAGCCCCAAACACAACCACACACACACACAAGTCCTCAGTGGAAGCGTAAGGCTTATTATTCACAATTAACTTACATTTAAACCACCACAATTATAAACTCATCCTCTCCTCCCTGTCTTGCTTCTCCTCCCCTGGATGTATCGTAGACCCGGGTGAACTTCTTGTGCCAGAGCATAGCCTGATGGAAGTACTTCCGGGTCGATCAGAAGTCTTGTACAATCCTACAGCTCTCTTCAGTGGCCCTCACGGAATCCAAATGGGCTTTCCCATGGGACTGCAATTCCCATTATGCCTTGCGGGTGTCCATGTGGGAGTCCTGGTCTGGTTGTGCTGCCATCTAGTGTATGAGGGAAGCCACTGCTCCGAATGCAATGTCTCCCCCTGTTCCTTACTTACATTGGCTTCCCCGTCCAAGTCAAAGCGCCAGCCCATGCCTGTCATCCCGCGCACTCCTCATTCTTCTGTGCTCTGTCATGAGTGGACAGCCTTTGCTACTAGAGTGAGATCTGAACTCTGGCTCGGCCACTCCAGGACGTTCACTTTGCTGTTTTGACGCCATTCCTTTCTGCTTGTGCTTGTTGTCTTCTCCCGAGGTGCAGGTTTCTTGCAGACTTCATCAGGTTGTCCCTCAAGATTTCCCCGTGTTTTGCCACCTTCACCTTCTTCTCCCTTCCCTTCCGGTTTCTGCTGTAGAAAAGCATCCCCAGGCCCTGATGATGCCTGCCACCAGCGTGCTTAGCAGAGGGGACACTGTGCTTGTGATAATGCGCAGCATAACATGCCATTTAATCTGACAGCTGGAAAGCTTCACTGGGGTTTCATCAGACCACCAGAACGTTCTTCCAGAGTCTCCCCTGCCGAAATGTCCTGTGCGTTTCCCACAGAGCTGTAACTGGTGTAGCACCCAGACCCAGTTGTCATCTGCACAGTCTCTCCAGTCTCATTCACTGAAGCTTGTGACTCCATTAGGGTACCCAGAGGTCTCCTGGTGGCCTCCCTCTTTGAGTTTCTAGCCGATGCCCAGCTCTGCCACACTCGTTCCATTTCTTAATTTTAATTAATTTAACTGGAGGTTCAGCGACTTGGAGGTTTTCTTGTCCCCATCCCCGGACTTGTGCTTTCATTGTGTAGATCAGGCCTCCATCCTGACTCACCACACACTGAACCTTCTTATGCAATCAATGGAAACCCCAAGACAGGTGACCTCCATTGAACTCATGACGAGACCCCTAAAGCCAGTGGGTGGGCTGCACCCGTGTGGATTTAGGGGTGTCATATTAAAGGGGGTGGTCGATGATATTGTGTTTTATGGACAAAGGCTGCTCACCCACGACCACCATGTGGCCTGACAGGGCCTGAGCGGTTTTACAGAGAAGAAATTATGAAAAATCTGGATGCAGGTCTTAGCTCCACAGACAGGTTTGGTGGGCTGGATGGTCTCTTCTCGTTTATCAAACTTCTTAAGTTCTTCTTGTGCTCCGATGGA
Source organism: Polypterus bichir lapradei (assembly GCA_026402145.1). Classification (NCBI taxonomy): domain Eukaryota; kingdom Metazoa; phylum Chordata; class Cladistia; order Polypteriformes; family Polypteridae; genus Polypterus; species Polypterus bichir. The sequence continues at coordinate 21,733,015 of JANRMT010062816.1, read as the reverse complement.
GAGAGATGGCCGTGTCTAGATGTGAAAAGCTGAGAGAGAGAGAGACCTGTGCATAAAGAACTGAAGGCTGTCATGGCTGCCATCTGTGAAATGCTGACCTGAATACGTATGTGCTGGAAGAAGATCAAAAGATCACAATACCACCCTGTATAACTGGGCCGCATGCAAAGAGGGAGAAACAAGCAAATAATTGTAGAAAGGTCTTTTCAGACACGAGCTTCTGGCTTTCTGTCCTCCTGGCAGGAAGAGGCGGGTCCGGGTGGACGGACACCGGACGTGACATCAGAGGCGTTCCAGCCGTCAATCATCCGGTCTGCAGAGGGAGGAAGAGAGAATGGTTTTAAGAGACAGCGCCAACCCCTGGTGTGGCGGTAGAATTACAGTCACTAGAGCCCTTCCTTCAGCTGTCCCCAATGCGCACACACGTGACTGTCACCGGGCTCAGTTAGTTTCTGTTTTATATTTGCCATTCACGTAGACCGCTTTGCAGAGATCTGTGCTCACTTTGATGTTACGTTACATTAGATTAGATCAGGGGTCTCCAACTCCGGTCCTGGAGGGCCCCACTGGCTGCAGGTTTTCATCCTAACTCTTAATTAGTGACCAGTTTTTGCTGCTAATTAACTCTTTCCCTTTAATTTAATGGACTTTTCTTGAGACTCTGACCACTGAATTTAATTTTTTTTTCCTTAAACGGCACCTAAACATAAATTTGATGTGAAGTGAGTGAGCCAACAGATGAGCAACTGAGTTGGGGCCTCAAACTCCAACCTTCATTCAGTTTCTTAACTTGAAGCCAATTCTCGTTGTTATTTTATTCCATGACGCTCGCTCATTCGGCCATGGCAGACGTTTCCACAGCTGTTGATTTTCTTTTTTCAGAGCGCTGACCCCAAGGTGGAGCTGAGCAGATGGACATTACTGAGGCCTTCACCTTTCTTTGTTTTCAGTTATTGTGTGATGGACTCAGGCTGTTGGTTCATTTTGTGTCTTAATATAGGGTGGTCCTGATCTAATTATGCAATTTTCATTACACAATAACTTATTAAGTTTATTACATAGAAAATCACTTGAAAAATCCCGGACCATCGAGAAGTGTGCGAACTGACGATGTGAAGAATCGTCTTTGTGCTGAACTGGAATCGTCCCCGCATAAATCAAAGTCATCCAGATGATCTGGATCTGCATAATTAGATCCGGACCACCCTGTATTGTCAGTCAGTCATCGTCCAACACGCTATATCCTAACTTCAGGGTCACGGGGGTCTGCTGGAGCCAATCCCAGCCAACACAGGGCACAAGGCAGAAACAAACACTGGGCAGGGCGCCAGCTCACCGCAGGGCACACACCCACACACACCAAACACACACTAGGGACAATTTAGGATCGCTAATGCACCTAACCTAACGCAGACACGGGGAGAACATGCAAAGTCCATGCAGGGAGGACCTGGGAAGCAAACCCGGGTCTCCTAACTGTGAGGCAGCAGTGCCACCCACTGCGCCACCGTACTGCCCTTTCTTAATGTTGTTTGGTTGCTAAGTAAGGAAAAAAAGAAATAATTAAGGGGTGTGACAGACAGAGGGCGCTCTCGTCCTCTTGAACCCTCAGACAATACGTCAGACACCTGGTAAAAGTCCAACAAGTTGGCTTTATTATTAATAGCAGTGCACAAAGAGCCCTCCTCTCCACAATACTCATTAATAAACAATACAAATACTCAATAATCAATCCTCCACTCCCAGACGCGTTGCCACCCTTCCACCCAGCTCAGCTCAACGCTCTGGTGTTTCTTTTAGAGTCTTTTATAGTCCCTGACCCGGAAGTGTTTCTCATCCTTCAGTCCATGGGACTCCTTATCACTTCCGGGACAGATAAAAATCCTCTTCTCCATCCCGGAGGTACGTCACTTTCGTTGTCGCTTTGCCTACGACGTACTTCCGGGTTATAGGGCACATGTGACTCTCTGAGCCTCCCTGCAGCGTCCTCTGTTGGCAATCAGACCTTGTGGTATCCAGCAGGGCTGTAGAGGAAAACACCATTGTCCATGATTCCCTGCTGGTATCCGGGGCACCTCCATGCTGCAGGGAGAGCTCCATCTGGTGGCCTGGGGGTATTGGCCGGGATGACAAGCCGGCCATAGACCACAGGGGCCTGAGTCTTAAGTTGTGCATCAATTAACAACAACGACATTTATTTCTGTCGCACATTTTTATACAGATAATGGAGCTCAAAGAAAAAAAAGACAAAGTAAGAATTAAAATCAGAGAACACTAATTAACATAGAAGAAGTAAGAAGTAAGGTCCGATGGCCAGGGAGGACAGAAAAACCAACAAAAACTCCAGACGGCTTGAGAAACAAAATCAAATCTGCAGGGGGTCCGAGACCACCCAGCCCCCTCTAGCATTCCGCCTGACATCAATGACCTGACAGTCAGTCCTCGTTGTATTCAGGGTTCTCATGGAAGGACTTGATGATGACGGTCACGTGGACCTCTGGCCTTTAATCCATCAATGTAGGATTAAAATTAAAATGAAGGCAAAGAGTTAATTAGCAGCAAAATCTAATTCTGGGTTCGAATGAAAAGCTGCAGCCACTGCGGCCCTCCAGGAGTGCAGTTGGAGACCCCTGGATTAGATCATTCAGAATTAAAGGGTGTCAGATTCAACCCACTGTGGCTCAGTGTCCTCTAATAATAAAATCTAAAATATGGACGCTGAGTGCTTCACGTAGGCGCTGTACAGTATGTGTGTATTGAAAATGTGTTTGTGTGTAACACCGAAAGAGGAAGCTTGGGCTGCGTCGCTCGTGTGCCTTGTCCTGACTCTACGTGGGGGATTCTGGGAAGGGGGTTTACATTGTGCCGCCGTTGAGTACCATCCAGACGAGATGTTGTATGTGCGATTCTCAAAGTTCACGTCTGAGTTATTCCATCGCTCCTCTGTTCGGTTCAACTTTGATGTCTTGTTCATGTCAAGGGGGGTAAAGAGAAAAGTCTTTTTTTAATGCCTTTTCACGTGGTCTCAGAAGGAGACGTAGTTGCATGGCTGCACAAACCAAGTGGACAATGTGATGAATTGTAACTGACACGTGAATCTCGCGCGCGTTTGCTTTAAAGCGACAGCTGATTGAAGATTTGAGTTGACTGCACTTTGAAATGCGCTCACCTTATTGACGTCTTTGCTGATTCTTTTCCACAGGACGGGTGCGCACCAGAAGACAAAGCTCGGGCAGCGCTGTGGGGGTCAGCACAACTCCGGCTGACAACCGGGGCCGCAGTCGAGCCAAAGTGGTGTCCCAGTCTCAACGTGAGTATCACAGCGCACATCACGTATGACGTACACCAGCCTGGTCTGGACTGTACTGTGTCTGAAGGGATGAACTTCTGGGGGGGTTACATGGTTTAAGCAGTAGGAGAGCCCTGGCACAGGCCAACACCGGGTCACTGAGCCACATTGCCTTTGTCATTCATTCCCACAAAGCCGAGTTGATTGGTCGCAGTGCATCAGTCGGTGTAGACGTCGGTCAGTTAGGGCAGCGTCAACATGAATTAACGGGTGCAGAACTGGGCATCAAGTCACATACTGGACGGTTACGGCACATTCCTGTATTTGACTGTCATCCAGTCCATCTATGCGTTTTACGAACCCGCCTATCCAGGGCAGGGGCGTGGCGCAGATGGAGCCAATCCCAGGAATCATACAACTCAAGGCAGGAACAGTGTGAGATTCCTAATTTGAAATCCATCCATCCATCCATTATCCAACCTGCTATATCCTAACTACAGGGTCACGGGGGTCTGCTGGAGCCAGCACAGGGCGCAAGGCAAGAAACAAACCCTGGGCAGGGTGCCAGCCCACCGCAGGGCACACCAAGCACACACTAGGGACAATTTAGAACCGCCAGTCCACCTCACCTGCATGTCTTTGAAAACTGTAAAAAGTACTTGGTTGGAATTTAAAAATTCCTTTTAAGACTTCAGTCATGTGACAGTGCATAACGTCTGAAGTTTAGTTGCCGTAGACGTAAAATGTGGCTGAAGTTCAGGGCCGGGCCCGGTCTGCCCAGTGAAGTGGGTCTTCATACCCCAAAGGAATTAAAGGAGAGCCCTTGAATGTCAGTCAGTCATTTACCAACCCGCTATATCCTAACTACAGGGCCACGGGGGTCTGCTGGAGCCAATCCCAGCCAGCACAGGGCACAAGGCGGGAACAAACCCCGGGGAGGGTGCCAGCCCACTGCAGGGCACACACACACACACACACACACTAGGATTGCCAATTCACCTAACCAGCATGTCTTTGGACTGTGAAAGGAAACCCACACAGACACGGGGAGAACATGCAAACTCCACGCAGGGAGGACCCGGGAAGCGAACTTGGGTCTCCTTACTGTGAGGCAGCAGCGCTACCACTGCGCCACCATGCCGCCCGCCTTTGAATGTTCACTTTTTAATTCACTACCCGCTCTTCATGAGCCAGTAATGGATGAAGCGGGTTCAACAAATGAAATGGGATGAAGGATCTACAGAGCCGTCAGAAAGTCTTCACGTTTTGTTATGTTGCAGCCTTGTGCTACAATCATTTCTAATCGTTTGTTTCTCCATCAAACAAGAACTTGACACCCCAGAATGACAAAAGAAAAAAGGTTCGGAGTTTAGGAATGCTTAGAAATGTATTCAGAATAAAAAGCTGAAATTTCACATTGACTCGAGTATTCAGACCCTTTATTCAGTGCTTAGTTGAAGCCCCATTGGCAGCCATTCCAGCCTGGAGTCTTCCTGAGTCTTCCTGAGCCCTACACCCTTGGATTTAGGGGATTTTCCGCCCTTCTTCTCTGCAGGTCCTCTCAAGCTCTGTCAGTTTGGATGGAGACCATCATTGGATGGCTGAGGTGTTGAAGAACATTCACAGAGTTGTCCCCAAGCCACATCAGTGTTGTCCTTGCTTTGTGACCCTTCAGCCCAGTCTGATGTCCAGGACACTCTCTAGCTGGTTTTTCATTATGGAGATCTCCAGACTTTGCTCTGTTCAGCGTCCCCTCCACTCTGACTAGTCTGCCTGTCCTTGCCGCTGATAAACAACCTCACAGCATGTTGCTGGAATGGCATTGTGTAGGTGATGAGCAGTTCTTGGTTTCCACCAGACATGACACTTAGTATTGAGACCAAACTGTTCAACGTTGGTTTCATCAGGACAACAGGCCTCTCTTTTCTTAGTTAAGGTTAGTGTTTACAATATAATACAATACAATACAATTTATTGTTATGTAGCCCAAAATCACACAAGAAGTGCCAGAATGGGCTTTAACAGGCCCTGCCTCTTGACAAAGCCTTGACTCTCTAAGAAGACAAAGAAAAACTCCCAAAAAACCCTTGAAGGGAATAAAATGGAAGAAACCTCGGGAAAGGCAGTTCAAAGAGAGACCCCTTTCCAGGTAGGTTGGGCATGCGGTGGGTGTCATAAAGAAGAGGGTCAATACAAGACAATAGACAGAACAGAACACAAGTCATCCTCAATACAACATAACAGTGCAATAGAAATATTACAAATACAGAGAAGAATCAACAGTAGATGATATCCCATAATACGATTTGGGACCTCCGCCATCAAGCTGCCTCTCCCTATTGGCCAATCCACAGCTGAGTCAGTGCTGGGCCAGCCAATCTGATGACAGGATCCCTCTACCAACGATTCCTGTGATCCTCCATCAGAGATGACTTTACCTTAGGCAGGCAGAACAACTTGGCAGGTGGGCAGTGGCACCAAGTGGCACATTTGAGTACCGAGAAGAGAAACAGAACAGGTGAGGGTTAGTAACAAATTAGAACATAAATCATGTTACTGATGTTTTAGTGCTAATAACAGTCTGTACAGTTAATCAGCAGCTCTAGCCAGGGTGTGCCAAACTGAAGTAGTGAGTCTTCAGCCAGGATTTGAAAATTTGAGACCGAAGGGGCATCTCTTACAGGAGCAGGCAGACCACTGCACAGTTTAGGGGGTCCTGTAACTTAAAGCTCAACCTCCCACTGTTATTTTATTAATCCTTGGAGTTATAAGCAGACCGGCATCTTGAGATCTTAATGTGCGCTCAGGTTTGTAAGTCATGATAAGTTCAGACAAGTAAGCCGGACCTTGGCCATTTAATGCTTTATATGTTAAGAGGAGGATTTTGAAATCTGCCCTAAACTTAACCGAGAGCCAGTGTAAGGATTTAAGAACTGCAGTTATGTGTTCATATTTTCTTGTTCTTGTAATAATTCTTGCAGCCGCATTTTGGATTAACTGGAACAGTTTGAACATCCAGTGAACACCGCATTGCAGTAGTCAATCTTACTAGAAATAAATGCAGGAATTCATTTCCCAGAATCCCGCTTATTTAGAAAACGCCATCATTTCCCAACATTTAGGACTCCAGGATTCACTCCCTCTGCCCAAAGAAACCTCACTACAGCACGTTGTGATCACACAGTGGAGCGTCATGTTCATCTGAGCTTGGCTAGATTAACAGCAAAGGGCAGCGCTGTGTGTGTTTGAGCTACCCATAAGCCATTGCGGTCATGTTGTTTTTGCGTCAGCTACTATCCATTGCAGTTACTGCATACAAATTGCCTTTAATTTTTGATTTACCCCTCGTAGCATAAGGCTGCAACATAATAAAATGTGACAAAAGTGAAGACGCTGCATTCATACAGCAGACTGTACCAAATAGGCCTTGAATTGGTTGACCTGCCTTACAACACAGACTGGCGTGGCACATCGTGAACAACGAGGCCAAGTTCAGCGTTGGGTTGAATGGAATAGAAACGTTGTCAGGTTTAATTGGACTGAGTGGCTCAGTGTTTTCCAGACCTCTTGTAATGTTCTGAAATCCCATCCACCATTGACATGAATCAGCCTGACATGTTGGAAGCCATTTGTATCGACAACTGGAGAGGCTGGCAGGACCAGACGTGGGGCCTAAAAGTGCCAGCGAGCCAAGAGCAGCTCTGGGGAGTCGGGTGTTTTTGTTTCATTTCCTAAGTCTGACAAATCATTTATGTGAAGAGAAACAGTTTTAAGTCAAACTGTAATTTTATTAAGTCTGAATCAAGAATGAATGAATGAATTGCTGACATTACTAAGAGTCGAACAGAGCTGCTGTGAAAGAGGATTTACACCCTGGCTGGTGTCCATTCTTGTCACAATGAATGGCTGCAGATCTTTAGACAAAATGTAATGCTAGAGAGAGGCCACCAGAGAGCTCCTAGAACTCCATTACTACTTAGCATATTTAAGTAAAATAAAATATCCAACACCTGTGTTTCCCCTGTGAAAAAGTAATTGCCCCCATAGTGGTTGTGTCAAACCGCTGACCAACATTCTTTGATAATTAACGCCTTCTGACTGAACACAGCCAGCCCTGTGAATCTAAACTGACCCTCACTCTGAGGCTGAAGTCATCACTACAGGGTTTATAGAAGAACGTTACTCCTCAGCCAAAGGAAATTCCAGAGGAGATGAGGAAACACACCAATCAAAAAGGGTGCTGGGACTCCACCATTATCTCATAGTGGAGAACATCTGGAACAGTAGGGGATCTCCCAAGGGATCTGACCAAAATGACCCCAAGGGCACAGCCACAACTCCTTTTGGGGTTTGATAGGAAATCTTTCCCCAAGGGTGGCACAGTGGCGCAGTGGGTAGCGCTGCTGCCTCGCAGTTAGGAGACCCGTCTGGGTTCGCTTCCCGGGTCCTCCCTGTGTGGAGTTTGCATGTTCTCCCCTTGTCTGCGTGGGTTTCCTCCCACAGTCCAAAGACATGCAGGTTAGGTGCAATGGCGATCCTAAATTGTCCCTAGTGTGTGCTTGGTGTGTGGGTGTGTGTGCCCTGTGGTGGGCTGGCGCCCTGCCCGGGGTTTGTTTCCTGCCTTGCACCCTGTGTTGGCTGGGATTGGCTCCAGCAGACCCCTGTGACCCTGTAGTTAGAATATAGCAGGTTGGATAATGGATGGATGGATGGATCTTTCCCCAGTGGGCATTTTCAGGACTGCTTTTGGGTCTCCCAGTTCATAACGTAAAGCGGTTCTGCAAAGAAGAGTGAGCGTTGAGGAAAACTGATAGTCAGTTTATAGGCAGCATTTAGCTTAGCCATCTCTACTGCTAAAGGTGTGGCAGCCAAGTCCTGAAATTGCCAGATGGTGATGGGGGTGTCTCTTACTTAAGTAAAGTCCTGATTTTAAAAATGTTTTGTGCGTTCACTCAGGGTCCCGTCTTCTGATGTGGCATTTTGTGCGAAGGTCCGAGGCCATTCATAGTGCAAAGCCAGTGGAGATGAGGAAGGGCGAATACTCTTGTACTGCACTCTGAGCCCTGTGTGTGTGTGTGTGTGTGTGTATTCTATGTATATGTACACTTACGTACAAATGTCCTTTTATTAAGTATCAGACCAAATTGATTGTTAATGCCCTATTTCTCCTTTTTTAAATGTCTGGCCTTGCCACTTTGTGGTCCTTTGTGGTCCTTCACTTAGCTTACTCATCATTAGCCGTCATGAATGCTGTGAATGCGCAACGCTGGCTTTCTTATCTGGAAACTGAACAAAGAGCTGCTGCTTTCATAAACATGTTGATTCTTTTTCCATTTTTGTGCTTTATATGTGTAATGTTCTTATCTTGCTGTTCTTTGACGCTTTCATGCTCAGGATCCAGATCTGCTAATCCTGCCGGTGGTAAGGCTGTCTATTCCATAACGTACATACCTTTCACTGTCTTAAAAGTTCTTTCTTTCTTTCTTTCTTTCTTTCTTTTTTTCAGTAATAAAAAGTCAACATTTATTAGAGTCATTTCAATGATTTTACTGATTTCTTTCTGTCTTAATGGACATTAAACGTATATTTTGAACGCTCTCTTACAGCGTATGGTGCCCATTTTAACAAATCAAACTGTTTTAATGTCAAAGTATCTCGTCATTTTTTAGACAATATTTCTTTTTAGCCTTTACTGTTAAAGAGTGATTAGTGAGGGCCTGTCATTCACAAATGAAATTATTGACGAGCGAGCCCGTGTTAAAGCGAGCGGCTCTGGTCAGCAGATCGTCTCCACTGAAAGCCTTGAAAGACTAGCAAGCCCACCCCTAGTCTTGTATCGCTCGGCTGGCGCCATGCCATGCTATGCCAGTCCAGGCCGATGCCAGTGCCGTGCTTGGCCTGGTTCAGCTCAGCTCCGGGATTTCTGGATGTTTCTCGTTAAGCAGGACTTTGCAAATGAGGCCACCTGATGAATGTTCGGTAGTCGTTACCTTAGGTTATTGGATGGGTATAAGAATGAATTATTCATATTTGTGTAAGAATGAATTATTCATTATTCATATTTGTTCTGTATTTTTAAAATGTTTAAAATGATCCTTTATTTAAAATGAATATTAAAAAAAAAACAAAAAACTGGAAATTGGCTGAGCTGTGCCAGACGGGACGGTCACGTCAAGACGGGCAGTTGATGTCTCCGCCATTCTTGGCCTCTGTATGAAGCTTTGCATATTCAATGAAGTCTTTGAGTATAATGTAGGCATCTTGAGCCGTTTTGACAGTTATTAAAAGTTTATTCTTTGCATGTGCCACTGTTTATTACAAATCCAAGGCCGTCTCTATGTTTAATCTGCACTCCTTGTTGTTTTTTGCAGCTGGCAGCCGCTCCAGTTCCCCTGGCAAATTGCTGGCCCAGAATTACTGGAAGCCTCAGAGGGTGCCAGTGACAGCAGCGTCTACCACCGAGAAAAGAAGCAAAATCCCTCGCAGCCAAGGGTGCAGCAGGGAGACGAGTCCCAACAGACTTGGCCTAGGTGAGTGGCACACGTATGCCAGTACAGAGACGGGTACACGTTTTAAATCTGTACGTGCGGGGCTTGTGGAAGCGCAATCCACTCTTTCAAAGTTTAGTATTTTATAGTCTCACAGCCTGAAATCAAGACACTTGATATGATTTTATTTTTTTTTACTTTATGTTTTTTATGAGACGTCCTACAAATGAAGACAACTTACAGCAGTGGGTTGAAGTGGCATCTGCGTCCCTGGCTTTCTTATTTTTTTTTTGCTGGGTCCCATTCTTACATTTTTGCCAGCTCTAATTCTGTTCTGCTGTGTCTGTGCCAGCGCACCACCATCAGATGAGCCCATTTTTTCGGTCTAATTCTTTACACTGAACTGTTAATTCTCACAAAGTGCACCGATGCTGGGCCGCTCTTGGACACTGGAGGGTTTGCACTTTGACTACGTGATTACCGCTCTTGAAGACTCAAAAGGAAGCCCCCCTGCTAACGACGTCTCCCACGATGCACTCGCTCGAGGACGTCGTTCTCTACACGCCCATTTCAAAGCATCGCGTTTGTCATTCCAACAGATGGCGTATACGAGCCACACTATAATCTAACAAAGAAACCTTTTTAATAGAAAATAAGACAAGAACAACAGGGGGAGTGCTAATGGCAGTCAAGAGTCAAGTCCTTTAAGTGTTCCGGTGATCTGCCCTCATTAACGTGGCAGAAGTAAATTATTGTCATCGCTATTGCTTGGCTGCAAATTAAAGAAAAAAATAATTATGGAGTCAAAGTCTGAAATAGCAAGTTAATTAAAATGAAGGCAAAAGAAGTGGATTGGCAGCAGAAACTGGTCACTAATTAAAGAAAAGGGTCAGAATAAAAACCACCAGAGTGGTTGGACACCCTGATCAAGAACTTGTCTGATTTTTGACCAAACGTCTGTAAATATCACGACTGTGAGAAGTCAAGTAAAAGGACGCCTTGTATTGGCCGACTATAAAGATTACAACATGCAAGGCGCCATTTTGCTTGACTCCTCATCGCATCCATAACGGCTAACACGGTACAACAACACCCAACTACTTCAGCAGCTCGTCCTTAAAAACAACTGGACAGCTCAGTAGAAGGTCCCGCCAGGCTTTGGTTTTGCTTTGAAATCTTTCCTTTTTTTTTTTTTGGGCTTGGGCACCCTCTGTTAGAAAGTTCGGCCCGCTTTTTCTGATGTTTGGCTTGGGCGTTCGCCTCGATCCATGGCAGCTCCTCTGTTCCGCCTGGCCTCTCACCCAGCCTAATAAATAAAAGCTCTGGACGCACTTGACGTTTCCACTTTCCAGCTGACGAAGTGTCAGCACAGCTCCAAAACTGTGAATCGGACGTGTCTTGCTTTCAGGCTGTCAGGCAGAAGAACACGCCAGTCCGAGACGTGTGGCGCTTACGTTATTTGTCAGCTCGGGTGTTGTGTTTTGTCAGAGCAGGTTCTAATGCCGTTTTATTTTTTGTTACACAATATAAATGTGTGCTTAAGACAGAAAATGTGACTGATTTGATGGGCCCTGAGTCTGTCGTCACACTTCCAGTGGCTGGCTGGCCATGCAGTCGTGAAGAACTGACTTGATTTGATTTATGACATTTACGTTCTGCTGTTAGACATTCTTCTTTAGCAGATACGACGTTTGAAGTTCTTGGCATCTTCTCTTTAAATATTAAATGACTTTTTGGTAATAAAGAAGCCGAAAACCTAATTCTGTCTGATACTTTCCTTCCTGGACCAGTGCCATTGATCTTTGTGGGAATGTCCAATCAGTGCATCCCATCTCAGCATCCCATTTGTGCTGTCCCTCATGCTGCTGAGATAGCCATGACTTCCTGATCATTTTTAGGAATGTCGCCATCACCATCTCAGACCCGTCCGTGTAGATTTTCCCAGAATTTCAGATGGAATCTCTCAGAGGGTTTAGAAGATGGTTCAGGCTCCTCGATAAATGAAAGGAATATCTGGGACAGGCCAGTGCACCCCAAGACCACCCAAAGGCTCCTCATGCTGGCCGATGGGGATCAGTTTGAGAATTTCAAAGGAAGCCCCTCACTTGCACTGGTTCAGTCTTTCTGTTTCCATCCAATCCGGGCAGGTCTTTGGGATTTGGGTCATATTTGTTCACTGGGACTTTCTTCCCGAATATCACTGGACAACAAAATTTCCTTCCTGAAAAACTTTTGGTGATTATGATAAACGGCGTCTAAGCTGAATTTAATTTCAGATTGACTGTATCACAGTAGGAATTTGGAGAATCATGAAATCAGCAGTACTATTGAATGTAGTGTGTTTACTCGCTTAATGATGCTGACGCTCTGCATTCGTTCAGTTGGGCTCAAATGTTTTGCTGCCGAGTTTTTGTTGTACTCGCCGTCTGATGCGTCTCATTTTTGTGTCCGACAGCCTCGCGTGGGTTCCACTTGCCTTGATCCCGCTTTTACATCATTGCCACATCCCGGTGAAACCTTTTGCTGGGGGTATTACGGAGTGCGCCAAGGTTAGCAGGGAAGAAGCTGAAGTGCGAATGCAGGTGATATGAGACGAGAGTCTCCGGGAGTATCGTGAGAGAAAGAAAAAGAGATAATAATAACGCAGGCTGGAACAGGAGTCCGTGTCGGGCTGAACATCGTAAAGATATTGAGGAAACAAGGCACTGTGGCAAACCAAAATTGAACGTCAAAGGGGAGATCACAAAATAGACACGAATCTCGCACCGGGCCTACTTGAAAAGAGAAACCCGCTACTGCTAGACACTGAAGTTTGTACTACTTGCCCTGCGGCCATTTTATACTGGAGTATCAGGTAACATCATAGATGTGACAACTCATGGTCACGTGACCTGACAATCCTGGCACATAAATGATGGCCAAAACCAAACTAAATACCGTATATACTCACGTATAAGACGGGGTCTTGAAACCTGAAAAATCGATCATAAAATCAGACCCCGACTTATACGCTCGTTCAAATGTGCGACCCTTCATTTTTTACATCTTCTTGCCTCCTCTGCTCACACATCAGTTTCTCAGGCGCATCGAAGTTTGTTGCAGCAGCTCAGTTACCAGTTTCTTCCGCTACTTCAATGACATTTAATTTAAAACCAGCTTCATATTTTCTTCTGATCGTAGATAAGAGATGCTCTTACGATAAAGTTGTATGAGGGTGTGAGATACAAAAAGCACAAATCAGAGCAAACGTCGCTTCGTAACAGTGCGGGTATCACCGTGTGGTCACGTGGGCACAAAAGAGAGAGACAGAGAGGTTAGGAGACGTGCTGATACAGCGCACTGCCGCACCCACATAGAAGAAAAAGGCCGTGTGCCCCATGGTTACTTCCTCAGGTGGGTGGGCGTTACCATGTTGTAATCTCTTGGACCAATAGCGTGAGTTTTCTGCATTCAACTTATATGACCGACATTTTAAAATACCGGAAATTATACGATAAAATCAACTCCCGAATTATTGGCGAGTATATACGGTACACCAAAATAATGTGCATCATAACAGCAGAAAAACTGATATTTAGCAACTTGTTGCACTTGACGGTTTTGTACGTCTGAAGTGTGCTGCCAACCTACATAGAGTTAATGTTATGGAGATCTTCTGCTGAGGTCGCATGGAGAAGAAGTGACGCCTCCTTCAGGGTGGTCTCGTGTTTATGGCAGAGTCGGTGGCCCTCACTGAGTGGTTTCTCTGCACTGTGGAGGAAGATGGGGACAAGACAGTTAGTGGCAGTGCCCCCTCTGGGTTCGAGGGTCGCAACACATACCTGAAAAGGGACTCAGAGGGTGACCCTGTGACACGCGCGCATGACACACAACTCTTACTATTCGCAGACCTTTTTTGATGACCCCATGGATGGTTACAACGTGAGCACAAATCAGAAAAACAGGCGATTGCCATGAAACACGGCGTGAAATGCGCACTTGGGACAATGATGATTTTTGTGAGCCAAGATCCAAAAGTGTTCGGGAAGCAAACTCTTTGTGGTCCAGTGTCATCCAAAAGAAAACGCAATGGAGGGAAGTTTTAGTGCAAGACAAGAAATCGCCAATATTTTGCATTTTCCGATGTGTTTTGGATTCGAATGTTTCAAGAATGTGTGACCCAAGCTGTCTGCCGCAGGACAAGTGGCAGGACTGTGACTGAACGGGCTGTCTCTCTCCCGCTGTCTTTCTCTCTCTCTCTCTCCCTATCTCTCTCTCTCCCTCTCTCTGTCTCCCTCTCTCCCTCTATCTCTCCCTCTCTCCCTCTCGCTCTCTCCCTCTTGCTCTCTCTGTCTCTCTCTCTCTCTCTCTCTC
>JANRMT010062816.1:21707240-21717240 GCA_026402145.1 Polypterus bichir lapradei | reverse complement strand
ATATTTTTTTACATTTCTAGCGTACTTTTGTCATTAGTCAAGGTGCTGTCCACACAGAGAGGACCCGGGAAGCGAACCCACGATCTCCTTACTGCAGAGCGGCAGCGCTGATGTACGGCGGCCGCGCTTTACGCCGTGAGAACTGCTTGGTTTATATGCATTGCAGCCATGGCTGACGCTGAGTGTGAGGAGGTTATAAAGATAAACGGCCAAAACCGATAGGAATGGCTCACCGGGGTTTACGAGTTCACAAAACAGGAGCGGCAAGTCGCTGCGCCAACCTGGCAACTTATAATAATAATAATACATTTTATTTATATAGCGCCTTTCAATGCTCAAGGAATCGAGAGCAATCCAGTGTATAAAATATAATCGAGAAGACAGACCATCCTGGCTCATAGATCGTCACGGTGCAAAGAAATGTCCACAGGGCTCGCCCAGTGTGCCACAGAAAGATTCGGTTGTCCCCGAGGCTACAAACCCAGTCAAGGCAAAGTCCATAAAAGTAAATCCAAATCAACACAGATCGAGTCACTTGCCTCCTTGAACTTGACATACAATAAGAAGAAAGTAAACAGTTGCAAAACTTTAATGAAAAGTATTGATAACAGGGAAGAGCGGCAGCAACACGTGTGCCCCAGTGTCCCCTCCACAGTCACCTTATGTCCAAATTAGCAGTGGAGCCGGAGTACCCCTGGCCAGGATAGTGACGGTCGACCAGTATCTGTGTCTTAGGATGCCACTTATTTATTATACTCGCTGTGCTACCCGTCTAAAGACAGGTTAAAATCTACCTAAGTGGCGTAGACCTCTGCGTTAATGTTTGCAGTGCACCATGTCTCTGTTGTATGTCATTTGGTATGGGATTTGTCAAAGCAGTGTTAATGTTGGTGGTGCACCATCTGTTGGAATGAAACATGCAATGCATTTCACTGCTAAAAATGTTTGTGATGCGCCATATGTTGGAATGACAGAGACTTAGCAACCGGATAGTCACACAGACACTTATCCTTTTATTAAGGCGGATTGTTTTACTGTCTCAAAGTCAGTACTGTATCTTCTCCTTTCTTTTGAATTTTCCATTGCCACCTTCTGCATTGCGTCATTTGAACCGATTTCGTCACTGAAGTCACAGCTGTCAACGTCACACGTGAAAGCAACACAATGGTTGAAATGGGTAACCGAGTATGTCAGTGACTTCGGCTGCCTGCTCTTCCACATCCTAACTTTGCTTTGTGCATCAGTAAAAAAAAATGGAAGTCGTCAGGCAAAAATTTACTAAAATTCAGAGAAAAATGTGGGGGTTTTATTTGCTCGTTTGTGTCCCCCGCCGCCACTTGTATTTTTGATTAACTAAAAGAAAGCGTTTAGCTCAAGTTGAAGGACAGCACAGTGTAAATGGACGTAACAGACAAGTGACAAAACAAAGCCAGATGACAAGTTGAAATGTCCCTCGCACGACGGACACGAGACGCACTCACGCTAGTGCCGGGATAAGTGGCTGCTCCAAAACCAAAACCACTTCACTCCATTTTTAGGTAAAACGAGACCTAAATATGTCAGTCTATTGTTTTTCTGTTTTTCCAAATGTCTGGTCTGTTCCATTCTGTAATTCCAATTAGACATTCTGCGTGTAATGCTCACTCGTATTTTCCTTTCTAACCGTGATGATGAAGTCCGAGCTGTCAGAGGGGCTCTTTGTGCTGAAATCCTCTTTAGCTCTTCCTGTAAACGTGAATGCCGACGTTTGGTGTCACAGGTAAACGGCAGGAAAGTGCAAACCTTGGGATGAGTGTCATTCGCCGTTTGTGAGCCGGTGATGTGACGTGGACAGGGTCATCCCGTCCCGTTTCTGGAGGCAGTTTGGTATCCCAAGCACCACATTTTGTCCCAGCCACCTTCCATATGTGCATGTCACTCGGTCACTAAGTGTGTCTCTCATCCTCCGACAACGCATGGACACTGTTGATCCTGGACTGCTCTGCTCCTTAGCCTTTAACGGAAATGCAGTGTGTCCGTGTGTGTGTGTGTGTTATTAACCCCCGGGGTGTCACCCTTCCTTTATACCTGCAGCCTCCCGACGCCACTCCAGGTCCACCAGCGCGCTCTCGTCGGCCGATTCTCTCGGCCCGTCAGGTGAATGCGTCTGCCACTTGCATGCTTATGTTGTGCATCTTGCGAGGGTTTGTGGGGAGATGCTTGCCCGGCATGACCGCTCGCTCCAAGCGGCTCGTCGTACTGCCTGTTGTCTCTTTTAAATATCTCGTGCAATCTGAATGAGAAGCGTGGATGTGAAGTTTATTTTTGCATTTTTTTATCATTTTACTGTTGTATTTTTTTTTTTTTGCTTTTTGTTGGACGGGTTTACAGTCTTCAATGCTTCAGAATATATTAAAATGTGAAATTGTGTGCTGAGTATTTCAAAGTTTGCTTTTCTTGCTTATTTGTGCATCTTTACAAGCCGTTTTGGGTTGCATTGCCATGTTTTAAGTTGACCGGTACCCTCCATGTGGGCAGCCGAGGGCCGGCGCATCCCACCTATCCCATAATTCACATCAGCGCTTTGAGTCGAGAAGGACGGGGAGTCACGTGACGAGTGCAGGGCCGGGACTTCTGGGACTTTGGAGTAGGAGAGGCTGATAAACTGCTTGGTCCGGCGTACGGGAAGAAATCCTCTGAAAAAAAAAAAATAATAAAGTAAAATAAAATAAGAAGCTTCCACTGGTAATTTTTGTGCCTTTCCTAAGGTCTTTTCTAAATGTATACGCGTAGAGTTTTGGTTTGTTAACCCAAGGATTTGACTTTAGTTTGCTTCCAAAGCTTATTGTTAAAGAGATGAATTGTCTTTTCCGTAACGCCATTTTGTTTATCATGGACGCCGCCATTTTGTGGAGCAGCTGTTGCAGCGTTGCCATGTAGTTTACCCGGAAGTGCACTGTGTTACGTATCAACTGGAGTTTGTCATTTTTGAATGATTACTTCTCATATGCTTATGTCACTTCTAAATGTCGTGCTACTCTTGTGCTTTGTGGGTGGAGCCCCAGGAGGCGGGGCCACCCTGACATCACCACTCTAGAAGGTTCCCAGTTTAAATCCCATTATTGCCACTCAGGGGTTAATAAAATAAAGGATATCAAATCACTCCTGGCTATTTAAACCAAAACAGAGAAGGTGCCGGAGCAGGAGGACGTTGCGTTTGCGGAGGATTCTTGCGAGCATTGCTGTCTTTATTAATGTTTGTGGGCTTATTTGGCGTGTTTTATCGGATTTAGGTTACGGATTGCGGATTGGGAATTGTTTGCCATCAAATTTCCTTTTAAGCAGCTTTTTTACCGGTTTGAGTGTTTCCTGGTACTTGTTTTTGTTAGTAAATCATAATGTTTAAAGAATTTTGGTTTGCCCTTTTGTACCCACGCCAGGGGTTTAAGGTCATCCTCCTCCTTGTTATTATTAGTATTTATTTAGCAGACCCCTTTATCCAAGGTGACTTACAATGGAAATTATCTTACATACAAGAGAGATTACAAGAATCAAAAGCAACAGAGGACAAGATAAAAAAAACAATGACAAAGGAGCGGTCCTACTCCTCCTTTATAATCATACCTGCAACGGGGCGAAGACGCACATCGATATCCTGAACTCTCTGTCAGCACGTCCTCCGCTGTCCCATAGAAGAAACACTAAGGAGTTCCAAACCTCTTTCATGAAAAGGTGCACTTTCAAACGACGCCTAAACAGGGGGAAACTGGGAGACCATCGCACAGCTTTGGAGCAAAAACAGAGAAGCATCACCCAGAGGCAAGAGGAGGGACGGTCAGCTGACAGGCAGAGGAAGGATGAAGTCTTCATCAGGAGGAATGTGGAGAGTCCAAAGAGGAGAAGAGTTTTAGGATTAGGTCAAGAGAAGAGTTTTGAACTGGATCCTTGCAGCAACGGGAAGCCAGTGAAGAGACTGAGGAAGACGAGTAGCAGGAACAGAGGAACAGCAGTTGGGCAGCCGCATTCTAGAGGAACTAGAGAGGTCAGACAGCAGATGAAGGAAGGAGAGAGTTGCAACAGTCCAGCCGAGAGAGAACAAGGAGTGTGGAATAATCAGTGAGGAAGCGTGGAATCCTCTGATTATCATGAAGAAAGAAAAGACAGGATTGGCTTATTGAAGAAATATATTCAATAAATAAAATGGAGGAGCCCAGGGTCACACCAAGACGACTGATGGTGACCTCTTGAAGGGAAGAACTTAGAGACAAGTCTGAGGAAGGAGACACCAGAAGGTAAGTACAGGGTATCTGACTGTGAAAGGGTACGTTTAAGGTGATGGTCATGCATCCATGATGGCAACCAGGGATCTGGGCAGAAGTCGGTGAATTGTTAGAGGAAAGTGAGAGGAAGATCTGTGGCATCATCAGGCTGGATGTGGTAGGAGAATCCATGGGAAGAAATAGCTTTGCTTAAGGAACGAATAGAAAGAGAGGAAAGAGAAACAAACCCAAAACTGATCCTTGAACCACACCTGTGGAGAAGATGAGGATTTTGACCAGGAGACACAAAAAGATTGGTCAGACAGGTAGGACTTGCACCTGACCAATGCAGGACTGCTGATTCCAACCTTAATATGGGAAGAGACAAGCAACGAGTGGCTAATGGTGTCATAAGCTGAAGGTGGGTCAACACAGTTAAGGACAGAGGAGAGCGAAGCATCTCGAGAAGATCTAATGGCATTTGTGACTGAAAGTGGTGGCTTGTGGAATCGAGAGTGAAGATGATCTAGTAGGATAAGAGGAGAGCTGCTTGTGGAACATGAGTCTTTAGAAACGGCAGAAGGGTGACCAGGTGGTAATTCTCAATGGCAGATGGGTTGAGAGCAGTAAGGAGCCGCTGGGTTTGTGGTGGGTCTCCTTGGGCACGCTGGAGGGGTACCTGGCCTGCCTTTATGGTCCTTTCAGGGGGTGTCACACCCATTTTGTTTTGTGTTTTTAGACTCCGTCATGCAGCACACAGCTGGTGACATCATGGAGTCGTGGGTGTAAAGGTCACAATGGTTTGCAGAGATACCCCCAAAAAAGTCGAGTGTGTTTGTTACGTTGGTGCTCCTGGTAGAACGACTGCTACTCTTACCTGTTTCTTGACAATGATTTTGGGTTATGATTTTTGGCCTGTCATAAAACATGCCAACCTGTGCATGTAAAAGGAAATTGGGAAGCGTGATATTCTGTGGCTTTCTTTTGGAGTCCTAAATGGAACGTCTTTGTGTATGGACTTGTTTGTGAATTGTGTGGAAAAACTGAACTTAAGAACGTTGAGAATTTACCCAGAGTGCTGTGCAGTGAGTTGAAGCCTACTCCTGCCCCACTTGAGCAGCTTTAACAATATACACTCACCGGCCTCTTTATTAGGTACGCCTGTTCAACTGCTTGTTAATGCAAATATCTTCATCCATCCATTGTCCAACCCGCTATACCCAAGGCAGGCGCAAAGCAGGAACAAATCCCTGGGCAGGGCGCCAGCCCACCGCAGGAGCACACACACACTAGGGACAATCAAGGATCACCAATGCATCTAACCTACATGTCTTTGGACTATGGGTGTAAACCCACGCAGACACGGGGAGAACATGCAAACTCCATACAGGGAGGACCCAGGAAGCGAACCTGGGTCTCCTAACTGCGAGGCAGCAGATCTACCACTGCGCCACCGTGCCACCCCATGCAAATATCTAATCAGCCAATGACATGGCAGCAACTCAGTGCGTTTCGGCCTGTAGGCTTCGCCAAGATGACCTGCCGAAGTTCAAACCGAGCCTCAGAATGGGGTTACAAGGGGACTGAAGTGAATTTGAACCTGGCACAGTTGCTGGTGCCAGACGGGCTGCTCTGAGTATTTCATAAACTGCTGATCTGCTGGGGTTTTCACATACAGCCATCTCTAGTGGTTTACAGAGAGTGGTCTGAAAAAGAGAGAATATCCAGTGAGCGTCAGGTCTTTGCTGGGTTAAAAAAGCCTTGTTGATGCTGAGATGAGAGGGTTTTGAACAACAGGAACTTAAATCAGCACTCGTTATAACTGAGGTATGCAGAAGAGCAGCTGTGAGCACACAGCACGTTGAACCTGGAAACAGGTGGGCTACAGCAGCAGGAGACCACACCAGGTGACACTCCTGTCAGCTAAGCACAGGCCACTGAGGCTACAGTTCACACAGGCTCACCAAGATTGGAAAAACGTCACCTGGTCTGCAGAGTCTCGATTTCCGCTGCTACAGTCAGATGGCCGGGTCATCGACATGAAAGCAGGGGTCCATCCTGCCTCGTGTCAACTATTCAGGCTGCTGGTGCTGGTGGTGTCATAGTGTGGGGGGATATTTTCTTGGCATACTTTGGTCCCTTAGTACCAACTGAGCATCATTTAAACGCCACAGCCTACCTGAGTATTGTTGCTGACTGTGTCCATCCCTTTATGACCGCAGTGTGCCCATCTTCTGATGGCTCCTTCCACACGGCATGTCACAAAGTTCAGATCATCTCCCACTGGTCTCCTGAACATGACAATGAGCTCACTGGACTCAAATGGCTTCCACAGTCAGCAGATCTCAGTCCAGCAGAGCATCTTTGGAATGTGGTGGAACAGCAGCCGACAAATCAGCAGCAACTGCGTGATGCCATCATGTCGATATGGACCACAATGCCTGAGGATGCTATGAGGAATTGCAGTAGTTCTGAAGACAGAAGGGGGTCCGACCAGGTGCTAGGAAGGTGTACCTAATAAAGTGGCCAGTGAGTGTATGAGACAGGGAGATAAACCTGACACTGGGCCGTGTCACCTGCACAGCTTTTCAGATGATTCTGCATTCTGCTGTCAAGGAGGACGAGTTGAAGTTTAGGAATCAGGTGGGGAATTTTGTTTCTTGGTGCAGGGAGAATTGTGTGCCATTTAATATTAGTAAAGCTAAGGAACTGATTGTTGACTTTTGCCACAGGGCAAGGATGGCGGACGTAGTGCATTGCGACAACTACTTGGGGGTCCACGTCAACGACCTGCTGACCCGATATTATAAAAGGCAGAGCAGACTCTTCTTTCTAAGGGGGGACTGCGTTCCTTTAACACGTTTAGTGACGTCCTTCACATGCACTGTGGGATGGCCAGTGTGGTGTGCTGGGCCGGTTACGTCACTTCAGGAGAGACCCACCAAATCAACAAGCTGATTAAGAAAGCAGCCTCAGTTATGGGACGCCTTCTGGACCCTCTGGAGGTAGTGGCGGAGGGCTTTTAGCCAATTAAATATTCAGTAGCTGTGTGTTGAGAAACGCTACTGGGACTCCTTCATGCCTACGCCAGCACACCATGATGACGCTTCTCTATGTCTGTGAGGTGCGTCTGTTGTTTGTTTGTTGCTAAAATACGTTTGAGCTTCTGCAATTCGTAAAGTTCCCCTTGGAGACCACTAAAGAGTGAAGACAGGGCACTCTCAGAGCTGTTTCATGTGGCCTTATCAGTAAGAAACATGACAATAGGTCAGCCCACAGACGTCCTGGCACACAAGGAGCAGTGCCCTAGCGTGGCAGTCTACAGTACAGAACAAGTGTGAGTGGAGCCGTCTAATAAGACAACAGAAATCCTTTCGTTGTTGGATTCCAAGTCTTCCAGTATCTCAGGTGTCTTTCCCATCAGCAAGAAAACACGTTGAACGTAGAGCAGTGGCACCAACTGCCACCACAGGATACCAAGAGGAGAAACAACAGGATAGTAACAATTCGTAGCCATTGTAATCAGAAATTCAGTAAGCACAGCTAATCAGCAGCTCTAATCGGGGTATCCTGGACTGGATTCACGAGTCTTCGTCCAGACGCCATCTCTTATTACTTAAGCAGGCAGATCAGTGCACAGCTTTGGGGCCCTGTGGCCAAAGTCACGACCTCCCATCTTTGTTTTTATCAATCCTCGGAAGTTGTAGGTAGACCGGCATCTTGACGTCGTTCATAGTCTGGTTTGTGTATAATGATAGGTGCAGTTGGGTAAGCAGGGCCTCGGCCATTTAAAGGTTTATACGCAAGAAGGAGGATTTTGGAATCGGCTGTAAACTTAGCTGGCAGCCGGAGGGGGTTAGGTGGTCCTGTGTTTTTACTTCTTTCCCAAAGCACTGCTGTGTGTCTGTATATTGTGGTGGGCCGGCAGGGTGGATTTCTGCCGCACTTCAGTTGCTATCATAATTCCATGTTTACTTAAATATTTTTTTTTTCCTTAGCTGCTTGTTATGTTATAATTAAAGTCCTTTTTTATACCTTTGCTCAGTTTCCGTTCATTTGCTGATCATTTCATTTGAATTTGGTTTTCTTCTTCCATTCCGGGCGCTTTGGTCGTTAAAACCCGTTACTTTTTTTTTTTCTCCACGTTCTTTTAACTTGGCCGTTTCGCTCTTTTGCTTTCAGATCGATTTGGTCTTTCACACCAGACCAGGATGTCTGCTTCTGTGAACGCCATGAGGGTGTTAAACACCAGCACAGAGGTGGAGGCGGCAGTGGCGGATGCACTGGTGAGTAAGCGCTGTCATGAAGTCCACTTTCATTTGAGTTTCAGCTGAGCTCATTCCACTCGGCTTCTCGGGGAAAACAAAGAAGAAAATCAAATGCTGCTCTTTTGTAATTCTTTAAAAAAAAAGTGAACCCGGGGAACAATAAGAGATATTAACTTAAAGCTTTCCTTAAAAATACAAAGTGTGATCACAAGGGAAGGTCCTGCTCATAGTTTTGAGGGACACTTGAGGTCTTCCTCCATGAAGGTTTAGCGGTGTAAACTGTTACTGCACTGCCAGGATTTGTAAAGGCCTGGCTTTCTACGTTCCTCTTGCTCTTCTTGGACTTCACCTTAACAGAGACGACATGGGCAGTACAGTCGGCCCTCCATATCCACGGATTCAACCAACCACTGATCCAAAATATTAAAAAGAAGAAGAAATCCAGAAGGTTCCAAAAAGCAAAACCTGAATTTGTCATACACCAAGCATTGTGCTAAATCCACACGAGGCATACGCCGCCATAGGGGTTGAATAAAAAGGCTCATAGGAGTAAACTTACAGCTCTTATATGACAGCCGTTTGCTGAGCCACCACACTGCTCTGCTCACACACATGAAGCCCCCTCGCTCTGCTCTTTGTGACGACTGACCCCATGCTCCGGCAATCACTGCCTTAATAAAAGGGAAGCTCTTTCTTGCTCACCGATCCTACCTTGGCTTCTGAGCTCTACAGACCGCCAAGGTGGGAAAACGGCTTCCACTTTCTGCAGTACTGCAGCTGTTTAAACTAAACACAAAAAACGTACAAATGTCCCAGAAAATAAAGACCTTCAAACAAAGATGGCTGAACAATCACCAACCAAAACGTTAAACTGAAATCAGACCCCAGCCAAAAAAAGTGAGCCCATCCATCAGCCCACAGACAGCTGGCCGGGGCACTGGCTTATGGATATGCGGTAAGAGCTCTGCGGGCGCCAGGGAGGGCTTGGACACTCACAGACCACCTGTAGGCTACCAGCACCCTGGCAATTAAGCACCAAGGCTTCAACCAACAAAACCATCAATACTAACAGGTACGCACATGTGCCCTGAGGCAGGCGCTGCCACACATTTATTTTAACAAAAGCCGATGGTAAGGTGCTGTGACGCCCTTGGTGTCACACTGCGTGCACCCTTTGTTTCTGTGAAAATAGCCGGTAAGTAGTCAAGGCAGACCGTCAGAGGCTAAGAGGATGCGTGAAGCGCCATCTCTTGACGACAAAATCAAATTAGATCCTTAGAAAAAGTGGCATGTCCCTTGGCGAAATGATTATTCCCTGAACGATATGATTTAACGACCATTTACACAGCATTCAGATTGAAGTTAAAATTGAAAGTAATCGATAGAGGATTTAAAGTGTGCAGAAGGATGTGCATTTACTGTGCCAGTTTATGTAAGGGACTCGGGCATCCACAGGTCTTGATATCTGCTGGGGGTCCTGGAACCATTCACCAC
>JANRMT010062816.1:21681722-21697240 GCA_026402145.1 Polypterus bichir lapradei | reverse complement strand
TAAGGGCGTCATCAGCAATATAGTCGACTTCTCATTAAGAAACTGGGCTGGAACAAAAACCTGCAGCCCTCCAGGACCGACGCTGCCCACCCATGCAGTAGACCACCCATGACCTGATCGGTTGACATTCCCAGCACAGGTCGGGTCATTGGCGTCTGTTGAGCATCTGGCACTGCAAGGAGGTCAGCAAAGTGTTATTTAGAAAGAAGAGAATCCATGTTAGTGAGACAAGCAGCTTGGAAAAAAAACGAACACATCCTAAAAAAAAAAAAAATAGGAGGAGAAATCAAAAAGTGAAAATCACGCGGTAACCGTAACGGATAGAAGCCGACACACTATGACATGTTTGCAATGGCTTGTGGGTAGTTTGAAGACGCGCAGCGCAGGCCAAAGTCAAAGGTGCAGGGACAGCAGCGGCGTTTGGGCAGAGGGAGTGAAAGGTGCTGAAGTTCACCATAGGACGTCGGCTCAGTGCGGAAGGGAAAACGGCAGGACTGACTCAACGAGAACTTTATGAGTGGGAAGAGCGGGTTAAAGCGGGAAGAACAAGGAGAGCCGATGAAGCTCGAGCAGGTCGACCATCGGCATCACACGCACACAAGCCGACATCGACACGGCGAATGTCTTCATCTGAGAAGACCGACGGATGGCGTTGTCTGCTGTTGCTGCACCTTTGGATCTCAGCTATGGAGTCGGGATGATTTGGCGTTAGGGTTAGGGTTAGACTCACTGATCTGCTACAAGCCAACGTCCCTTCTGCCCGCTCATAAATGTTTTGTTGAGTTGCTCTTTTCACGTCTGTACTGAGCCAACATGGTGTTTGGTGAATTTCTGCAAGTTTCATTCCCTCAGAAATCTCACAATGGTGTGTTCGCTTTCACGTCACATTGGCACCCTAGACTGGTGGCAGAGGGCTGTGCTGTGTGCGTTTGAACTACCCATAAGCCATTGCAAGTGTGTTTGGCTGCATCAGCTCCTCTTTGCTATGGTTACCACCACGTGTTCAAACTGCATTTACGTTTTGATTTCTCCGTTGACGGTCGGGCGGTCGGTCAGGATTCTGCCCTGTGTAGGTGTAGGTGTGCGTCTGTGCTACTGGGGTGCTGCTCTACATTTCCCCCCTCCAAGAAGTCCAGGAATCGCACTCGATTCACAGCTGCAGCGACCTCCGCAACCCCTGATCTGACGATCGTCCTCGATTACTACGGAGGAAAAGAGGTGAAGATGGCGTCTGATTGACTGAATGCTCTGGTGTTTGAGTTTGATTCCCAGCCCACAACCCAACCCCAACAAGGCAGCATTGACGATTACGCACGATTCACTGATGGGGACCACCCTAAACCCCCAACTCAGACAATCACATTAAATTCATGGAGGGTTAAAGGTCATGAAGACACTGGCCTGTGACAGACCGAGTTGTGACACCTCAAAGGTTGATGTTAATGCATTCAAAGTGTAAATAATAAGCCTTCAGATGTTTTTATTACGTTTGTTTCTGTGTGTCGCTGTATTTTAGAAGTTGCTCCTGAAGTAGTTGTGCTTATAGAGTGTTGAATGTGTCCAACTGAATTGCCCCGGCCGGAGTGCCACGCGCGTCGTGACTTTGTCTTTCCTCGCCGTCAGGTGTTCAGCATGTTCTTGGAGACGCTGGTTGACTTCGTCACGATCCACAAGGACGACTTGCAAGACTGGCTCTTTGTCTTACTGACTCAGCTCCTGAAAAAGATGGGGGCCGATTTGCTAGGCTCAGTTCAAGCCAAGGTTCAAAAGGCACTGGACGTCACCAGGTCAGTTTGTCGAGTCTTTCATTACCCGAGGGATGGCGCCGTGAAAAAGGATTTGCCCCCCTTTCTGATTTCATCTGTTATTGCACATTGTTGACAACGTCCTAAAACGGTAGATAAAGGGTACGGCCAACCCCTTACCCAGCCGGCAGCCTCGCTACCAACACCTGTAGCCTGGATAAATTACTGAGATGAGCCTACTTATACCAAGCCGTACCTTTAACAAATTATATTTTCCCCTCAATCGACGGTTAAACACATGTAAACAAAAGCAGATATGTAAAATAAGTGTGGAAATCTCTCTATTATAAAAACAAATCCTGGAGAGAAACTGTAGGGTGACGAGACGTGATCTTCACGTTAAGACACTTAAAAGACTAAAGAGATTGGCCACGGAGCGTCTCGCGGGGACCTTAAACATGAGACTTTGCGCCAAGGGATTGACCCAGGACCGTCTCGCCATCACGTAGAACGTGAGATTCCTGCAAGACACGCCATACTTGCAACCAAATAAGAGCGCGGGCAGCCAGCAGCACACTCAGGCGTGTTTTGGCTTTGAGCACACGCAGATCCAGGGCTGTCCACGCATATAAAGCGGATAAGGACAATACGTTATAAATGAAACGTAGACGACTAAGTGAAGAAGAAAGCAGCGCGGAGAAAAGAGACTCAAAAGCGTTGGAGAGACAAAAAAGAAAAATCGAGGTGCAAATTCAGAAAACAAGGAAAGTAATTATCAGCCCGGAACAAGTGGAACTGAAAAAAAACACGTCCAGTCGGGCTCAGAATTAAAAGACAAAGTAGAACTTCATAAAGACGTTCACAAACGTTGGCGCTATACACGTGCAGAGCAGGTTAGAGATTATGAAAGCAGTGGAATTCAAAAGGCTCAAAGCTCAAGGCGTGATACACACGTGGAGAAAGTTAAAGAATATGAAAGTAGGAAAATTAGAAAGTATAAAAAAAAGAAAGTAAAGATCGCAGGAGCGCAAACAAACAGAAATTATTACTCTAAAAAGGGAAAATAATCACCACAGACCAGGTGTTACTGAAACAAAAGCAGGATAAAGCGAGGTCAGAAATAAAAGACAAGGAGTAGAAAACAAAGGAAAACGTCATAAAGAGATTAAAAAACAAGGGGGCCGAACACATGCAGAGCAGGTTAGAGAAAATGAAAACTGGAATTCAAAAGACTCAAAAACAACGTAGGAGTGAAACACACGCAGTGCAAGATACAGAATATGAAAGCAGAAAAAAACGACAATACAAAGAAAGTAAAGATCGCATTAGTGCAAAGAAAGAGAAATTATTACTCGGAGAAATAACGAAAAGGCGAATAGAGATTGAATATATGGACACAGGTCAGTGGTTCTTAAACTGTGGGTCAGGCTCCCCTAGGGGGGCGTGAAGATGTAAAAAAAAGAAAACAAGAATTGAAAATATGAAAAATACATGTATTGAAACCAAAACAAATTAACTCGCAAATACGTAAAGATTGAGAAACGCTGACACAGGTGATCTGTCAGAAGGATGTCAATATTGTAAGGCTTTGAAGTTTAATTCAGAGAATTTCTCAAACGGAGTTTACCTCACGTGCATTTATTGGTTACTTTGCAACAAAAATGATTAACTGCTGATGATGTCGATCGCTTTGTCTGTGCTGAAATTCCAAACAGCGAAACCTAACCTGAATTACTGTAGAAAGTCATTAAACACACGTCTCACGGAGCTCATTAAAAAGATTCAGCACACTGGGACTCGAAAGATTCCAAATATTGTTTTCACAGAAGTTCTGAAATAAAAGTGAAACTAATGAAATAGCAACAATTCAAAGAAAAAAAAATCTTAAAAGTGTGTATCTGGAGAAAACAAACACGGGGGTTGACGAGCGAAGCGAGCAGGGGGTGAAGCCCCCTAGTATATTAAATGAAACACAATGACAACAACAGTAATGCCCTAACGTAGAATATATCTATATCTGTATATCCCTCCACCAGAGCAGCAACGTGAAAACACCACTTATAGAATAACAAAACCTCTCTGGCCCCTGCAACGTCTAACAAACACAAAACACAAATAACAACAACGGATGAATACTGAAATGTCAATGAACGTGAACTTGAGTCCGGGTAAATTACTGTTCCGAATACGGATGACTGATCAAAAAGAAATGGTTGTTTTTGAATCCCCCGAATAAAAATGAAACAATCTCACGGCGTTTCCTCGGCGTATGGTGGATCATGAAGTCCATCCCGGGGTTTCTGGCGATGGCTGAGCTGTTGTGAATCCGGCGGAATGAGAAGCAAACTGGGTACAAGGTGCGATGTGAAAAATGGCAGGAAATAATGATCTGTTGTTGGTAATGAAATGTCCGTCCCTCTCCTTCCTCCTCTTCTTCCTCTTTCCCTCCTGATTGTTTAAATCGTGATGAGCCGGATGTAACTGGAATGTAAACAGGTGATTTCCATCCTGGGGCTGCGG
The DNA here is from genome assembly GCA_026402145.1 of Polypterus bichir lapradei. Classification (NCBI taxonomy): domain Eukaryota; kingdom Metazoa; phylum Chordata; class Cladistia; order Polypteriformes; family Polypteridae; genus Polypterus; species Polypterus bichir. The sequence goes on along the minus strand of JANRMT010062816.1, from coordinate 21,692,975 downwards.
TCTCTCTCTCTCATCCGTCCCCTCTGCACTTACGGTGACCACATTCACTGACGTACACGTAGCGGACACTAAACGGGACGATGGAAACAACGCGCACTCGGCGCACACACATCGAATTTACTATTTCTGTGTAGCCCCGCTACAACGTGAGGGAATAAAGTGCACGTTTTTTAAACTTTTTTAATTGATCTGGTTTACAAAGTTACCCAAAAGCCATTGGCACTGTGTGGAAAATGCATGACGCCCGGGGAAGTGAACTCATTTAAATCGGAGTCAGTTAATGAATCGGGGCCAGGATTGGTGACAGTCAGCCCCGCTGAGTTTAAGACCCCACTTAACCAAAAGGGTCAACTCACCTGCCGACAGATTCAGCAAACACACAATGCCAGCATAAAGGGAAATTCCAGAAGAGACCATAAATCATCATCATCATCTTCTTCTTCTTCTTCTGTTGGTTGCTTCTCTTAGGAGTTGCAAGAGCGGATCATCTTCTTCCATAAGAATAGACCATAAATATAAAAGAGAAGAAATCAGGAAGGGGCAAACACTTGTTCACAGCAAGCGCTATGTTAATGGTTTGTCTAAAATGACAGTTAATGTGTCTTTCTTTCTTTCTTTCTTTCTTTTGTTTGCTTGTTTGTCTACAGGGATTCCTTCCCATTCGACCAGCAGTTTAACATTCTGATGAGGTTCATCGTGGACCAGACGCAGACCCCAAACCTAAAGGTACGGAGCAGAGATTTCTTATCAGAAAGACTGTTTTTTTGATGGACAGGAATCGGGACACAAACATAAAAGTCGACTAATGGCCTTGGAGATCACAACCCAGGATGCCCCCCTAATAAGTTGTGCCTTAATGGCCTGCTGGTAAAGATTCAGACCTTGATTCCCAATCACAGATGACAAACACACACGCTGGCACATCATGGTGACTTTAGGTTTTGCCTCATTGGTGACATCCAATTGATTATCACTACCTCGCTCAGTGTCACTATCATCAAAATATTCATCTTGCAGCAAAGCTTTATATCCTTTTCACGATGACGTAACTAAGGACTGCCTATTGACGCAGAGCTGGTCAGTCCATTAGACGACATAGACATTCGGTAAGGGTGCTGTTATCTAAGGGGCAGCATTTATAAAAGCTAAGGGGCTCGTACTCCAGACACCACGGGGGATGCCCACCCCACAGTCGTCAGACACTGTGATTATAATGAGTGGGCAACGTTACCCACTTGGCACTGTTCATGCATCAAGGAGCACACACTCCTTAAAGTCTGTGGTATATACACTAAGAGGGCACTGTGTGTGTGCTTCGGACACCGAGGGGGTCTTCAAGGTCTAATAACACTGACTACCCAATATGGACAACGATGGCCGACATCTATCAACCCTGCCTAGGGCTCCAAATGGTCTTTCGACAGGCACTATAATTATAACACTGTTTTCCACAAGATGTTGTGTGCAAAAAACATGTCTCTGTCTCTCCACTAGATGGCAGCACTGTAGTTTGTAACTGAGACGCGGCAGCAGAGGTCACCAGCAAGCTGGCATTACACCGGGGTACGAGTTATCTCATACGTGTCACGCCTTGACAGGCTCAGTGACACAAAAGTTAACTCGTACCACACGTTCAAAGTGTGAATCAGAAAAGGGAGACATAGAAAGAGAAATGGAGTGTCCTGCTGTATTTTGCAGGAGACCAAATAAACTGTTACCCCTTTTGATGGTCGGCCGGAATGCCCAAAGAATGGAAGGATGGGGGAAGGCAGCTGCTTTGGGACACTGCCTCCCCCAGGACGCTAGATGGCATCTTCCCTGCAGCATAGCGGTGCCCTAGATTCCCACAGGGCACCATGGGATCTGGAGTTCGGCTTCACAGCTCTGACGGGTACCGTGGGTGCCGCTAGGAGATGCTGCAGGGACGCCTGGGAGTCTCTACTTTCTACACAGCCCAGAAGTACTCCAAAGTCACAGGGACGGAAGTCCCAAAGTACTGCCGGGCTGAAGAAAACCTCAAATCCTCTATCTGACCCTGGCAAGTGACGGGGGCAGAAGGACAGAAGCACTTCCGGGACAAGGACTGATGGGAACCCAGCAAGCCAAGACAGAGCTTGCTGGGAGGTGTGGAGGAGAGAATTGTGTGTGATTATTGTGATTATTGACTTGCCTGCATATGGTGGCTGTGCTGCTTGGAGGGCACTATATTTATAAAAATAACCTTTAAGTAATGTTACCTGGTGTCCTGGACGTCTGTCTGCCGGGTTAGAGGAGCGACGGTGCCCTCTAGTGTCACACCCTGGTAAACTGTCTTGTCATTAAGACGTCAATAGGCTCCAGGACTGTAATACTAGAGAGGACCTTTAACACCTAAACTGCGCTCGTCACACAACATCTGACATGCCAGTCACGCCCGTCCTGCCAGTCACGCCATTCTCAAAGGTGCTTACATAAACACACAATATCCAAAATGAACGTTTTACTAACTGCAGAAGAGTCAAATGTGTCTTGTACCCCAGCTTTGATGAGTCCCGTATATAAGCAGCAGAACATGGCAGACACACCTCGGTGCTTAAAGGTGGGCAGCCGAAACTGAAATTGAATGGCAGGACAGAACTGAAAGCAGGGGCGCAGCTGAGCAGCTACAGAATGAACAGAAACCAAACTCAGTGACGGATCCTAAATAAGAACCTTGACGTATCGGTGACGAGTTAGCACTAATTCATCATTATGACCAACGGCCTTAGAAGGCTTTTCATGACTTGTTCTGTGAGCAAAGCCCCTTGTGATTTGCGTCTTTTATTTCATGCGTATCATTTGTTTGTTTTTTTGCCATTTTTACCGTCAGAAAGCTCCAAGGCTTGCATTTGACATTAATAGCAGTTCAAAGTTTTCATTTTGAAGAGTAACACACCAAATTCTCCAGTGCAATTTCAAATATGGCATTGCAGAATTCCATTAATTGGATTACAGAAAAGACATGTCGAGGGTGGGGGTCTTGGGGGCCCACCGTTTCACTGCATTGCTACCTGACCGTTAGATTTCAGCTCTTTGTTCATGTTTGGCATATTATAATTAATAACAATTTTTATGAACTTAAGGGCAGCATGGTGGCGCAGTGGGTAGCCCTGCTGCCTTGCAGTTAGGAGACCTGGGTTTGCTTCCCGGGTGCATTGGCGATCCTAAATTTTCCCTAGTGTGTGCTTGATGTGTGTGTGTGTGTGTGTGTGTGCCCTGCCCAGGGTTTGTTTCCTGCCTTGTGCCCTGTGTTGGCTGTGATTGGCTCCAGCAGACCCCCGTGACCCTGTAGTTAGGATATAGCGGGCTGGATAATGGATGGATGGATGGATTATGAACTTACCTTAATTTCCAAAGACGTTGGACTAATTAGAAATCCCAAACTGGCTCCGTATGTCTGTGAATGTGGCCGAGTGCCAGAGTAGGCCTTGCAATGGACGGACTCCTTGTCAAAGGCAGATTCTTGATTTGCTGGGACAGACCCCTGCCTCCCATGACCCTTAATTCAGTTAGGTGGGTTTGACTTTATTTTGCCGTATTTCTCAAACGGCCCATTTGCAGGTCATGTTGCTTCAGGATTTATTGTGGTGAAGGACGTAATGAGACTCCCGTCCAGGGGGCTCCCGTGGCTGCCGGTTTTCTTAGTTTGTGACCGTTTTTTTGCTGCTAATTCACTTCTTCTGCCTTCATTTTAATTGACTTGCTATTTAAGACTCAGGCCTCTCAATTATTTCTGCATTCCTTAATTAGCAGCCAAACAATAAGAAGACACAAAACCAGTCAACATATGACCAGCTGACCGGTGTCCACCATACCTGAAAATAAAGAAAGGTGACGGTCTCTGTAATGTTGATCTTCTCAGGTCCACAAAACATCTTGATGGAGCTCTTAGGAACAAAAGAAAGAGAATCCACCGCCTTGGAAGTGTCTTCTGTGTCAGAATGAAAGCCCCAACAAGCCATGGAATTAATGAACAAGAAGAATCGTTTTCTAGTTAAGAAACTGGTTGGAGTTTGAGGCCCCAGCTTAGCCGGTCACCCGTCGCTCACTTTACATCTCATTTCTGTTTGGGGACCATTTAATCGGAAAAAATGAATCAATTCAGAGCACTGGATCTTAAGAAAGAGAAAAAGATTCAAATAAAATGAAAGGAAAAGAAGTGAATTAGCAGTAAAGACTGGCCGTTAGTTAAGAAACAGCTGAGAATGAACGCCCGCAGCCACAGAAGGAGGTGGAGTAGGAGACCACTGAGTGAGACGATAAGTCCGCCTGGTCATTGTGAAAATGGCTGTTGAAGTCCAGTGAGGTCACGTTGAACTCCTTCTTCTAAATCTTGTACCACTTGTATGATTTTTTTGGCCATGAAGAGGACATGCCTGCAGTGGGTTGGCGCCCTGCCCGGGATTGGTTCCTGCCTTGCGCCCTGTGTTGGCTGGGATTGGCTCCAGCAGTCCCCCGTGACCCTGTGCTCAGATTCAATGGGTTAGTAAATGGATGGATGGATGAAGAGGACATGTGAGGAGTCAGGTTTGCTGATCCCACACTAAGAATGCAGCCCCCCGTGGTGTGTGAGGACAGGCGTGCAGTGTAAGGTAAGACCCCCTTGAGTTGACTGCACGTGGGCCCACAGATCTCCCTCCCGAGTTCCCCTAATTCTGATCACGACGTCTCCTTTTCAACAACAACAACAACATTTATTTCTATAGCACATTTTCATACAAACAGTAGCTCAAAGTGCTTTACATAATAAGGAATAGAAAAATAAAAGACACAATAAGAAAACAAAATAAATCAGCATTAATTAACATCGAATTAGAGTAAGGTCCAATGGCCAGGGGGGACAGAAAAAACAAAAAAAACTCCAGACGGCTGGAGAGAAAAAAATCAAATCTGTAGGGATTCCAGGCCATGAGACCGCCCAGTCCCAGTTTCACCGTACCGTTAGCGGTAATGGCCGTCATGGAGCAGTCAGATGAGCGTGAACGTCTCTTTTTCTGTTCTTTAGGTTAAAGTGGCAATCTTGAAGTACATCGAGTCTCTTGCTAAGCAGATGGACCCAGCTGACTTTGTCAACTCCAGTGAAACACGACTGGCTGTTTCCCGAATTATAACTTGGACAACCGAACCAAAGAGCTCAGACGTGAGAAAGGTAAAGTATCTGCAAGACAACCAGTCGCCCTGCCTGAAGCCTGACTGCCATTGATATTCGGCTGTCAGAAAGTTACAGTGAATGCCAAAGCCAAATTATATTTACAGGACGTGTTTCATTTTAAATTAATGATTATTCCCCAAATCTTTGTAGTTGTTGAGCCATGAAATGAATTCAGGCTTCAAAAACGGTAGAAGTGCCCAGTAGTCGTTCTTAGTTTTCACCAGCGTCATTATCAATTTTCACAAGGTCATGACATGTGTTGATTTATTTCTCATTCCTATTTTACGCCAAGTCATATGTTGTATTAAATTTATATGCTCATTTAGAAGATGGTACAGACATTTAAAACATTGTTTTCAGGCAAATCGTTAGCTGAGAAGGTTTTGAGAAGCGGCCGCTTATTAGATTTCTGGATTAGCTGTTAAATATTTTGCGTTCCTTTTCGTGATCAGTATTTTTATTTCATTTTGAGCCGTGTGTATTGTTAAGTTTTGACTTTAGGAGAAGTGAATTGTTGCATAATGGGTAAGATGTCTGATCACAGCCACACAAGACTGACCCTGGCAGCCAGCGCATACGAGAGCAATGGGATTGTGTACCTGAGGATCACGTGGGTCAGTACACCGTCACCGATAGCCTGGTACAAGAGTGCTGGGAGCGGGCACAGATATGGACAGTTTGGGGGGTCCCCAAGGACTGAATTGGGAATCCCTGGACTAGGTGCTTAGGACCCCAACAGTACTTGGATGGGAGACCAACCCGGAAAAGCTTGGGCTGCTGCTGAAAGAATTGTTGGAGAGCCCAACAGGGGGCGCTAACCCTGTGGTCTGAGTGTGGGTGCAGTGACATGGGGACACTGGGCTGTAAAATTGAGGTGCAGCACTGAGGTCCCGACTCTCTGTGGTCATAAAAGATCTGTGGGTATCTTTCATAAATAGTAGGGTGTACCCTGATGTGCCTAGTCGTTCTGGCCCCCCTAATCACCCCCAAGTCTTTAATTGGCTAACTCTCTCTGTCACCCCTTCACCACCTAACACAGTGATTCTTAACCTTATTTTGAGTCACGGACCCCTTTAAGAATCTGATGAAAGCTATGGACCCCTTCCCCAGAAATATTCACCTGTATGGTGACTGCGATTTTTCGCGTGCGACATTTTTCTCACCAGCATGTAATTCACGCATTAGGCTTAGATGAGATGAATACTTGTGAGAAAAATAACATTGAGAGACGTAACGCGTGAGAAAAATCAACTTTATCAGGCTGTATAGCTGTATAGGGTTAGCGCCCCCTGTTGGGCTCTCCAACAATTCTTTCAGCAGCAGCCCAAGCTTTTCCGGGTTGGTCTCCCATCCAAGTACTGTTGGGGTCCTAATATCAGTGTTCATTTTTATGTGACCCTCATGGACCTCTTGAAACCCTAGGCGTCCATGGACCTCAGGTTAAGAACCCCTGAGCTAACAGCTAATGTGTGGTGAGCGTACTGGCGCAGGAATGGCTGCCGTTGCATCGTCCAGGTGTGTGGCGCACATTGGTGATGGTTGAAGTGGCTCCCCACTCTCTCGCTTTGAGTATTATTATTATTAGTATTATTATCATTGCTGGGCTGTACGCCATTTTGCTTGATCATCAGAGGGGATGGGTGGGGTGTGGTGTCACCCCTGGTGAATTTTGCGTACTCATTAGAGGTGGAAGGGGGGGCTGGTTTGGGTCCCCCTTGGTGCGTTTAGTGCTGTCATCAGAGTGGGGACCCCCTTGGTGATTAGAGATTGAGCGCGGTGATAGTCGAGATGGAGAGCGATCATCGGAGCAGCAATGTGCAACAGCCCACCATCGTAAACAATAGCAACTTCCGACCCACCGGCAGCAGCCAGCAACTGACCCCATGGTCGAGAAACACTTAAATAGATTACAGTCTGTTATGAGGCGAAAAAAAAGGGGAATCGTATTGTAAAAGATGAAAAGTTGGGGCCCCACCTTGGAGACCCCGTAGAACTGAATGAAGAAAATAACAAAAAGGGACGCGGCAGAAATTGCGGTGACGTCTTGCCAGACGTGAGTCCGTTACTGGACTGGAACAAGACGCCCGGTTTCCTGGTTAAGCAGTCATGTGGCAGGAAGAGGCGGGGCCAGGTGGACGGCCATCGAGAGTGACGTAAGCGAGTCAGTGGCTGTCAATCCTGCATTCTGCAGAGGGGCATTCGACCACAGCGCCAACCCCTGGTCTCCAGAGCCCTTCGGCTGTCTCCCACATGGTATTCATCTTCTATTGGTTCACCTGCCATGTAAAGGTCATACACACACAATGCGCCGATATCATTTTATCAGATCAAGTTCCATTATATGGATTTACTTCGCAAACTGCTCCCCTGTGGTGCAATAGAAGAGTCATTGGAAAACAAAACTGCCGCACTTCCACTTGAACTTCAACCCCAGATGGAGCCACTTGGAATGGCCACGGAGCGAAGTGACGGTGACGCCGCTGCGGTGGCTCGTGCAGTCATCTGCTGTTCAGCTGTCACATTTTTTTCATTTTTCTCTGAAGGTTTCTTCTTTTCCGCCTTTGCCTCCAGGCTTTATGCAGGGACAGACAAATTGCTTAAACCGGATTCTGCCAGTTTCTTTCAGGTTTTTGACAAGGCTGAACTTTTATAGTAATGACTGCATTTTCATTAATATGAATTATTTAAATTACCTTTATATTGCACAGATATCCACTTTCACAAATGCCCAGGGCCTGATATGCCGTATTCTCAACCTACTGCGGCCTTCTAGTTTGTGACACTGGAAGCTTGTTTAAGTCCGTATGAGGGGATCTCCAAAAGTCCATTTGATTTAATCGAAATAAGAGAGATGACCCCCAAATTCCTGTCTTTCTTCACAAATCATATTCATCCTGCACTTCTCCACATCCTCAACCTCAATGCACTTTTGTAAACCCATTTTATTCAAAAAGACCCCGAAAAATCCCCTCCATTCATTGCCTTCATCGCATCTTCCCGATCCTTCTAGCATTTTCCACACGTGTTGGCCTCGATTTTGGGGAAGAGCCGGAAACCACAAAGTGACCTTGTGGGCCAAGTACGGCTGATCCCAGAGGCACCGATGAAGAGGACGGTCCTGGTGACTCGAAGAGCAAGAGTGCTGCTGTGGAGACGTTCAGCTTGCACTTGGGGCGACCTCTCGTGAGATTTGGGACATCTTCAGCCAAACATTTCTTTGTGGTGACGACAGGGGACCTTGCCCCACCTGGACGCCTGGAGAAGGGAAAGACCAGTAAAGGGGCGATATCTTCCTTGGGGGCGCAAGGGGGCAACCCCCCCTGGATTACATCAGGGTCACGGATGGAGAGCTTGGAAGCTCAACCCTGTTGGGGTCTGTGGCCACCACCAGGGGGTGCCTGGACCATCTCAGAGTCCTGGACGGCAGTATTTCCACCAAACCAGGAAGAGGAACCGGCTACACCTGGAGTGCTTCCGGGTGTCCATGCAGCACTTCTGCCACACCAGGAAATGCTGCAAGAAGATCATCAGCGAGCACATCCGGGTGTACTATAAAAGGGGCCACCGGAGTCGGGAGGAAGAAGACGGAGCTCGTGTGTGGAGGAGTGAAGGCTGCAGAAGAGAAGAAAAGAGTGGAAAAGGCCAGTGAACATTGTGGGTGGCTAAGTGACAACTGTGAATCAAAGCGCGTCTTGTGGACATCTGGGGTCGTGTTGGTCTTTGTCCAGGCTGATCCTTCCAGAGTGGAGATGTCTGAAACTGGGCCCACCACTCCTGGATAGTCTTGTGAAGCTTCCTACCGGCGATAAAGAAATGCCACGAGCAGAGCACTCGCTTGTTCTCATCGGAGAGATTCACTCGCCGGGCACACCACGTTCACTTCCATCTCCATATCTCGTCTCCGTGATGACCTACAAACCTGAAAGTCGCAGGAAGTTTTTGTAAATAGTTGAATAAAATTCCCTGAAAAAATCAACCCCAGGGGACAAATTCGAAAGTCCATGGGAAGGGAATCTCTCCTCCTATTATTACCGAGCAGTAGGACTTGGTCTGTTTGTTTGTTGCTCCACCTTTGGCCACTGGGGGTACTCTGAGGTCTCAAACACTCGACTTCTGTTTGTTTGTTTTTTTTTCTTGCACTTCATTGTCCTCCCATCTCAGGTGGTCGCTTTTCTCCAGTTTGTACATTTGGGCAGCAAATTTTGGCTAAATATCCTTGGAAGAACACGACTGGCTATGTCTGCCTTCAGGGGTCCCCAATATTTTTTTAATGTAGATGTTTTGTAAGCGTTTGTAGTAAGTCATAGACATTGCCATTGCGGGTTTATCTGATGTTTGTTAACAATTACACGGTAGATAAAACTTTAAAAACAAAAAAAAAAAGGACGTGAATCGACAAAAGAGTGCACTGGATGGGTTGGGAATGGTGGGCCGCTGTGTGAAAAACCGAATAAACTGGCAATTTTGTCAAAACTTCCCAGATAGAAAAAGAGGAGATTCCCGGAAAAACCAAACCAAAGTGAAACGGCACGTTTATGTCAGGCCCTATAACACCTGGGGGGAGCGGGGGGCTCGATGCCACAGTAGGGCAGTCCAGGGCCGGTGCCCACCACGCACACCGTGCTGCCCAGGTAGCACTACAGTCTGTGCACTCCTACATTATCCAAGAAATATTGACTGTTGTAGGCAAGAGAGTTTATTACATTAAATACTTAGTCAAATTCAAATAAATTAAGAGTTGAATAAACTGCACAAAATGCATAAGCAAAAATTATGAAAAATAAAAATAGGGAGATGTTTTGTTTTTATTCAGAATAAAAATCTGCCAGTGGGGTAAGAAAAGTTTACGTGACAGAAATTCTTAAAATAAGCTAAATAAACTTAAATACAAATTCTTTGATAAGTCAATAAATCTTACAGTAAAGAAAATAAGATTTATTTGCTTTTAATTTTCAGTAAATATTTTAATAATAAAAGCAAATAAATCTTCTTTTCTTTACCGTAAGATTTATTGACTTATCAAAGAATTTGTATTTAAGTTTATTTAGCTTATTTAATGGCAGGCTGTAAAAACTGATCCCTTGGCTTTTATTTCATGTTTGTGGCGATGTCACCGTGTTTCTACCTAGACAGGAAAAAGTGCTGACGTCGACCAAAGAGCTCGAAAAGCAGTGTGCCAGCACATGCCAGTGTGGGGAGTGCCCAGCGACTGTGGTTGGGGGGCTTGGCAGTGATGGACCCGAGGTAAAGAGAGACAGACAGTGACACCGAAATGACAGCAGAAGGCCAAATAAACCTTTTAGTGTCCCCTCCAGGAAGACTGGCATTAAATCAGTCATTGGCCTGTGGGGTGGCAGCACACGGTCCCAGACTGAAAGGTGTACACACGGCGTCCGGGCGTGGATGTGTCCCCAAGTATGAGTTCAAAGCCACCTCACCTCAGAGGTCCTGTGAATCTGACATTGTGGAATCTAGGGGGTTGAAAAAGAAAGTCTCAAAATGTTCCATTTTTGCATTTGTGATTATCTGAAATTAATTTCAGAATATTTTAAAATATTTATCTGAAGATGACTGAGCCGTAAAAACAACTCAATGCCAATCACAAGCACAAGGGTGCAGGAATGTTCAAGAATGAATAACAGCTAACTACGAGTGAACGGCCACTTTCCCACAACATCTCACCTGCAATTTTATTTTACATCTTTTAAATGTCGGCATTAATGCTGACCCTGCTGGGGGAAAGTTAAAGACGTGCACTTAATAACTTAACGAGTAAAAGTTACACTCAACCACAGGGCACCGTTAATACCAGCTTGTGAGGAGAAGCAAGGCAGCCATCACCACGAGAGCCAACGGCTGCAGCACCTCAGAGCTTTGGCTTTCACAAAACGGATCATATTAGAATTTACAGCTCTTATATCCTATCTATCTATCTATCTATCTATCTATCTATCTATCTATTATATAGTGCCTTTCACCTATCTATCTATCTATCTATCTATCTATCTATCTATCTATTATATAGTGCCTTTCACCTATCTATCTATCTATCTATCTATCTATCTATCTATCTATCTATCTAT
>JANRMT010062816.1:21643932-21669298 GCA_026402145.1 Polypterus bichir lapradei | reverse complement strand
CCCAGTTTCTTAATGAGAAGTCGACTATATTGCTGATGACGCCCTTATTGCTCAAGTGACATTTTGATGCTTCATTTTAGTGGCCTCGCTTGCTTCGGTTCCCCACCCTTAATTGCTTATTTCGGTCTTAAAGAGCTGCATTCACTGTGTTTTAATGGCTCCTTATTAGCAATAAGATGTCAATGACAAAGCAGCCAGCAGTTCTCCATCTCGCTTGTTTCCATCTCTGTGGGTTCATCTTGCACCGTTTGAATTAATAAAACACTTAATAGAAAATGTGACAGACTGAAAATCAAACGTTTTAGGCTTCAAAGCATTTGGATGACATCCTTGGAAAAGAACCTTACATTGCAGACTAGCAAGCCATAAAATGAAATCAGGTGTGAGATTTAATTAAACAATTGGGTTGGAATGAAAACCTGCGGCCCTCCAGGACCGACGCTGCCCACCCCTGGACTACTGGATGATAACGTGCATACAAGACCATAAGATCAAGACCCAGAAGGGGGTGAGTTAGGGTTGATTTCACCCTACAGTATTTGTAGTCGACCAATGAGAAACAGGCGTGCCAAGTTTCATGAACAACACTCCAGCCGTTCGGGAGTGATGCTGGAACACACACACACACACACACACACACATGCATTGACTTCTATATCTACAAGGTGTGATCAAAAGGTAGGGTGAATGTCGATGCAGCGCACCATCCAAGAGCAACGCGGAACAACTGAATGTCACGTCCATCCTAGAGCCGAGTTTGTGAGCAGTTTCAACTCGTTTGATGCTCTCAGTCGTTTGTGAGCCACTGTTGAGTTCAAGTGTGTTTTTCAAGTGTGTCGTTAATCACGGATATCGAGCAACGCATTAACATGAAATTTTGTTTCAAATTGCAAAAAAGCTCAGGAAACCCATCAGATGTTAAAATCAGTTTATGGTGACACTGCATCGACAGTGAAGGCTGTTTACGAGTGGTGTGATCGATTTTGTAATGTATCTGACTCGGTTGAAGACGAGAAAAGATCAGGACGTCCTTCAGCATCAAATGTTGAAATGGTTTCATTCCTCATCGTGACAACACTCCTCGTCACAAATCCCTTCTAGTACGACAATTTCTGTCGAATAAAAAAATTACGCTGTGTCCACATCTACCTTATTCGCCAGATCTGGCAGCGTGCGACTTCTGGCTGTTCCGTAAATTGAAAATGACCCTGAAAGGCAAACAATTTCAATCCACTGAGGACATCCAGGCAGCCACGACAGCCCAACTAAAGACCCTGTCGGAAAAAAAACTTGCAGAACTGCTTCACAAAGTGGCAGGAGCGTTGGCATAAGTGCATTCGAAGTGGAGGAGGAGAGTATTTTGAGGGTGACTAGTAGTTCTAAATCTTTTACTGCAATAAACGTTTCTCTTTTAAAACATTCGCCATATTTGTTGATCGCACCTCGTATAGAAGATTACATTCAGTCCATCCTTGCAGTGTTGGCCCTTCTTTTTTTCAATTCGCCCTGGCATGCTGCCTGCCAACCAACTTCTGGGCCAAATCCTGACTGATGGCTGCCGCCCATTCTTGCAGAATCAGAATTTGGGGTTTTTGTTTGCCCACCCGCCTCTTAATGGGATTATGAAGGTCTGGGGAGTTTCCTGTCGTTTTGTTCCCTGACCCCACTCAGTTCTCACTTTGACCTTAACGGCCCGGTGCTCCATCACTGTTGGTCACCAAACTATTCTTGGATGGGTGGGAGACGTTGCTCTCGGAGGATGAGAGGGGAGGAAAAGGGTCTGTTTGATTGACAGGTGGACTCACCCTGCTCCTCACCACAATCCATATCGGTGAAGAAGGAGATGAGCCAGAAGGTGATGCTCTTGTTTTACCAGTCGGTTGACGTCCCCACCTCAGCTGAGGTCCTGAACTTTGGATGATGATGGAAAGAATGAGATTGGCACTCCGTGGGGTGGCAGGGTAACAAGCACAGACATCTGGGAGAGACTCTGAGTAGCGCACTGACCCTCCACATCGAGAGGAGCTAATTGATGTGATTGGTTGCACACACCCCATGGCCACCTTCCCTGCAGAGGAGGAGACCCCGAGAAAGACCCAGGGCTGTCTGGAAGTATTGTATCCCCCAAATGGCCTGGGAATAGCTTAGCATGAGTTGGCAACTGCAGCTGGGGTTAGGGACTTCTGGGTCTCACTGTTAGGACTGTTGCCCAGCTGCCCGGTCCTGGGGAATCGGTGGAAATCGAATGAAAGAACGAGCGGCCAACCAAACAGCAAAACTCCAGGCGGGGAAATAGAGGAACGTCAGCATCGGTAAAACTCCAAGGGGGGACCACAAATGCCGGCACGAGTTGGGCTTAGGGACGTCTGGGTCCCACAGTTAGGACTGCTGCCCCCCCCACAGCCCAGTCCTGGGTAAGTGTTAGAAAATGAATGAGTGGACTTGGGGGCGCTTCACAAAGGAGGTCTGTTTGTTAGAAAATGGCCGCCTGACGCTCATTCGAGCCTTGCATCGGCACACGTTTCAGTCCAGTCGCCTGGTTTGTGCGTTTTCCTGTCACGTAATCCCTTAGCGTAGCGAGCAGACGGCGCCAGTCAGCCAGCGTGGCCGACGTCCAATTCTCGTCAGGCAAACGGATCTTCTCAAGCGTCTTATTAGAGCCGCCTGAGGTGTGGGCAGACGATTTAAGGGAGAGGAGTGAATATTGTGACACCCCTTTATGGTTCAGCCCTCTAGTCTTCATGCTGTGTCCTCTACTAACTGTTTCCATGGTCTGCATTCATCTGCATGAGTTTTGCTTTGATTTCTTTTCCAGTGGCTTTCGTTGCCAGTTTTGTATTTCACTTTTGATTTCGGCCTTGACTGTTTCTCTCACCTGCCACTAACGCTCCTCTCATTTTGTATTTGTTCAAACGGGGATGTTCCCAGTAGCAGATCACTCGATGGCATTGAGGATCAAATCATTTGGGCAGAATTCAAACTGGGAGGGGAAACCAAAAGAATCAAACAATTTGGATCTGAAAGAAAAAGACGCGTGGCGGGCAGGCAGGCGGCAGTTTGTACGCCACTCAGTCGAAGCTCACGGTGGCCACCTTTGGTAAAATCTGAAGAAGGCCCGCCGTCGGTTCGTTCTGAATTGGGTTTGGAGCCAAGCCTGGCTGCAGGATTTGGACGACCTTCGCCTTTCTGCGCCTAAATTTGCCCCTCGAGCTGAAATGAGCTCGTCCAGTCGCTTCATTCTGAGCTTTTAATCACGCGGATGTGGGCACAGTTTCTGTGTACCAACTGCTTGCCGTGACCCGAGATGTTTACTCAAACCACTCAAGTGGAAGTTTACCGCCAATCGCTTTTTGGAAAAGGCGCAATGTCTCTGAGTTTCGGCGTAGAAAATGTGCTTGGGAACAACCTAATTCATGGCGCCACAACGCCAAAAAATAAACCAGCATGTGTGCCATTTCACTGGTGTGCCGGGAAGTGACTCGATGGGTAATTTTCTCTTTTTTTTTTTTTTTGTTTGTTTGTCTAAGCATGCTTGACTATGACACGGAGAACATGAACTCTGACGAGATCTACAGCTCCCTGCGCGGCGTGACAGAAGCCATCCAGAGTTTCAGCTACCGCAGCCAGGAGGATCTCAACGAGCCGATCCGGCGGGATGGCAAGAAAGACGACGGCGTAAGTGGGCTGAGCGCCAGAGTTCACATTTACTAGCATCTCAGTCAGCAGCGCTGGTCTGCGTAAAGCACACGGGATCAACGCTCATGATTTGAGTTTGGGGTCACCCAGAAGCGTTTGTGTTTTTGATAGAAATTCTCGGTAACGCTTTACATTACGGGCCCATAATTCCACTGTAACTACTACCTGTAGAAGTACTATGAGTTATTACTCCGTACTTACTGTGTAATGCAAAGTAACGCTATAGGTAATTACTCAGTTGTCGTTGTTATTCCACAGTTTATATAATTACAGTGTAACAATTTATCACTGACCCAAAAACAAGTGTACTTACTGTACATACAGTCAAAGTAAAAAGAATGTGAACGCCTAGGAATTCTCTCTATTTGTGTCTAATTCCCATATAACACCTGGTCGTATCTTCATGTCAGTCCCAATAATGAACACACACCGTCACCTGGAACTAAAGATACACAGACTTTCAGAGAATTGGTGACCATATTGAATAAATCATTCAAACTGTGAAACTGAAGGTTGGATAAAGTAAGTGGACCCTGAGCTAATGACTTTTAAAAAGCTCACTGCAGTCCGAATTTAGCACACGTGGAGTCCATTTAATGAAATGAGTTCAGAGGTGCGGGGGCCCAGAATGACTTTGATTGATATAAAACACGATAAAGTTTGAGTTTGAGCCTTTGACAAGATGGGGATCACGCCTCGCACTAAAGAGCTGTCTGAAGAGCTACGACGGAGAATTGTTCATCTACATGAGGCTGGAAAGAGTTACGAAGTCATCTCGGAGATTTGAGATCTTCATCAGTCTACTGTTAGGCAAGTTGTCTATAAACGGAGACCATTTGGTATAAGTGGGCGCCCTGCCAAGATGACCCCCAAGAGCACAAGGCAAAGTCAGCACTGAGGTCAAGAAGAACCCTAGAGTGACAGCCAAGGACTTGAAGAAGTCATAAGAACTGGCTGACATCTCTGTTCACCAGTCAACTACACGCAAAACATTGAACAAGAAAGGAGTCCATGGCAGGACACCAAGAAGGAAGCCACTGCTATCAAAAAAAAACGTCGCTGAACGAGCACTTGGACGCTCCACAACGGGACTGGGAAAATGTCTTGTGGAGTGAAGAAACCAAAATTAAGCAATTTGGGAGGAACAACATTTGGCGTAAAAAGGGCACCGCATATCAACATCAAAACATCAGCCCTACAGTAAAGGATGGTGGCCTGGACAGCTTGCCATCATTGAGGGGAAAATGAAGTCACAAGTTTATCGACAGATTCTCCAGGATGATGCGAGGCTGTCTGTCCGTCAACTTAAGCTCAGAAGAGGCTAGGTGATGCAACAGGACAACGAGCCCAAACACCTCAGCAAATCCACAGCACGATGGCTTCAGAAGAACTGACTCGGCCTTGTGGAGCGGACCAGTCAGAGCCCAGACCTCAATCCTATTGAATGACTTGAAGACAGAGAGCCACACACAGAAGACAAGCAAAGAATATGAAGAGTTAAGGCAGGTCTGCAGAGAAGAAGGGGCTCAAATCGTGCGGGGGGGCAGTTACAGGAAGCGCCTGGTTGAGGTCATTGATGCCAAAGGAGGGTCAGCCAGTTATTCAATCCCAAGGTTCACTTACTTTTTCCACTACCACTGTGAACGTTGAATGCGTTTGTAAAATAAAGACACGAAAGAGGAGTTTTTTAAGTGTCATTGGGTCAGGACCTGTGACGTAGATGACGATCAGATCACTTTTTATGACCAATTCAAGCAGTAAAGTGTATCATTCCAAAGGGTTTAAATACGTTTTACTTTGACTGTAGTTACGATGTATCCGTACTTTCAAAATGTAATAAAAACATCAGGGTATGCAGCAGATGTTCCACAATCTGGGCAATTTTACTGGAGAATTGCAGTGATAACTGCATAGGTTGTTGGATGAGATTTCAAGATCTGTTTTAAATGGTGAAAACACCTTGGCAAAATGGTTAACGCTTTTGCCTCCCAGATCCATTATCCTGCGATGGAATTCCGTCTGGAGATACGTGTGTGACATTTGTTTGTCCTACTCATGTCTCCCTATGTCTTCTTCATGGGTTTTACTGCCACATCCCAGGGATGGACCTGGCTGTGCCGTAAGATGGCTGCACCGACGAGAGCTCCGAGTCATCTCAGCAAAAAGTTATTATTTATTTTCTTACTACTCACTCTCTTTGTGCCTACTACTTTATCACACTTTCAGTATGACCAGCAAACACTCTTGGAATTAAAATGTACACATTTTATTTTATATAGCTAGTCTATTTTTAACTTTTTTTTTTATTTTATTATTTTTTAGCGTTATTGGATCAAGGCTGAGTGACTTGTTTTTCTCGTCACACACATTTCATTGTATGTTGTCCCTGTGTTAACCTATACTGTATATGACAAATAAACCTAAACCTAACCAAACATGTAGGTTGGGTTACGTGGCCACGTGTGTGAGAGCGAGACTGCTGGTATGTTTGTCAGTGGGCCTTGTAATGGGATGGCTCCCCATCCTGGGTGGTTTCCTGCCTTGTGCCCAGTGATGCTTGGAATGGCTCTGCAGCCCTGTGTACCTTGATTGAATGACGCAAGTTTGGCAGTATTACGTTAGGGATGGGTATAACAGTAGCCCAAAAAATTCAACAGTAAATAGTGGAACACAACTACAAGAATGGGACAACCGCTTGTTTAAGGAGGTGCCCCTCTAGATTTTGAAAAAAAGCGTTAACCATTTTGCAAAGGTGTTTTCACCATTTAAAAAAGATCTTGAAATGTCATCTATGCAGTGTGGCGAGTGGCTGGGGCTGGTACCCAGCCGGGATGCCCGGAAGGACCGGAAGAGGGATTACGCCTCCTCCGGACCTCGAGGGGGGAGCCGCCCTGGTTGGCATGGGGACCACGGGTACAGAGCATGGAAGCTCAACCCTATGGGAGCCCGTGGTCACCACCAGGGGGCGCCCGGATGCCTGTGAAGCCCTGGGGAAAGCCCAGTGCTTCCGGGTGCTCAGCTGGCACTTCTGCCACACCAGGAGGCACCTGGAGCACATCCGGGTGAAGATAAAAGGGGCCGCCTCCCTCCATTCGATAGCTGGAGTCGGGTGGAAGAGGACGAAGCCTGGAGGAGAGGAGAGGAGTGGAGTGGAGTGGAGGCGGTCAGGAGAAGAGGCATCATTGGAAAAAGAGGCCTGGACTTGAGGGTGCTTGGTGCAGGGGCACAGGGTTGTGTGCGCTCGTAAATATGAATAACCGCGTGTTGGTGGTTGAACCTTCGGTGTCCGCCTGTCGGTGTCCGGGCCAGTCTCCACAGCAGTTATCACTGCATTTCTCCATTAAAATTGCCCAGACTTTGGAACATCTGTTAGAGAGTTGTAGTTCCATACCCTGATGTTTTTATTACATTTTGAAAGTGCAAATACATCGTAACTATGTAAGTACACTTGTTTCTGGATCAGTGATAAAGTGTTACATTGTAATCATATTAACAGTGGAATAACAAGGACAACTGGGTAAGTCATTATGACGTTACTTTGTAAGTACGCAGTAATAACTCATAGTTACACTCTACTTGTACAGGTAATTACATGGTAGTTACAGTGTAATTATGGACAGACGCCATCACATTGGTTTCAGAATATCGCCGAGGCGTTACTAGTGTGTGCTGTATAATGGCCATTACTGCTTGGTATGACTGACTTTTTATTTATTATTCGCACCAGCTGTGCCCGGCAGGTAATAAAATCAGTTAAAAATGTTTGCCATCTCTTGCCCTCGGTGTTCACGTTTCTTCCCAGGTGCCCCGTTTCCTGTAAAGTGCAGTGGCTCCCCACTCACTGAGGCGCTTTGAGTGGTGAGAGAAGCGCAATGTACGGTACATGTAAAGAATTATTATTATTATTATTATTAACTCTTTGAGGGCTGAATATCTTTTCCAAAAAACACAGTTTTCTGAAAAGCACAAAAAGCAATCGTTTCACACAGAAATCAACATGAAATGTCTGCTGCTGTGTGCCATGACTGCCGCTTCACCAGGACTGTGTGCCAGGCTGGCAGAGGAAATCACAGTCACAGTGCATCACAATCTGGCTGTATGTCTTGTCATTATAAGTGCCGGTCCTCCCAGGTGAACGTTGCCGTCGGTGCGTCAGCTACACGAACCTGTTCAGCGCCATAATCAGCTGATGCTGCCACCTCACCTTCCCTTCTGATCTCTCGAGTCCAATTCAGCGAGAACATGTAAAACATCGCCCATGGAGTATTTTGCTTTATGTGTCCACTTTGATCTCTCACCAGATGTCATTGTTCTCGCTACTCCTCACGTGAGCGCAGGGAGTCCCAGTCAAGCCAACGCTGCTAACTTTCCTCCCAGCAAAGAGAGTCCAACTAAAGCATAACGGTGGGTTTTGTCCCCATTGATAGTTGATCACCAAAATCAGCCTCTCCTCTTGACGTCCGCCCTGAGTTAAGAGTTAAGCCTGCTCCTCAGACGCTTGTCATTATTTTCGGGATGGCTTTTCCGCCTCCTGTCCCCTTTTATACTTGCCAGCTCTCCCAGCATGCCTCCTACTTGTGGGTCTCACACTCGTTTTTCCTCTCTTGTTGTGTCATCAAAGCCAAGCTGACCAATCAGATTGCTCAGAGGGACTGGACACGCAGACTTTAGTGTTTCATTTTCTGGTCGATATGGCTGCCAAGACCCATTTTCAGCAGCCATTCCTTCAGTGTCCTAATGGTGGACAATTAAGCCTGGACATGGGGAACCGCCCTGCTCTTAAAGAAAGATGGCCGCAGAGTCACATGACCTCGGTTTTATGTCTCATTTTTCACAGTGCAGTGTGCCCATCACTGCACTGGGGCATTAGAATCCACAAACAGACCACAGGGTAAGTGCCCCCTGCTGGCCTCACCAACACCCACCTCTTCCCAAGCTTCTCCTAGATGGTCTGCCTGCTGGTGCTCACAAACTAATAATAATAATAATTCTTTACATTTATATAGCGCCTTTCTCACTACTCAAAGCCCTTCAATGAGTGAGGAGTCTAATGTGTGGCATATCCTCCTGGATGATTGGACGGCACCAATCTTTGCACAAGTACGCTCACCACACATGAGCTGTCAGCTGGTGAAGTGGTGAGAGAGACAGAGCCAGTTAGAGACAAGGGGTGATTAGGGGGCCAGAATGACTAGCCCGGATGTCGGTGTACCCCCTACTCTTTATGAAGGATGCCCAGTGGTCTTTTATGACCACAGAGAGTCAGGACTTCACTTTTACTTTTCATCTGAAGGATGTCACCTGTCACTGCACCAGGGCATTGGGATCCACACATTCAGACCGCAGGGTAAGCGCCCCCTGCTGGCCTCTTCCAGCAGAATCTCAGGCTTTTCCTAGTTGGTCTCCCATCCAAGTACTGGCCGGGCTCGAACAGGCTGAGCTTCAGGTGGGTGACTTCTGAAGTGCTGGTGGTGCGGCTGCTGATTATTAAAGACAGGAAGTGTGAAAAGCAGACAGGAGGTGAGCAAAGCACCTCTTTAGGGGACACACACAGATAGCAAGGAAAGGCCCTGAGGGTACACATTGGCCAAGAGATGTCAGGTGGTTTTAAATGTTGTCACAAAAATCAGAGACGAGAGTCATAAAAAGGGTTTGGGGCAGCCACCTGTATAATATAATATTCCCCGGCTGCCAAAGGGGAATTGGATAGCACTGATGTGCTCAGTTCAGAGTCCAAGATCAAACTGCTGAGTTAGCTTGAACATGGCGGCTTTAAAGGCCAGAAAGTGAAATGAAGTCATCAAAGCAGGAATCGGAAGGGTCCTCTTCCATAGGCTCGGACCCGGACGTGACGTCATTAAAAGGCTCTTCTTCTTTGGGGTCTACACCGGAAGTGACATCATTTAAGGGCCTGGAAACCTGCAGTGACATCATTATGGCCAGAACTGGAAGTGACGTCATCCAAGGGGCCAGGCGGAATCTCAGCGCACTCCGCCACCCCCTGGTCTGGCGTGGAATTGCTCTCATTTAGGCCCTTTAGCTGCCTCCCATGCGCACGTGTGTGACATTGTCCTCAACAGGTGACATGGTTAGTGTCCATAAGGTGCCCCCACCCCCCACAGTCCAAACACATTAAGGTTAGGTGAATTGGCATAGCTAAATTGATTTGTGTGTGTGTTCACCCAGAGATAGACTGGCATCCTGCCCAGGTGTGGCTCCTGCCTTGCCCCCGATCCTTACTGGGATTGGCTCCAGCTGCCCCTCCGCCCTGACCTGGGTGGATAGTGATGATCATTTCTTTCTGGGAGTGAGTGAATAAAAACCAAAAAAGAGAAGAAATTAAAAAAAAAATAAACTGCTGGCCCACATGAATATTTGTATTTATTGCCATTCATTTCTATAATGTGGGGGGTATTTGCCCAATTGTTTATTTTTTTTTAATTTTCCACACAGGATTCTCTTGCTTCGGTCAGTCAGTGATGGTGCAGGACTGTGAATTTGACTCCACGTACAGTTTGTAACAATGGGGCCATAAAGTCGTTTGATTCAATGGCCTGAAAGGTCGCGGCCTGATTTATTGACCAATTCACCGGAGGTCCACAATGTCAGAAGGCGCCTGATCAAAGCTTCTCAGCCTGGCCTTTCATCTTGCTAATCAGCAGAGGTCGGCCTCTCAGTTCAGATTGGGCTCTTAGCTGCAGCTCTCGTTTAGACTCCGGCCGGCACAGGAAATGGAGGTTTTACATGAAACAATTGGGTGGCACCGCCGCGGCCTCACAGTAAGGACCAGGGTTCACGCCCCAGGTACTCACGTGTGGAGTTTGCATGTTCTCCCTGTGTCTGGTGCTCAGGTCTCCGCCTGCAGTCCAGAGACCCTCAGGTTAGGTGGATTGGTGATAACTGAATTGGCCAGTGCGTGTGTGCCCTGTGACGGACTGGCCCCCTGTCCAGGGTTTGTTCCTGCCTTGCACGCTATGCCTGCTGGGATAGGCTCCAGCACCCCTCCCCACGACCCTGTTCAATTCTGCTGATTAAGTTTGTATTTTAAGCATCGGTTTTCATAAAGAAACACTTAAGGTGCAAAATCCATGGAACTGCAGCGACAAATGGAGTGACACACACATCGCTAATCGTGGGCCGTTTTCTGCTTTTTATCTTCTTGTAGGTGGGCAGGGAAGGCATAATCGCTTCTCCCATGGCAGACATTCGCGTCGGCCTGGACACGGTGGAAGGTGGTAGGACGGCCCTGGACAACAAGACGTCTCTTCTGAACACTCCGGCGCCGCGCGCCTTCTCCGGACCCCGACCTCGGGAGTACAACCCTTACAACTACACCGACACAATCAACGCCTACGACAAGACTGCCCTGAAGGAGGCCGTGTTTGACGACGATGTGGAGCAGTTTCGTGACGGTAGGTGGCGGACTACACCTGTCCCTTTTTTGCACGGTCTTTCTAACTTTCTTTTGTCTTCTCCTCCTCCTCCTCCACTCTTTTGCACAATTAAGGAATGAGATTTGCGGTGGGCTGGCACCCTGCCCGGGATTTGTTCCTGCCTTGCGCCCTGTGTTGGCTGGGATTGGCTCCAGCAGACCCCCATGACCCTATGTTAGGATATAGCGGGTTGGATAATGGATGAATATCTCTCTATATATTATGCAGAGCCTCTTACCTATATATATCTATTATATAGTGCCTTTCAATCTAGTGCAGATTTCTATATATTATATGTTGCCTCTTCTATCTAGTGTGTCTGTCTATATGTCTATTAAATAGTGCCTTTCCTATCTGTCATATAGTGCATTCAAAATCAATTTCTGAAGCACTTCACAAAGCAGGGCAGCACGGTGGCGCAGTGGGTAGCGCTGCTGCCTCGCAGTTAGGAGACCCATCTGGGTTTGCTTCCTGGGTCCTCCCTGCCTGTGTGGAGTTTGCATGTTCTCCCCGTGTCTGCGTGGGTTTCCTCCCACAGTCCAGAGGCATGCAGGTCAGGTGCATTGGCGACCTTAAATTGTCCCGTGTGTGTGCTTGGTATGTGTGTGTGTGTGCGCGTCCTGTGGTGGGCTGGCACCTTGCCTGGGGTTTGTTTCCTGCCTTGTGCCCTGTGTTGGCTGGGGTTGGCTCCAGCAGACCCCTGTGACCCTGTAGTTAGGATAAAGCACATATCTCCATAATGGATGGATGGATTTGTTCACCGTCATCCCGCAATTGTGTTAGAAATGTCAAAAGTAAGGCTGCGTGTGAAAGTCCGCACGACCCCTTAAGAGCAGGCCTGCAAACACAGACAAACGTAATGGGTAACCCTGAGGTTGTGGGTTCAAATCCCACCACTGACGCTGTGCGACCCTGAGCAAGTCACATGACCTGCCTGTGCTCCAGATGGGAAACCAAAAAAAAAAAACAGAAGCAGTTGTGTCGTAAGTGGCCTCGGATAAAAGTGACAGCCAAATAAGTCAATGTGGACGTGAATGACTTGAAGTTCTAGGTGGTCCGCCCTCAGATTTTTATACTTACAGTTTGTGGCTTTCTTAGAGCACGACTAACAAGACGTAAACTGCCAGGGGCCAAAGAGCATTCAGTTTTATGTGTACACAAATTCTCCTCCACGCAAAATAAATGCGCAGGATTGTCCTCCCAGGGCACTGTTGGCAAAATACGGAAGAGTGCAATCAAAGAGAGTTTGCAGTACAAACCTGCTCGGCTTCAGAGAGTGAAATCTGATCAACGGTGACTTGCAGACAGAAGGACACGGAATGGCAGCCCAGAAGGTTAGGCCTTGCTTGGTGACATTTGGAGAGGCGACGTCTGCTCATTTGGGGACCTCAGATGGAGTGGCCAGGCCTCGAGGAGGAGGGCCATTATATAGTTTGGGTATCTGCTGGTTTGCATTCACCCTGTAATCATCCGACTTCAGTTTATATAAAATGCGCCGCGAGGTCAGTGGGCCGTACTTAGCGTTGAAGTTTTAATTTAACGCACTGAGGGCCACCAGAAGTGATGCCTGTCCCTGCTGCTCTGGTCTCAACAGTGGATGGGGTGCCAGTCAGTCACATGGCGCACACACACGCTCGTTCCCACTGTGCCAGTCTAGAGGTGACGTCTTATCCAACACATAGGGAGACACCTGGATGTGACCTCGCCAGAGTGGCACGGCTGGCATTTAACCCGGGAGCTCTTAGGAGTAAACGCTAACCCCAGCACCACACGTTTATTCAAAGAGATAAATGGTGAGAGGATTGAAGAAAGACCCCAAACTATGGACAACAGCAACAGACCCCCTGATGTCCACAGATTGGGGTCTTCCTTCAGTTCTCTCACTGTTTCTGTTCATTCTTTTATTGTGCCCTTCCACAGCAGCAGACTCCGTTAATTGCCGTTCTGAATTGACTCCTTGGTCGAGTGACAAAGTCCGGTCTTTGTATTGCGGGTCATAATTGTGACCTCTACTGGAAATGATGAAGTGGACGGATGAAAGATCAAAGTGTCTTTACTTCTGAGAAGACGTCTTTATGAAGTCTCAGAGTCAGCGTGGCGTTATACCTTTTAAAATGAAGATGGGTATGCCGGACGCCTGACGTCGGAGAGTGGCTGTGCTCTACGCTTAGTGGGGACGTCTCATGAAGGCTCAAAATTCAGCAAACTGAAACTGCGTTAGGCAGAAAGCGGCCCGTTGTTTAGCATCTGATAAAGTTCGGTTTGTAGTTTATGGTACAGAAGAGTGCGGGTGAAACACATGATAAGAAAAAAGAGGAGAAAACGTCAAGACGAGCACCACCATGTGGTGTCTCTCCTTTTATAAGTCATTGTCACTTAAGATCATGCAATCGAAACTCGTTTGTAGACGCGACTCTCCTTGTTGATTTATCGGACTGGAGGCCGACAGACTGCGCGCTCAGAGTCATTAAATCTGCCAGCCGTCATTTCACTGACTACACAGGAAAAGGAATTTGGTTTGGATTTGCTGTATACAACACCTTCAGGAAGTCTGCAAAAGCCCCTCACCTGTTCACTTTTGGCTAAAATCAATTACAGTCATCACGACACTCGATAACCCAGAATCACAAAGCAAAAACAGATTTTAGAAAACATTTTAAAAACTATATCAGAAACTAGGCGTGCTGGGCGTCTAAGACACGTAGTAAACTAAGCAGTGTTAACATTTGTAGTGCACCGTGTTATAGACTATTTGGTATGGGATTTGTAAAAACATCGTTAATGTTTGTAAAGCGCCATCTGTTGGAATGTCAAATGCAATGCACATGTCTCTGTTATGTCCCATTTGGTATGGGATTTCTAAAAGCAGTGCTAATATTTGTGTTGCGCCACCTATTGGAGTTACGGAGACATAGCAGCCAGCTGGACACACAGATGCACAGACAGACGCTTTTTAGTAGCTGTGCTACCAGTCTTAGGATGGGTTATAATAATAATAATTCTTTGCATTTATATAGCGCTTTTCTCACTAGTCAAAGCGCTCAGCAATTGCAGGTTAAGGGCCTCGCTGAAGGGCCCAACAGAGCAGAGTCCCTATTGGCATTTACGGGATTCGATCCAGCTCAGATCCCTAGCCTCAGAGCCACCACTCTGCCTGGATGGAGTCTTAAGTAATGAACGTGGACCTCGACGTTAATGTTTGCACTGCAACATCTATTGGAAAGTATTTTGGAATGTATGTAGCAATAAAACGCTTGGCATTTGTCTTTCCCACAGATGGCACACTCCAAACATTTGTAGTAATAAAATGCATCACTTCAAACATTTGAGATGTGCCATCTGTTGGAATGACAAGTGCAGTGCATTTTATTACTACAGACTAGCTGTGCTACCTGTCTAAGACAAGCTGAAAATTAAAATGATCAATGTAGACCTTAGAGTTAACATTTACAGTGCACAATCTAGTGGAATGTATTTTATAATGCATGTAGTAATAGAATGCATTACATTTGTCTTTCCAACAGGCGGTGCAGTACAAACATTTGTTGTATTAAAATGCATGTTTGAAATGTGCCATCTACTGAAATGACAAATGCAGTTCATTTTATTACTACAAATGTTTGTGATGCACCATCTGTTGGAATGTCAAATGCAATTCATATGTCTTTGTTATATGCTATTTGGTATGGGATTCGTAAAACTAGTGTTAATGTTTGAGATGTGTTACCTATTGAAATGACAAATGCAATGCATTTTATTACTACAAGCCAGCTGTGCTACCCGTCTACGATGGGTTGAAATCTAAGAAAACAATGCAGGCCTCAGCATTAACATTTGCAGTGCACCATGCACAGTGTATGTTTCTTTTATGTGCAATTCAATATGGGATTACAGGATCAGTAAAAGTAGTGTCAATGTTTGTGATGCACCATCTGTTGGAATGGAAAATGCAAAACATATACTTCTGTTATATGCTATTTAGTATGAGAATTGTGAAAGTAGTGTCAACATTTGTGATGCACCATCTGTTGGAATGACAAATGCAAAACATATACCTCTGTTATATGCCATTTAGTATGGGTTTTGTGGAAGCATTGTCAATGTTTATGGTGCACCATCTGTTGGAATGGAAAATGCAATGCATATGCCTCTGTTATATGCCATTTGGTATGGGTTTTGTTAAAGCAGTGTTCATGTTTGGGATGTGCCATCTGTTTGAATGACAGAGACATAGCAATTGGACAGTCACACAGACACTTATTCTTATTTTAAGGTGGATGTTTGAAATACACCATCTGTTGGAGCGGTGAATTCAGCGAATTTCAATAACTTTGTTCAACAATGGGGCGACCTGGTTGCAGAGAATCCGTGTTCCTTGGCCCGTGACTAAAAGTACACTAACAGCAGAGTGGTATGCGATGCGTGTTTGGACTACCCATAAGTCATTGCCAACGTGTTGTGTTGCGTCAGCTTCTCTCTCTTGCGGTTACGGCCTGATTTCCAGATTGCCTTGACTTTTTGCACTCGCCTCGTATGCGGGCGATGTGAAATTGTAAATGGAACTGATGGAGGGAATGCGGAGTTACAATGCCTTAATGCCCCTCATTTGGCCAACAGACACTCTAAAGGTTAATCTCTGAAGTGCTTGGCACCCATGAAGCAGCTTGAGCAGATTTTAGTTTTTTTTAAATTGTGGTATGAAAATAAACAGGTTTCAGTGTCAAAGTCGAACCTGCTGATGTGAAGACTTGCATTTGACCCAATCATTCCGCTGTCACCGTGCTGATATGTCACCATTATCCTTTAGCTTTTGAAAGGAATACGATACGTGAACGTTTAGAAAAGAAGGTGCTGGGATGCCTCGTCAGCTTTTATCTGAGGCAGATTAGGTGTCGCCGTCTGTTGTGCCAGAGCCAGCCCAGCTGAGGAGCGTGATCTCATTGGTGATTAGCGCAGGAGTGACTCTAATCTGTGCCCACAAGGCCTCTAACAATAGGGTGGGCTCAGCCCTGACTGGCCAGGAATTCAGAAGTGGCAGACATTCAGAGCGCTGCTGCTCGCTGGGATTTGCGCTGCAGGTGCCTCGCTGTCTGGCACCATAATGAAGATTTTACATGACAGGCCCATCTCGGGTTTCACGAATTGTCATCGTTTCATAAGCAGAGGAGAGGAGCGGA
Source organism: Polypterus bichir lapradei (assembly GCA_026402145.1). Taxonomy (NCBI): domain Eukaryota; kingdom Metazoa; phylum Chordata; class Cladistia; order Polypteriformes; family Polypteridae; genus Polypterus; species Polypterus bichir. Next base: position 21,652,992 of record JANRMT010062816.1, on the reverse strand, counting down.
GCAGGGAACAGTGTGGACGGTGATGTTACACGTTATGGAGAAATGAGTGATAGATAAAGGGGACAGATGGCTGGTAAAGTCGTGTTAATGCTATGAAGGAACAATAGGAGCAAAAGTCCAAACAGTGTCGAGTCGTCACTCAGGATGACAAAGTCACAAAGATGACGAGTCACAGCAGGACAGCAGGTACGAACCTGGGGGGTAAAAACGAAATGTTTACACAAAAATACAATCAGCTAGGAAGAGAAAGCCATTCGAATAGGAGCAGGTAATGCCTGGCATGTAGAGCGCCCTCCACACCGGGTGGGACTGGGTGCCCCTCTGCTCCACAGTTTAAAATGACAGACAATTCAGACATTGCGATTGAAGTGCGTGTTGCAGCCTTTTATTTAAGGGGATCGGCACACATTTCAGTCACACAACGCTGTGTCTACACGGCCCCCCATTTCAGGGGTGGCACCAGAATGTTTGAGACACAGCCATGGCAGGTCTGTTAAAGCACTTGTCACGTATCCCAGCATGCACTGACAACTTGAAGTCTGCCATTCGTCGATGTGCTGAAGGTCTTCTCTGCCAAGCCATCTTCAGCTCCTGCTTGTTTCGGGGGGCTTGTCCCCTTCAGTTTTCTCTTCAGCGTACGGAAGGCCTGTTCAGTTGGATTGAAATCGGGTGACTGGCTTGGCCATTCCAGAATTTTCCATTTTTTAGCTTTGCTGTGCTGCCTCAGCCTCATTATCTTGCTGTAGGGAGAAGCGTCGTCCCCCAAGTTTGGAGGTCTTGACTGGACTTGAGCCGATCAGATGTTCATACACACCTCACAAATTCATCGGGCCACTAATGTCAGCAGCTCCATCGTCAATGAAGAGAAGTGTGCCAGGACCTGTGCCAGCCATACATGCCCAGGCCATAACAACACATCCCCAGCACCGCCATGTGGTCTGCTTTGCAGATCCTTGTGGTCTCCACACTTTGTTCTCGCCATCATCATTCTTCATCTCATCGGCCCACAAGACCATCCATCCATCCATTATCCAACCCGCTATATCCTAACTACAGGGTCACGGGGGTCTGCTGGAGCCAATCCCAGCCAGCACAGGGCGCAAGGCAGGAAACAAACCCCGGGCGGGGCGCCAGCCCACCGCAGGGCAGGCCCACAAGATCTTTTCCCAGAATTCCACAGGCTCTTTGAAGTCCTTTGTCACAAACTGCCATCTGGCCCTCCTGTTTTTGTGGTGTTCACCTCGCAGTGTGGCCTCTGGATTTCTGCTCATGAAGTTGTCTCTGACACGTCCACATCGGTCCCCTGAAGTCTGTTACTGGCATTTGGGGGCTTTTTCTTGGCCAGAGTGAGGATTCTTTTGTTATTAGCAGTGGTGGTCTTCCTTGGCCTAGCAGTCCCATTGTGATTTCTGAGCTCACCAGTGCTTCATGATATTCCAGACGGTTGACTTTGGTCATCCTGAGGTCCTTCCCAATGACTCTGATGTTTTGATTCTTCATAATGACTTCGTTGTCTTTTATTGGCACAGCTCAAGTTGTCATGTTGAGCAATGGTGACTACAGACTCCAAAGGGTATCAGCAGGCCGAGGTCTCTGATGAAGCCACGAAACCCACCTGAGGAATCACAAACACCTGTGACGCCAGTCATCCCATCAGACATTATGGTGGCCTGAAATGGGGGCACATAAAGAAGTGTTGTGTAACCAAAATGTGCGCAGATTCTCCTAAATGAACGTCTGCAGTGTGCACTTCAATCACGGCGTCTGAATTGTGTGATTTTAAACTGTGGGAATCAATGAAGAGATGTGTCCTTGTCCCAAACTTTATGGGGGGCACTGCACATGGCACTTTCTCAGCGAGAGGCTGGAGCCACTTCACCCACTACCAGTGTGCAGTACCCACCCAGACAACGTGACAGCCGCCATTTTGTGCCAGAAATGAATTTTTAGGGGGTGAGACCGGGTAGAGACGGGTGATTAGGAGGCCAGAATGACCAGGCCGTGATGGGTGATTTAGCCAGGACATTGAGAAACCCCCCTACTCTGATGCCCAGGGGTCCTTATGACCACAGAGAGTCAGGGTGGGCCGCAGCGTTACGTCCCATTTGTATAGGCCAGTGGGGCATTGGGATCGACACTTGGACCACAGGGTGAGCGCCCCCTGCTGGCCTCAGCCCGGTGTCTCCCTAGGTGGTCTCCCATTCAAGTAGTAGGGGGGTCCAGAGGTGCTCATCCTGAGCTGGAGGAGCAGTTGTGAAGTGCAGGGGGTGCCATGCCTCTCTCTGCCACGATGAGGTTTAAAGTGTGCCTTTCATCGTTCCGATTTATTTAGTCATCATTGGCAGAGCAGGACGTGGTGTTGCCAAAGCAGAGTCGGTACGGTAAATAAACAAACAAACAAATCAACCAACATCCAGACACCTGCCGGCAGCTTTACACCCGCAGGGGTTTACTTCGTCGAATGAGGATGCGTCTGTCATAAACACACAGGAGTGTTTGGTTTTCATTTTTGTTTTTTATGTGTCATTAAGAACTGAGAATATCCTGCACGCAGTTTGCACCTTTGGCCAGGGTGGTCCTCCTTCATTTATTTCTGTAGAGCGGGATAAGAAGAGGCACACTTACCTTCCGTCCCGTCTTTGGACAGCGGGTTTTGAGGAGCAGCCTGTGGTCGCTGAGCTCGAATTCAGTTCACGTTTGTCTTTGTGTTGAGCTTTCAGGACTTCCTGACCCAGTGAAGTCGTCAGATTAGACGTCCAGCGCCCCTCATATCAGCAAAAGAGCAAAATGACAGGATTGGGCCGCTTGTGTGGGAGTCCTCTGGGGGGCAGGTGTACCAACCCCTCCCCCCCACACACGGTGTGCTTTCTGCCTGCAGCCTCACTAGTCCATGATGGCCGCTGCTGACCCCTGACCTGGAACTGAACGAGCGGGTTTGAAAATGGATTGACGAGTGTTGAATTTATCTTCTATTAAGAAACACGCGGCCCTCCGGTCCTGAAGTAACGGTGGCTCATAAACAGCAAGCTGAACTTTTCCGCTTTGGCAACACAGTGTTTTGTTTCAAGCTTCACAGTGACCATATTACTTTCCAATGCCGTGCTTGTTTGTCTTCTTTGTCATTTCTCGTCTTGTCCTCGTTCTTGCGTTTTTTTATCCCGTATTTGAAAAGCTACAAACAGTGTTGTCATTTTGACCGAAACGTAAACGTGTGCACTTCAATCGCGTCTCAATTGCTCGATTTGTAATTTTCAGCTGTGGAACAGAGGGGCAAATCCAGGAACAAATGGGTCTCGCTGCCAAGCATGTTGGACAGGAGTGTCTTCCATGATGTGCCTGACACTCAGCAGATGTCGCCACCCTTGTTTTTCCTTCTTATCATTATGGAGTTCTTTGTCACAGTTGGTGATCAATAAAAGAAATTCTTACACTTGATTATGAGTTCAGAAGACATATGTAGCGTCTACTGGGGGATTATCAATAAATGGGCTTGCGAGGATCGTTCAGCTCTCCAGTGAGACGCTTAGCAGATGGCGCTGCTTTTCTTTCGGCCATAATAATTTCTCAATAGTTTTACTTTTCCACGGTCGTCACACCCTCAGATTTTTTGGACTTTCCCGACCCCCTCCATAAGCTCCTGATTTAGGCAACAGTCCGCGAGTACCTGCAGGTTGCCACACCGTATGTGCTTTATGCTCAGCAGATGCCGCAGCTGTCATCCCTCTTCTTCCTATCGCATAATTGACTTCTGCAGTTTGCTTTGCACTCAGCAGATGTCTCTGCTGTTTGTGATGACCTTTTAATCTTCTGTAAGAAACACACAGACGCAACTCTCTTCACCGAGGTCAGTGGAGTCTCAAATGTGCCAGCACATATCAGGTAACAACGTCCGAGGAAGACCAAGACCAAGGGTCTCGCCCAAGCAGTTCATGAGTACCAGCAGGTTACTATGGCCTATGTGCCTGACACTCAGTGGACACAACAGCTGTCCTTCTTCCTATCTTTTAATCAGCTTCTGCAGTTTGCTTCACACTCAGCAGATGTCTCTGCTTTTCATGATCACCTTTTAATCTTCTATAAGAAACACACAGACGTAACTCTCTTCACTGAGGTCAGTGGCGTCTCAGATTTGTTGATTTGCCAGCGCATATCACGTCAAGAGTTTCAAGGAAGACCAAGATCAAGGGTCTCGCCCCAGCAGGTTGCCATGGCCTGTGTGCCTGACACTCAGTGGGCACCACAGCTGTCCTTCTTCCTATCCTGTAATCAGCTTCTGCAGTTTGCTTTGCACTCAGCAGATGTCTCTGCTCCTGATGATCACCTTTTCAATCAGTTTGCTGTCACTTCACCGAGGTCAGTGGCGCCTCAGATTTGTTGATTCACCAGCGCGTATCACGTCATAAGTTTCGAATAAGATCAAGGGTCTCGTCCCAGCAGCTTGTGTGTAATCCTGTGACAGACGGACAGACATTCGCATTTTATTTAAACAGATATGGCTGATTCCCCACTCCTTTTGTGTGTCTGTAGAGGTGCTAAATACTTTGATGCTTTTAAAACACCACCCTGCCAGCGTTCATTTGGGGTATTTTTGATTTGTGCAGCTTCTATGGCATTTTTGTGCAGCATTGTGTAATTGGGCAGTTTCTTTTTTTTTTTTTTTAGATATGTATAATCTCTGTTCACTACATTAAAATAAGATTTCTGGAAGTAACTGTTCATTTCTCTCCTTGTAAGTCCCCATAGATCACTCGGACCTGGTGGCGGACCTCCTGAAGGAACTGTCCAATCACAACGAGCGTGTGGAGGAGAGGAAAGCCGCCCTGTTGGAGCTCCTGAAGATTACACGGGAGGACAACCTGGCTGTCTGGGACGAGCACTTCAAGACCATTCTGTTGTTACTGCTGGAGACACTGGGAGACAAGGATGTACGTCCACACCGTGTCTCGTATTTAGAGATGACTTTACAGGCGGAGCTAATAGTCAGGAGCCGCCATACAATTATCTCTTTAGTTTTAAACTTCTTAGCGCTTACAGCTGGTACAGCCACATTTTTGCTTTGTTGACAATTTTACATGAAACGACTCAATAAGTGACACGTAAAGTGACTCTGCTCTGACAGACAGAGCTGCACGTGTCCTCGCCCGGTGTGCAGGTCCACACTGCTGAAGCCGTCACTGCCAACCTTTGCACTGAGGAAGAGCACAGGACCCAACGGCATCACTTTATTTAGTGACCCCCACCTGCACTTTATGGTGATGCAGTGGTGGCGCTGCCGGGTTTGTGCCCTGAGCCCTCCCTGCATTTGCCCTCCATGTCTGCGTGGGTTTCCTCTGGGCGGTCTGGCCCGGCGTCTGCCCACTGTCTAAAGACAAGCAGGTTAGGTGGATTAGTGACACTAAACTGGCCCTGAGTGTGTGCGTGTTCACCCAGTGGTGAGCTGGCACCCTATTATACCTGCCTTGTGCCCAGTGCTGGCTGGGTTTGGCTCCAAGACCCTGGCCTGGATTGAGACACGACTTGTGCTTTATTATGGAAGCCCCTCAGCTGTCATTTCTGGAATTTCATACAGGAATGCCAAGCTGCTCCCCGCAGTGCGTTTAGTCCGTGACGTTTTGTTTTGGGGCCACACTGTCCCCCCAGAAGGGCTTATTTAGCGCCTGCAGTCTTTCAAGTGGAGTGTGTCGTATACACCGATATATCAAGTACAAGTTTTAAATCTTATTCTAATAGAGTCATTTTAAAGTTAAAGATAGATTTTCACACAAGTTGACAAAGAAATACTGTAGATCTAAGAAAAGAACTTCCTGTTTAATTTCAGTTTCTCATTTAAGACTTTTAGGAATGAATTACATGGCCAGTGATGATTATTTTTGATTATCAATTATATTCCTGGGTGACACGGTGGCGCAGTGGGTAGCGCTGCTGCTGCCTCGCAGTTAGGAGACCCGTCTGGGTTCGCTTCCCTGGTCCTGCCTGCGTGGAGTTTACATGTTCTCCCTGTGTCTGTGTGGGTTTCCTCCCACAGTCCAAAGACATGCAGGTTGGGTGCATTGGCGATTCTAAATTATCCCTAATGTGTGCTTGCTGGGTGTGTATGTGCCCTGCAGTGGGCTGGCACCCTGCCTGGGTTTGTTTCCTGCCTTGCGCCCTTTGTTGGCTGGGATTGGCTCCAGCAGACCCCCGTGACCCTGTAGTTAGGATATAGTGGGTTGGATAATGAATGGATGGATATCTCTCTATATATTATGTAGAGCCTCTTACCTATATATATATGTATATATATATATATATATTATATAGTGCCTTTCCTTCCAGTGCAGATTGCTGTATATTATATAGTGCCTTTTCTGTCTTTCGAGTATATCTATTATATATTGCCTCTTCTATCTGGCATGTCTGTCTATATGTCTATTAAATAGTGCCTTTCCTATCTGTCATAATGTGCATTCAAAATCAATTTCTGAAGCACTTCACAAAGCAGGGCAGCACGGTGGCGCAGTGGGTAGCGCTGCTGCCTCTCAGTTAGGAGACCCGTCTGGGTTCGCTTCTCGGGTCCTCCCTGCGTGGAGTTTGCATGTTCTCCCCGTGTCTGTGTGGGTTTCCTCCCACAGTCCAAAGACATGCAGGTTAGGTGATCCTAAATTGTCCCTGGTGTGTGTGCCCTGCGGTAGGCTGGCGCCCTGCCCGGGGTTTGTTTCCTGCCTTGCGCCCTGTGTTGCCTGGGATTGGCTCCAGCAGACCCCCGTGACCCTGTGTTAGGATATAGCGGGTTGGATAATGGATGGATGGATGGATTTAGACCCTTTCACTTTCTGCCCAGGGCACCATGGTGGCGCAGTGGTAGCGCTGCTGCCTTGCAGTAAGGAGACCTGCCTTCATTTCCCATGTCCTCCCTGCGTGGAGTTTGCATGTTCTCCCTGTGTCTGCGTGGGTTTCCTCCCACAGTCCAAAGACATGCAGGTGAGGTGCATTGGCGATCCTAAATTGTCCCTAGTGTGTGCTTGGTGTGCTGGCGCCCTGCCTGGGGTTTGTTTCCTGCCTTGTGCCCTGTGTTGTATGGGGTTGGCTCCAGCAGACCACCATGACCCTGTAGTTAGGATATAGCAGGTTGGATAATGGATGGATGAATGGATTATATTCCTTTTTTATTAATAAATCACCAGTGACACTTGAGTTTAGTTACTGCAAAAATGAATGAATGCATCTGTTAGTCATTTACTCGTAAATACAGGGTGGGCAGGTCCTGGAGATATTCTCAGCCCCATGACAGCTAAAAGCCCACCCAATGAATGGAGGGAGTTTTGGCGCTGCCGATGTCCGGGTTGGGTCCTGCTTGGAGTTTTGGCGCTGTCGATGTCTGTGGTCCCCCCTAGTAGTTTCACCGATGTTGACGTCCTCTGTTCCACCTCTGAGTTTTGCCGTTCATTCATTTCCTTCGCTTATCCGAAACAGGTTTGCGGAGGGCAACAGTCTAAGCAGTGAGCCCCAGCCAACTCAAACTGTGGGGACCCAAGGTGTTCCTAGGCCAGCTGGGAGATGTAACCCTGCCAGTGAATGAGCCCTGAGTCTTCCCAGGGGTCTCCTCCCAGCTGGTTGTGCCCAGAGAGCCGCCCAGGAGGAATCCATACCAGATGCCCGAATCACCTCAGTTGGCGCCACTCGATGTGGGGGGGTCAGCGGCTCTACTCGCCCGATCTCAATGACAGCACAAAACACGCACACCGGCAAATCAAAATGTCTCCCTGCACAAACCTTTCAAAACTTGTGTAAAATCTGGCAAGCCTGCATATGTTGGCATCCTTTGGTCTTCATGACGCTTATGAAGGATCAGTAAAATGGCAGCGTGGCACGTCAGGAGCCTCTGAGGCAGATTCACAGGTCTTATACTGAAGGATGCAAAATCAACAGAGACCTGTCTCACTTAAGCCCCCGCTGACCATTCCAAGGTGGGCATCCTAGCAGGCCGTGCTGCTCAGAGCAGAGTGACCCCTTTACTGAGGCTGTGTTAAGTGTCATGGGTGCCAGAAGAAGATGGCCGCCGGTTACAGAAGATTAACTGAGTAACACCGTAGATGCATCTGTGCAGCCCCTAAACTAAAGTCACAAATCACTCAACTTACTTGAACTTTACTGATAATTGAAGCCACCAATCCGGTGACAGCCGCTGACAGCAGACAGTGTCACTCTTTATGAGCTGGTGGCCTGCTTTGTGAGTGTTATGTCATTACTTTCTGCTTCTTCTTCTTCTTTCAGCATTCCATCAGAGCGCTGGCCTTGAGGGTCCTTAAAGAAATTCTGAGGAATCAGCCAGCAAGATTTAAAAACTATGCAGAACTCACAATCATGAAGACCCTGGAAGCGCATAAGGATTCTCACAAGGAGGTAATGCTCGCCTGTGGCCGCCATCACAGACGGAGGTTTTACTTTGACGTCTGCCCGCTGATACTCAGAACGTGGGGAGGGCCGCCTAACAGCTGAGCCTGCTGTCCGTTCATCGTCATCGGCACTCACAGGCTCATGAGACATGCGCTTTGCTGCCACGTCAAAGAGTCGAGGCCTGTAAATTGAAATGATTTATTCTGTACGGTGTATAATGTAGTCACAATTCATTACGTTAATGGAACACCTTCCTACTGCACTTAGAAAATGTTCAAAAGTGAACAACAGCAGAAGAAATGCAGAGTACAGTCAGGTAAACCAGTACAGCAGCTAAAACCATCAGTGATCTAAAATAAATAGAGAAATCAATAAAAGTGCCAATAGTATGCCATGCTGGGGGATGTTATTATCCTGCCTACACGCTTATCATAGACCAGCTGTGCTACCCATCCAAGAAACGCAGACCTCAGAATTAACATTTACCATCTATTGGAATGTATTTTACAAAGCATATAGTAATAAAATGCTTTGAACTATTTGTCATTCCAACAGATGGTGCATCACAAACATTTGTAGCAATAAAGTGCGTTATTGGAAATATTTGTGCCGTGCCACCTGTTGGAATGACAAAGGCAATGCCTGTGTCTCAGTTATGTGCCATTTGGTCACTGCATAAAAGCA
>JANRMT010062816.1:21567164-21643922 GCA_026402145.1 Polypterus bichir lapradei | reverse complement strand
TAAAGGGAGCACAATGAGAGAGAGAGAGAAAGAAAGAAAGAAAGAAAATAAATGAAAAGAGGGACGAGTAAAGGGAGCACAATAAGAAAGAAAGAAAGAAAGAAAGAAAGAAAGAAAGAGAAAAAAAGGAAATAAATGAGAGGAGGGACAAGTAAAGGGAGCACAATACGAAAGAGAGAGAGAGTCTGGCCTGTTGGTTGGCAGCAGGAGGTGAGCTTTAGCATCACAACTCGTCACCTTCATTTTGAGGATGGCTGCTTCAGTTAAATAAAGAAAACACAAACAAACCAAACTTTCTTTGTGCCAAGGGGTAAAGTTGGGTCTTTACAGAGAGAGAGAGGTAAGGAGCCCACTCTGATGCAGCACATTGCCACACTCACCACATGACGAACCAACTCAGGATCCCAGATTAGGACCCGAGTGCAGCCATACAGCAGGTGACACCTCAGCAGCACACCAGTTCAGGTGGAATGGAACCAGTGGGAGGATCTTTACAGAAGCTCATTAAATAAATAAATGAATATGTGAACAAATGTATATAAATGTATACAGTGGGTGAAGTAATTATTTGATCCCCAGCTGAATTTGTAAGTTTGCTCACTTACATAGAAATGAAGTCTCTAATTTTTATGGTAGTTTCATTTTAACCGAGAGAGACAGAATAACAACCAAAAATCCAGAAAAAAACATGACATAAAAGTTATAAATTGATTTGCATGTCATTAATTAAAATAAGGATTTGATCTCCAACAACCCAGCTAGAATTCTGACTCCCACAGATTGGCAATTCGATCAATGAGTCGATCAATGACAGATACTCCCGAATGTGTGTCTGGCTGGGTTGTAGGGGATCAAGTCCTTCTTTGCCCGACTGTTTATCCATCCATGGACACGCACTGTTGTCTGAATACACGCCAGAATGACTTAATAGGAAGAAATTTATAAAGAAAGAACGACTTCCGACTCGTCAGTCCCAGTCCCAGTGAGGCGCTATACTGTACAGGCGTGTTGCTCTTGGTATTTAGGAGCCCCCCATTAGCGTTTCTGCTGAATGATTGGTTGTCTGAAAGTCCCCACTGCTGATGTGTCACAGAGAGGATGTGCAGCGTTATTCGTAATGGCACTCAGTTTGGTCTTCATTCTCTCGTCCTCGACTACCTTCCGGGGGTCCAGAGTGTGTCCCATAACTGAGTCTCCCCTTTTAATTAGCTTGTTGATTTGGGGGGGTCTCTCTTGAAGTGATGTGACCAGCCCACCACACCAAACTGACCATCACGAAGTGAAGATGTAATGGATATCACATTAAAGGAATGCAGTTTCCGAAGTAAGAAGAGCCTGCTCTGCCCTTTCTTCTACAGTGAGACCAGTCTGACCGGTCATTGATGCAGACCCCCAAGTACTTGTAGCAGCGCACCCCCTCTACACCCACTTCCTGAGTAGTGACCAGACACAGAGGCTCTTTGAAAGTCCATAAGCAGTCCCTTGGCTTTGCTGATGTTGAGTTGCAGACATTTCTCAAAGTTCTCCCCCGACTCGTCTCCTTGGTCCCGTCCCCCCCCATTGATGTACCCCCATAAGTGCAGAGTCACGTGAGAATTTCGGAAGTGACCTGACCTGCTGTTATATCTCTATTTGGACAGAGTGAGGTGACGGGCCTGGTCCTGCTGGTGCCCCAGCGTTACTCAGAGACGCACTAATATTATTCTTATTCTTATTCTTCTTATTATTCTGCCTCTGCCGTCTGTTAGCCACACTAATCCATAATTAATACGTTCAGAATAAAACCTTTTTCTTCTTTCCTCTTTATCCATGGAGTCTATATATGAAATGTCCTACAGAGGGCACGAGGGCCTGGCGGTTGGTTGCCTTTGCTTGTTGCCCAGCTGAAGTGACGAGTGGAGTTGTAATTTTTGTAAAGAAGGCCCAGACAGAGCCCAGCAGGGCAGAGGGGAGGGTGAAGCGATGCCAGATAAGAAAAAATGATTTTAAAGTTTACAGGGCGATGTTGTGAGTGATAAACGTGTTGTTATTTTTTTTGTTTTTGTTTTAATCTCGGGGCTCGTAAACTGAAATTACTGCGCTGGCTGCCTGCCCTCTTCAATGAGTAACTCGGAGCCGTAATGTTCAATGTAGTGTAGACGACGACATCTTGAAGGGTCACAAGAAGCACAGAAATCATGGGCCTTACACAGAAGAGGCCTGCACTTTAATTACAGTGCATTTCTGCTCACATTAGATAGATAGATAGATAGATAGCATTAGAAGGAAATAGAAGAACAAAAATGAGAACGTCTTCAAACCTTCTTAATGTACCGCGTTAGTGTCCTGTGCCAGCCGGCCGGCCGGCTCTGTGGCTCCCGTCAGGGGTGATTTGTTGTGTTAAAAGCGCTAGATTACATCTACACAGCGCTTGTGTCACTACTCTGAGGCCTCCACCTGCATGATGTGACACAGGCACACACAGGGGGCAGGACCCATAAGGCAGCAATGCTAACCTACTGTGCCCCCGAGCCACGTATCGTATTGTATTAACCATGCAGCCATTTTCTAAACCTTTTCTAGAACATTTTCTGCTCTGCTCTGTTTGGTGCCAGGGAGTGGCAATGTGCCACAATGCTGATTGGCACACACAAGTGAGAATGTAACTGGCAGTAATGACCCCCTGAACCTACTATATTACTTGTAAAATGTTATTTTAATATTCTGCCGATACATACGTGTTATATTAAGGAAATACATTTGGAAAACTGATGTGCTAAACGTGTAATGGAGATGATTTTTCGCTCTCCAGTAAGGTTGACCGTAAAAGTCAAGTGCAGACTTTGGCCGTTTCCATATGTCTTCTGTGCGAAGTGAACGCTGCTGCTCTACCACTCCAGGTGAAGTGGCCTAATAGTGGGCGGGGGGCACTGAACCTCCTGCCTGTGCCCACCGGAGCGGCCATACTTGTTTTTGATGTGAGTCCTCAGTTTGCCGTTCCTGCCCTGATGCTCATTCAGCTCTTGTGTATCAAATAGCCCACTTAATGCCCGTCATTGTCCACGTGCACTGGTGCCTTAATAGACGTGGCTTGTCGTAAACTGCACCTCCCTTCTAGAATCTTTTGAGTTTAATATTAACTCGCTTTAATTGCTACTGATGGTTGAGTAAGCTGGAACTAATAGAGGAAAAAGGCCTGCTTGCTTTAATTACAAGAACATGAAGTTGGGTGGCACTTTGCCTGCAGCAATTTTTTACTTTAAATGAAAATCGAGTGCCAATATCAGTTAAGAGGAAAACACGTTCCACAATCTGCAAATGGAAAATCCTGGCTTTTTCGATATTGCTGTGCGTTTTTGCGTATTTAATCTTTTTTTTTTTTTTTCCTAGCTGCACAGTTCGGTTTTTACAAGGAGTGAAAACGACTCCCTTTGTGTTTTTGAGATTTCGCTCCTCGTCTTAAACGGAGGAAAAGTTCAAAGATGGAGTAATGAGCGAGCTCAAGTCGCCGGCCAGGACCCTCAGTGAGGCCTGCAGTAGTCCTGGTGCCTCTGGCTGTGCCGGTGAGGTTTGCCCGCTGGTGTTGACACTACAAACACCAGGCCAGGTGCCGCTGCCCGTCTTGTGCGATGCGTTCTGATAGCGGAGATCTCGGCAGAGCGTGGCGTTTGTGAAAGGTTCCTTCGGGATGATATTTAAATATTGTACAGTTAAATGGAAAAAGCAGGAGCCGCCGCGCCATTTCAGATTACGCCACGAGACTCACTGAGGGCTCACGGCCGCACATCACTCGGGTCTTTACTGTCAGTAACTGATCAGGGCTCTTCTTTTAATTATTTCTAATCCAGGTGGTACGGTGGGTAGCATTGCTGCTGCACGTTTCTCATTCCGCCTGCTCGTCTCGTATTGTTTTTTTATTTGTGAATTTCCCCCCCCTCCAATGTGCCTGGTCAACTCCCAGGGTCCAAAGACACAGTCACTGAAGACTGGGTACCTCCAGACCGCGCCATCGTGACGTGAGAACGCCTTGTGATTTTTTAGCATCGAGCTCTGCAGAGAAGAGGTCCGAGCCCACCTGGCACTGAACCAACTGAGCGGACGCGTGTCGTCTCTCGAGCCCGTTCACGTATACCAGCGTCCCCGTCCACATCATTAAGTCTTGAACTTCAGAAGAGCTCATCCTTCTGAAGCTGAAAAACGTGCAGGCCCGGCCAGTACTTGGATGGGAGACCATCTAGGAAAAGCTAGGGTTGGTGTTGATGAGGCCAGTAGGGGGCGCTCACCATGTGGTCTGAGTGTGGATCCCAATGCCCCAGTGCAGTGATGGCGACGGCGTCCTTTAAAAATGAGGTGCCGACTCTCTGTGGTCAGAAAAGATCCCTGGGCGTCCTTCATAACGAGGAGGGGGCATCCCGATGTCCTGCCCACCATGGCCTGGTCATTCCGGCCCCCTAATCACCCCCTGTCTCTAATTGTCTTTCTCTCTTTCTCACACCTTCACCACCTAACAGCTCAAGCATACTAGCGTTCAAAATGGCTGCTGTCCCATCATCCAGGTGGGTGGTGGTTGAAGTGGCTCCCCACTCATTGAAACGCTTTGAGAATGTAAAGAATTATTATTGTTATAAAAACAGGAGTCTCCAGAGCTGCCGCCTTCTTCTTCTTCTTTTGGCTGCTCCTGTTAGGGGCTGACACAGCGGATCATCTTGTGCCATCTCTTCCTGTCCTTGTCATCTTGCTCTGTCACACCCGTCACCAGCATGTCCTCCTCTTAGGCCTTACCTGCCAGCTCTCTCCTTAGCACCCTTCTCCCAGTATACCCAGCATCTCTCCAAACCAACGCCATCTCGCCTCTCTGACTTTGTCTCCCAACCGTCCCACCTGAGCCGACCCTCTAATGTCCTCATTTCTAATCCTGTCCATCCACATCTTTAACTCTGCCACCTCCAGCTCCGTCACCTGAGTCGAGTCGAGAGGAGGAGGAGTGGTGGTGGTGCAAAGAAAGGAAGCTTCGTCTTTGTGGCTTGTGTGTTTTGGGACTGTGTTGTGCCTGTGGGTCACAGGGAAGACGTGCCCCACGGGTGAAGAAAATCAAAGTTTCTTGGTTCATTTTATTATACTTTATTAATCCCAAAGGAAATTACTTGGTTTTTTTTGCATACCCCTAGGGGTCAGAGCGCAGGGTCAGCCATTGTACAGCGCGCCCCTGGAGCAATTGAAGGTTAAGGGCCTCCCTCAAGGGCCCAGCAGAGTAGCAGTGACGGGGATTCAAACCGGCAACCTTCGGGATACCCGCACAGATCCTTAGCCTCCGAGCCACCACTCGGCCCAACACGCCTCTGGTGTGAGTCTGTGTCGGGTCAGGCGCCGATGTAGCGCCTTTTGTTACACTTTGAAGGAAAGTTGGAAACGGAGAAACCCTGACGTCACCGGGGCTCTTCAGATAAATTGAGGAAAGAGCCGCCTTTTAGAACAGCAAGACCCCCAGACAATGACCTCGCTAGCCAGACGAGCCTGATGGACTAAATGGCCTCCTGTCATTAGTAACCAATACCAAGAAAAACCCGCAGTAAATGATAGATAAGCCGACACAGGAACAAATAGATTTGTCAACCAATTATTTGTGTGTGTGTGCGCCCGGTGTCGTCTTGTTTGTCACTCTAATTGCCTCCCATCACTCTCCTTCTCCAGGTCGTGAGGGCCGCAGAAGAGGCTGCTTCCACCCTGGCCAGCTCCATTCACCCTGAGCAGTGCATCAAAGTGTTGTGTCCCATCATCCAGACAGCTGACTACCCCATTAACTTGGCTGCCATTAAAATGCAAACAAAGGTCATTGAACGCATTTCAAAGGAGTCGCTGCACCAGCTCCTCCCGGATATCATCCCTGGATTGTTGCAGGTACAGAGAGAGAGAAACTCATTGACTGACAACTTGAGTTTATTGGTTCTGTTTGTATTACGTTTAATTTGAATTCTCATAGCGATTGCTTTTTTAACTTTATGTAGTGAATTCACGGCACGGTACGAGTTACAAGGTACAGTAGGGGGTTTTTAGCGCAATTTAATGCGACGTCTTACCTGCTTTTTTTAATATTAATGGTAAATCTAATGGACTCTTAACTCTTTGAGGGCTGAATATTTTTTCTGAAAACAATAACAACAACAACCTTTATTTCTGTCACACATTTTCATACACATGATGGAACTCAAAGTGCTTTACATGATGAAGAAAGAGAAAAAAGACAAAGTAAGAATTAAAATGAGAGAACACTAATAAACATAGAACAAGAGTAAGGTGGTCCGATGGCCAGGGAGGACAGAAAAAACAAAAAAAAAACTCCAGACGGCTGGAGAGAAAAATAAAATCTGAAGGGGGTCCGAGGCCACGAGACCACCCAGCACCCTCTGGGCATTCTACCTAACAACAATGACCTCAATCAGTCCTCATTGTATTCAGGGTTCTCTTGGAAGGACTTGATGATGACGGTCACGTAGACTTCTGGCTTTTAATCCATCAATGGAGGGACATCACGGTGCTTTGATCAGGAGGTGGTGGTGCAGGTCGCCACCACAGAAAACCGGAAAAAGAACAGAAGAGAGAGTAGGGGTTAATATTTGTGGAGCCACCATGAATAGTAATGATAATAAATGGAATATACAGAGTATCAGGATTAGATGAAGGTGAAGTTATCAGAAGGCCATGTTAAAGTAATGAGTTTTCAGCAGTGTTTTAAAGTGCTCCACCGTATCAGCCTGGTGAATTCCTATTGGCAGGCTATTCCAGATTTGAGGTGCATAACAGCAGAAGGCCGCCCGCCTCACCATTTCTTTTACGTTTAGCTCTTGGAATTCTAAGCAGACCCTCATTTGAAGATCTAAGGTTACGATTTGGTATATAAGACGTCAGACACTCCGAGGTTGCTCTGCAGTCTCCGATGAATGGGTGCCAAGCTACATCTCTTTAAAACTCCGATATTCTTTTTGGGACACCCTGTATAATTAACAAACTGTCAGGCTGTCACGACAAGCGTCGATCACGGGAGCTCCGTCTGGCGGGTCGCCTCTTTCTGGGCATCGTAGGGTGCACAGACCGGAAGGGGTGGCGCTAAGTGCCCTCATTGTGGGGAGAAGGGGGGGTTACTCAGTGAGAAGGAGAAGAGAAAGTTAGCGACAGCGCCCCCTCTCATCCCGGTGGGTCATCACCTACCTCAATCGAGATCCTCCGATGCCAATGGGTGACACTGCACAAATGTCATACAGTGTGACACAGCTCTAAATGTCATCACCTGCCCAAAGGAATATTGAAGAAGACATTTGATTTTCCAGTTCAGCTTATTTTTGTATGGTGCCCTTCACAGAGCTCACAGGTAGATACAAACTTTACAAATGACTAATCACATACTGGGCATGGTGACAGCATGAAGGACACGTCAACACAATGAGTGACTTCGGGAAGAGCAAACATCAACAGAGGCGAAGGTGCGACTGTTCGGGTCACTCTTACTACTTGATCACTCCGGACGTTAAGGAAGGCCGAGTTAAAGAAACTTTGAATTTTTAAAATGGTGCCCTGGGTGTGCATCTGGTGGAGAAGATCAAGAAGGACGAGATCGGGAAGCGTGTAAAGCAGACAGAGACAGCACCAGTGGCTCGGCCGTGTACGTGTATGTCCGTGAGATGGACAACAGCAGGGCTGAGGATGTCCTGATTCATGGCCTTGGTGAAGAGGCAGACACAAGAGGACACCAAAGACCACCGTGGTGGTTACATTTGGCATGGGCATGATATGATGGCATGAGCCCCCCCCCAGCTACACACAGCAGAGCTCAATGGCGCTCACTTTCGATTCATGTGAGAGCCTACGTGGATGAAGTGCAATGACCACATCACTCAGCAATACGGCGAAGAAGGAGCTCACTGTTTAAACAGACAGGAAACAAAGTGCTCTGATCGACACAAAGGGAGCCCAGCCGCATCTGTCGCGGTCAAAGTAAATGTTGGGGTGCCAACCGGGTCACCTCATTTAATGAATAACAGAGCCAGCGATAACAGAAATAACACTCGGTGACGCAAAAAAAGCAGACAAAACACAAGGCTGCTGCGCCCGTCTTGAGCGGTCAGGTCTGAGGCTGAGCTCCGTCCAGCGCCTACGACCAAATGAGATGCCACCTTCCGGGTGCTCCTCGAAATGTATAGTCCACCGAGTCAGTTGACTTGATTGGACATCTTCTGGGTAGAGAAGGAGATGATAGCGTTAGTGACAGCCTGGGGTGGGATTGCTTACCTCGGAAGAGCCCAAGAAGTGACCTTCTGTTGGCCATTAATTAGTTATTGAACTGCAGTCCTACATCGCCACACTCTTTACGCTTCTTTATAGAGTCTTTCATCTTGGCACGCTGTTCATTTACTACAGTTGTGCTTGAAGGTTTGTGAACCCTTTAGAATTTTCTCTATTTCTGCATCAATACATCATCCGATTTTCACTCAAGTCCTAAAAGTAGATAAAGAGAAACCAGTTAAACAAATGAGACAAAAATATTATACCTGGTCATTTATTTATTGAGGAAAATGATTGAATATTACATATCTGTGAGTGGCAAAAGTATGTGAACCTCTAGGATGATCAGTTAGTTTGAAGGTGAAATTCGAGTCAATGGGATGCCAATCAGGTGTGAGTGGGCACCCTGTGTCATTTAAAGAACAGGATCTATCAAAGTCTGCTCTTCACAACACATGTTTGTGGAAGTGTATCACGGCACAAACAAAGGAGATTTCTGAGGACCTCACAGAAAGAGTTGTTGATGCTCATCAGGCTGGAAAAGGTTACAAAACCATCTCTAAAGAGTTTGGACTCCACCAATCCACAGTCAGACAGATTGTGTACAAATGGAGCAAATTCAAGACCATTGTTACCCTCCCCAGGAGTGGTCAACCAACAAAGATCACTCCAAGAGCAAGGCACACGTGTAATAGTCAGCGAGGTCACAAAGGATCCCAGGGGAACTTCTAAGTAACTGAAGGCCTCTCTCACATCGGCTGATGTTCATGTTCATGAGTCCACCATCAGGAGAACACTTAACAACAATGGTGTGCATGGCAGGGTTGTAAGGAGAAAGCCACTGCTCTCCAAAAAAAACATTGCTTCTCGTCTGCAGTTTGCTAAAGATCACGCGGACAAACCAGAAGGCTATTGGAAGAATGTTTTGTGGACGGATGAGACCAAAATAGAACTTTTTGGTTTAAATGAAAAGCGTTATGTTTGGAGAAAGGAAAACCCTGCATTCCAGCATAAGAACCTTATCCCATCTGTGAAACATGGTAGTGGTAGTATCAGGGTTTGGGCCTGTTTTGCTGCATGTGGGCCAGGACGGCTTGCCTTCATTGATGGAACAATGAATTGTGAATTATATCAGAGAATTCTAAAGGAGAATGTCAGGACATCTGTCCATGAACTGAATCTCAAGAGAAGGTGGGTCATGCAGCAAGACAACGACCCTAAGCACACAAGTCGTTCTACCAAAGAATGGCTAAAGAAGAATAAAGTTCATGTTCTGGAATGGCCAAGTCAAAGTCCTGACCTTAATCCAATCGAAATGTTGTGGAAGGACCTGAAGCGAGCAGTTCATGTGAGGAAACCCACCAACATCCCAGAGTTGAAGCTGTTCTGTACGGAGGAATGGGCGAAAATTCCTCCAAGTCGGTGTGCAGGAATGAGCAAAAGTTACCGGAAACGTTTAGGGGGGTCACAGCAGATACTGAAAGCAAAGGTTCACATACTTTTGCCACTCACTAATATGTAATATTCCATCATTTTCCTTAATAAATAAATGACCAAGTATAATATTTTTGTCTCATTTGTTGAACTGGTTTCTCTTTATCTACTTTTAGGACTTGAGTGAACATCGGATGATGTATTGATGCAGAAATCTAGAAAATTCTAAAGGGTTCACAAGCTTTGAAGCACGACTGTATGTTTAGTGGTCCCAGTTTTTGCTTTGCCTTTTGACTTTTGCTTTTTGGTTTCTCACATACTGACTTGAGGTTTGCCCGTCTCCATGTCGCTTGCCTGTTAACACCTCCTTCGTTGCTCACTTGTGCAGGTATGTTCTCGAAACTGCCCGAGGCTCATAAAAGAGTGAAACTTGATACTCGATAACCTGCAGCATCTGGCAGTCTGGCTGTGGCACCGCAGCTGAAAGATGGAAAAGTACTGCACATGCCATCTTAGCCATGCTAGGTGTGACAACCCTGAAGAGGCCGGTCAAGCAAAGGGCCCATTCATACACACACACACACACCCTTACTCGGCCCATTTGGAATTCCCAGTTAGACCATTAGACACACACACACACACACATAGGTGTCTTTGGGGATGCGGAAGGAGACCAGAATACGCAGGGAAAACCCCACACAGACGTGGAGAGAGCAGACAGGACTTGGCTATAAAGCTACTAGTTTGAATAAATGTGACAAAGCATAACATTAAGGTGAAACAAAGAAAAAAAAAGCCATGGCAACACCAGAATATTTTCTATGGAAGATATATTTTTATTAAACATGGTTTGTTTCATCATCTGTAAATATCACGTGCTGAGGATTGTCTGACTGTCATGCAAAAACTCACAAACCACTGGGCCCTGAGCCGCGGTCTTGGCCTTAATCGAGAGCTCGTGACGTGATATGCACTCCTGTAGCAATAAAATGGAGGTGCCAGCTTCCCTGGCAAGTAATTGGGCCTCCGGTCCTTCTCAGGGCAAATGCCACGGCTGTTTGGAAAGCAATGCGGTGACATCTGCTGAGGGTGAAGCACATTGCACAGGCCGATTAGATGATTGTCAACACTACGCCGCCATGACAGACACAGACACAGGCAGACCTCTGCTCGGGTCTTTACAGCACTCATCTCAGCCGAAACTCACATAATAAAGTTATCCACACCCTTATGCCACGAAAACCAACAAGATCTGCATAATCAGCTCAGGACCAAGTCAGAAGCAGGACGAATAAAAGACGATGAGATGGCAGGACACAAAGCAAAAGCTCAGCCTGAGATGGGGGCCATCAAGCAGCTCACTAACACTGTGCCCATCGCCTTGCCATACGAAGTGCTTGGCATGAATTGAGAAGACCACCATAATACTAAGATGGAATCGTATGAACCCCCATTCCAAGTGCTCCTTACTAACAAAAGGGGATTATAAAGTGTGCAAAATGTCCACAGAGAGCAGACTTTGCGAGTGTTCGACAGGCCCCTCAATTTCACTGCTGTTTGGGCAAATCGTTTCATTTTCAAAGTTGTTCTGTGCCACCCAAGTGTGGTATGAAGTGCACATATGAATAATGAGCAAAGAAACATTTGGGGTATTTCCATGCCATAACAAGTAGGGGGCACCCCAAACTCCTGACACAATCACACCCAAACCAGTCACGGGTTCAAATATACTTCCTTTTTATTAACAAAACGTTATCTTCACAGTTAGATGAAGACACGCAAAGGACAAAGAGCCCAGAAAACAAGCGTCTTCCTTCACACTCCTCCCGTCCAGCCACGTCCACCTCCGCCTGACTCTGACTGCCGGGTCAAGGTGGCACCACTCCTTTTATCTTTGACCTGGCAGTACTTCCAGGGCTAGGACATGGTCTGACAGGAGTGCCACAAGGTAGGGACCATAGCCCACCGGTAGTAGCACCCCCCCTGGTACCACCCACAAAACTCGGCAGGGCTGTATTCTGAAGCTCCAATTCCCATGATGCCCTGTGGGTATCTGAAGGGGCCCCAAATCCCTAGAATTCCCCCCTGTAGTGTATCGGGAGACATAGTGCCCAGATGCTGGTGTCTGTCCTGGTCCTCCCAACATACTGGATTTTTGCTCCCGTCCTGTCAGAGAGCCTGTCCTGCCACTTTCCTTTATCGTGGGGTCCCGTCCATCTCCTGCCGCACTCACAAGGCATTCATCATTAACATTTTAGAATGTACCATTTTTTGGAGTTCCTTCACGCATCAGCATCAGTCTGTTTCTTATTAGCTCATTAAGTCTGGAGGGCATCGTGTAGATATGGTGACTGAGCATCGCTAATGGACGTTTCAGCTCAGATACCACCTTACGCCAACAACAAAAAGGTGTTATGGATGTAAAACAAAAGAGAAGAGAAAACAAGGAGAGCAGCAACACACAGAAGAAGATGACACACACAAGTCTGTATGCTGCCCCTCGTGTGCCCGGACTGGGTATTGTGTCTGTTTGCGCGACAGCTGACCTGCTTTCTGTGCTAAACTTATCTGATGACTTCTCTGGCTCTGAACTCAGATGGTTCTGCTCCTGGTTGATCTTCTAACTCTGGTTACCCATAAGAGTCGCCCAGGCTGCCCGGCCATAGTGCCACCTGGCAGACAGCCCCTTGAGCTACAAATGCTTGTGATCTTTTCAGTTTCTCTTGTTTCTAAACTTCAGCCTGTCTGCCACACGTTAACAGCGGGTCACCTGGTTATGGGGTTGCCATACACAGGCTATGCCCCCCTGGCCTGCTCTGACACTCGCCATACTGGAGGGCCCACCAGGCGACGCTGACCCTGTGATAGCCCAAGCCTCTGTCTTGTAGAAGATGAGAAGCTCGTGATTCCTGGCACATTGCTAAGACGATGTGCGTTCTGAACAGTTTGTTAAGTAACATCGTGTTATACTGTGTGTGTACACAAAGTGCCCTTAGTGGCTGTGAGGAACGGCTAATCTACGTGAGAATCAGTTTGAGATGTTCGGTAGGTATGTTCCTTGACCTTCTGATAACACTGCGCCCCAACCTGTGGAACCTGCTTGGCAATTGCAGAGCTGGCACTTTCTTCACTTGTAGCCACATTTGCCACAAAAGCACTTAGCAGAAGTCAAGTGTGTGATGAAGTGAGGTGTGTGTGTGTTTAGTGTAAACACAGTAATGAGGCCATCACCAGTTTATGTTATCCTGTGTGTGTGTGTGTGTGTGTGTGCCGCTCATGCTAACAGTTTCTTCTCTTTCTCTTCTAGGGCTATGACAATACAGAGAGCAGTGTTCGAAAGGCCAGCGTGTTTTGCTTGGTGGCCATCTATTCAGTAATTGGAGAAGAGCTCAAGCCTCACCTTGCACAGCTTACGGGAAGCAAGGTATGAAAACGTCCACGCTGCCTTATGTGCAGTTTGTTACCTTTTTAATGAAATGTCCGTCAGTCTTGTTATGACAGCATCACGAGGAGCTGAAGCCTGGCATCGCAGCAGCAAACCTCGGATGAAATGGCCGGCCATTGCAGGGCACACTCATCAGCACACCCACTGTCACAACAAGAGCTTCACCAGTTAACACATTCACTGTGTCCCCTTGGGTGGCGGGAGGTAACCAGAATACCCCTGGAAACCCCCCCCCCCCCCAACCCGACACAAGGAGAATGTGCCGCCTCCAGTCAAACCGTGAGCAGGCTGGCATTTAAAACAAGAACCCGGGTGCCCAGTGGCAGCCGCTCTAACCACTGAGCCATCAGTAAGGACCAAGAACTGTGTGGGAATCGATTTACGGTTTGTCATCATCTGGGAAAAAAGGCGTCACTGGCAGCCTTTAGGGGTGTCCTGGTGGGCCGCAGTGGCCGCAGGTTTTCATTCTCACCCTTCTCCTAATCAGTTTGCACTGCTAATTCACTCCTTTTCCCTTCATTTTCATAGCCCCGTTTTTAAGGATTCCGTCCTCTGAATTGATTCGTTTCTTCAGGAAACAGAAATGAGACGTGAAACGAGCCGACAGATGACCACCTAAATTGAAACGTCAAACTCCAGCCAGTTTCTTAATGAAAAGTCGATTCTCGCTGTTAATTAAAGCCGTTATTGAATATCAGGACTTGCTGCTCTTGTTCTGCCACAGCAGACTGTTGATTTTCAGTTTTTTCTGAGACCACCGTCGAGATGTTTTGGTGACCTGAGCAGACCAACATGGCCGAGACCCTCACTTTTCTTTATTTTCAGGTGAGCTGGTCATGTGGTGCCTTGTTTTGTGTCTCAGCTGCTCTTTTAAGGAAAAAGAAACAACTAAGAGGGTCTGAGTCACGTCAATGAAAACGAAGGCAAAACGAGTGAACCAGCGGCAAAAACTGGTCCCTCATTAAGAAGATGGTTACAATGAAAACCTGCAGCCCACCAGGACCACCAGGACCGGAGTTGGACACCCCTACTTTAGAACATTAGAACAATCTGGAATGAGAACAGGCCATTCAGCCCACCAAAGCCTGCCAGTCCTGTCCACTTAACTTCTCCAAAGTAACATCAGGTCAGGTTTTGGTGGTCCCTAAAGTCCTACTGTTTGTCACAGTACTTGGTCACTTATTCATAAATGTCTGTGGTTCGCTGCCCTAACGTTTGTGTTGTTGATGACCTCATTTTAAAGTCACCGTCTCAATCCACTGCACTAATTCTCTTCATCATTTTAAACACTTCAGTCACTCAGGTCTCTTCTTCATCTCTTTAAAGGCTCAGCTCTTTGAATCTTTCCTCCTAACTCATCCCCTGTAGTCCTGGACTCAGCCTAGTTGCTCTTCTCTGGACCTTCTCTTGTGCTGCTATGTCCTTTTTGTAGCACCCAGGACTCCAGATGAGGCCTCACCAGTGTGTTATAAAGCCTGAGCGTCACCTCCCGTGACTTGTTACTCCACACGTCAAGGCGCTATATAACCTGACAGTCTCTTAGCCTTCTTAATGGCTTCTGAACACTGTCTGGAAGTCGATAGCTCACAGTCCAGTGCGACTCCTAAATCCTTCTCCTAAGGTGGTCTCTCGATTTTCTGACCACCATTGTGTATTCAGACCTGACATTTTTACTTCCTATCTGTAATTCTGTGTGTAAATTTCATCGTCCACACATCTGCCCGAGCCTGTCTGCTGTCCAAGACCTGCATTCAGCCTAGTTGCTCTTCTCTGGACCTTCTCTTGTGCTGCTATGTCCTTTTTGTAGCACCCAGGACTCCAGATGAGGCCTCACCAGTGTGTTATAAAGCCTGAGCGTCACCTCCTGTGACTTGTGCTCCACACATCAAGGCGCTATATAACCTGACATTCTTAATGGCTTCTCACTGCCTGGAAGTTGACAGTGACACGTCCACCGTGACTCCTAAATCCTTCTCGTGAACTTTCTTCTTTTTTTTTGGTCATTTATTCTTTAACAATTACTTAATTCATTCCACTTGTATAGCGCTTTTCTAACGACTCACTCGGCGAGTACCCGTGTGCAGCATCCACCTGGATGACTCAACGGCAGCCATTCTTGTGCCAGTGCGCTCACCACACATTAGCTAGTAGGCGATGAGAGACAATTAGAGACAGGGTGACCAGACGTGATATGCAATTTAGCTGGGACATCAGGGGACACCCCCCTCCTTTCGAAAGACCCCCACATGGGATCTTTTATGACCACAGAGAGTAGGACCTCAGTTTTATGTCTCATTTTTTTTACAGCCCAGTGTCCCCATGTCACTGCCCTGGGGCAGCCACAGATTAAGCACCCCCTGCTGGTCTCGCCAACACCTCTTCCAGTTTTTTCTAGTTGGTCTCCCATCCAAGTGCCGGCCGGGTCTGAACACACTTGGCTTCAGGTAGATGACCTGCTCTGAAGTGCGCAAGTGTGTGACTTGGGATGCCGCAGGCTTCAGCTCGTATTTCTTTCATCTTTTTTCCGTAAAATGTTGCTTGTCGTGAGTAATGCTGTGCTGTGCCGCTACTTCAGGGTGTCAGTGCCAACTGCCTGTGCCATCAGTGACCAGTCCTTCATCTGCCTGGCCCCGTCCTCCATGTGTGCCCGTTTTACTTTTGTAGAAGCCACTAAGGCTCAGAACACTGGCCAACAGCACCGAGTTAAACGTTAGGAGTCCTGTTTGTGAAAGGCATTCACGTGAACACTGAAGGACAGGTGAGTGCCACAGATAGCAGCTCCTCCATTACTAATGAAGTTAAAGCTCAGACATGCCAGGCTTAGCTTGACACCGTTTCTGTCCTCTAAAGAACACGTGGTTCACCTGGGCGTAAAGACAGGATAGGTGCCCATGTGCTACAAGTGTGACGTGGATCAGAGCTGCTGCACTCTGTGGCCTTTTACAGACAGCATCATGACACGTTTAAGGACTTGGATGCCTGTTGCCAGGTTTTTGGGGAGAGGTGGAATGAGGAAATCGAGTTAAGCCGCAAAAGAGACGAAGCTGAACCAAAAAAAAAAACAAAAGCAATCCATTCATACCTCCATCACTCAGGTGCCTTTCAGCAGTTACAAATGCTGCTCTCAAAACGTCTGATGCCACCCTGAAAGCTGCCAAGGATGTGCTGTGTGGTCTAATAGGCGGCTTCATTCCTGACAGACCAACGTCTGCCTTTGACTGTCGAGTTAACTTGTGGTCTGCTGATTGGCATTTTTGGCCATTGGAAAAAAAATTAAAAATCTCCCACAATGCACTGCCACAATCATCCAGGAAAAGGAAGATCATTATTGTGACCTTTAGGCTTCACTGTTGCATATTGCAGCACACAAGATGACAATAAGGGTGAAAGGCCTCCAAGCAGGCAGCCTTACCCCAAATGTGACACGCTGGCTTTAAGCCTGCACAGGCCCAGAATGGGAACCTGGCTGATGAAGTTATAAAAAAATATTACTTTAAACGCTGAAAATGCACAAAAATGCCTTTTAAGGGTGAGCGTGAACCGTAAAACCTCTGGCTTGAGAGACAAGGCAAACGATTATAGAAAGAAATTATTTATAAAGATTAAATAAAAAATAAGACACGGGGGAAGAAAGACCAAATAATGAAGCCCCCCAAGGTCAGTAAGTCCAACTCGTCATCCAAAAACAAAGCAACAAAATCCATCATAACAAGAAAACCAAGAGATGTACGTAGAAAAAGTGAACCTCTGCTGGGCGCAACACAGGGAGTGGGCGGGGCCAGCGCGGGGGGCGGGGCCATCCACAAAACAAGGAAAGTAAGAAAATACACAAAACACAAATAATAAATGAACAACACAAAGTTTACATCATAACCAAAAAACATTTGAAAATCAGGGAAAATATACGACATTGAGCACATCGCTAGCTGACTCACAAGTGACAGAGGTTAGGGGGTCCACCGGAGTGGACATTTTTAAAGTTTTCATGAACTGAAGTAAACTCTGGCCAGAGTTCCATAATGAAAGAAAATTGGCACAGGCATCGCTCCATTTCGAGAGTTAATCCACCATCTTAGCCACACTGTTGTCCACGACGTTGACTTTTGTGTGGCCACACTGATGATGTCATGTGACGCGACTTCCACTACCACATCCCATAATGATGTGACGTCGCTATGTGGCAGCGGTTAACCATCATGACGGCACCCACAGAGAAATAAAATAAATAAAATCATTGAAAATGGACGTGGAAAAGTCAGAATTTTTCATGCAGATATCTACAGATTCTGAATCGGTGATATTCAGAAGCACATCTGGAGCAGTTGGCCGCAGTAGTAAACAGTTTTTTAAGTCTCCTAAGCCGTAATAGAAGCAAACGTCAAAAAGAAGCTGACGGTAGAAACACTGCAAGGTCAGAATCAAAAGCACAGACCCCAAAGCGGAGCGGCCACAGGCAGCCAGCCCCCCAGACAGATCGGCGACCCACCTTCAAAGCGTTTGCTAAAAACAAAACGTTCACATTTTGCTTCTTTTTCTTTTTTGTGTTTCCTTAAACGTTGACAAGAAATTGGCAGCGCATGCTGTGTGTTCATTGGCAGATTTACATATGGACACACAGGGTGGCATGGGATGCCCACACCAAAAAATTCTGAATGATGATTTCAGCGAGAGCCGGTCAGTCCATTGGGGGCACCGTTTCTGAAAGTTAAGGGGTGTGTGGCTCTTTATAAAGTCTGTGGTATGTACACTGAGGGGCACCGTTGATGTAACCGAAGGAGCACACGCTCTGAACACAGAGGGGACACCCTGGTCTTCAAAGTCTAATAATAGTGACTATGGACACCGAGGGGCACTGCCTCACCATCCTAGGACTCCAAAAGGGCTCTGATCAGCAGTGTGTGCGCTCCATCTGCTGATGCACAAAATGGTGCTTGTGACGTCATGTAATGTCAGCCCTGGCATAGCATCACATGATCTGCTGGATGAAATTGTCAGGTGGTTCCACAAACCAATGAAGTGGCCCTGACCAAACAAAATGGCAAAAAAAAAAAATAGAAGGTGGCAGTGCCAAGGCATGAATCATAAACACCCCCAGATACTGATGTGCATATGGGACAGGAAACACTTCATCTTAAGACCGCCAGTATGTTCTTTACCCCCTGTGGTACCCACCTGAAGACCCTCCCTGAGCTCACACTCGGCTTTGGCTCCCACCAGCCCCTAACAGGCACTTTTTCCACTGCTGGTGCCTCCCTGCCGTTGCCCCCACAAGCCCTCACTTTCAAAAACAGTTCTTTGTGAGTTTGGTGATCCTCAGGTGCCCCCCGGCACATTTTTGTTAGGTTAGATAAGATCACCCTCATCATCGAGTACCCTTACTGGCTACACCCTGCCATGCTGTTAGATAAACGTGTGTTACAAAACAAGTGCATGTTTTCCCTTTTCTAAACATAAATCATTAGATGAAGGCAGCATGTGGTGAATTTACTATTTTAAAAATGAAAGGCATTGGTCGTCGCCCGTCAGAGTTAATTATAAAAGTACTCAGCCTGGCCACGGACAGCTCCCGGTGGGCTTCATGTGTAGAATTACTGAAGGTGGGACAGTGGAAAGGCCGTACATGGGACCTCCAAAAACTTGCCTTTCTGTCCTTTTGATGTTCTAACATTCTGCTGCATGTCTGCCCATGACTGGCCCTGGCATTAGATTGAAAGTTGGCACACAGGGTGACTGTTCAGGAGGACACACTTGGAGGTATTAGAAAAAGGCTTCCAGCAGGGCTGCGCCAACAATCCATATCATGATATTATTAAAGAATCTGACGGCTCCAGTAGACATTGGCTTAAGATATTTAATTATAGTAGCTCTGCCCGCGTAGAAGTTAAACAGGACAGAGAGGAGGGCCCTACCCGGCTCCCCACTCCTGATGTCATGCGCCCCCCTCCCCTTGGCCCACAGCCTCTGTCTCGGATTAGCGTGAATGTATCGCTCCTGCAATGATTCTTGGCAAAAAATCAACCAGAATGTTCAAGCAAATTCTAGAAAAAAAAACGATCGAAATCCGTTAAGTAGTTCTCTTGTTCGCTAGCTAAGCAGATGTAAGATACACCCCGAGGCTGGCGCGTGAGTGAGGAGGGCCCCTCTCTCTAAAACGTCAAACGTTACTCCTTGACACTCTGTAGATGAACAAACAGGTATCAGTAGCTAAACGGAGGCGAGGTGCGCTCCAACACGTGGCGTGAGGCAGGGCGACTTGAGTGGATGGTGGCGTGTGAGTGAGGAGGGCCCCGCCCCCCTGGGCCTGCTGCGTCTGTCTTGGGTTTACCTCAAGCGAACTATGATACTTAGCGCAATGAGAGAAGTTGCAAAATCAACTGGAATGTTCGAGCAAATTCTAGAAAAAACCCGATCTAAATCCGTGAGGTAGTTCTCTCGTGAAAAGCGGACAGACATTGGATTGTATTTATATAGAGATACATATAAAATATATACAAGGGTAAATGAAAAAGTAAAGGCAATTTGAAACTTTCATGGTAAGCGCATTGGATGGAAGGCCACACTACACAACACATCCGCAGTGGCTTATGGGAAGTTCGAACATCACAGCTCGGCACTCTGCCATAAGTCTGCTTGAGGCCACAGTCAAATGAACATGGACGCTGCGCCGCGGGATCGCACCATCGTTCACCGAACTCCCCGCTGGGGCAGAGGGAATGACAACAGTTGATGATCTCTTTGCCAGGCCATGTTGGGCACAGTGTTGGTGTTCTCAGCATGTATGAAGCAAATGGGAGGTGGTCAGTCGGGGGACCGCTGCTGATTACATGAAGACTGGCCCAGTTAGTAAGCGACCCGTCTATTCATCCTTTCATTGGTTTTCTGAGGCCATTTATTGTGTCAAGTGTCCCGGAAAGCCACAGTCAACCTGACTGCATGGGTAAGTGGCAGACACTCGACACGAGGCGCCCATTAAGGAGATGAAGAGGAGACCTGACTGAAGAGTTTAGAATGACGAAGGGAGTTAGTGCAGTGGGTCGAGACGGTGGCTTTAAAATGAGTTCATCAAGAACACGGGGACACAGTTGGAAACTTGTGAAGGAGAAATGTCACACAAACGTTAGGAACCACGGACACATGGAGTAAGTGACCAAGTAGTGTGGTGGACAGGGGGACTTCAGGGACCCTCAGGACTCGACTTGATGATATTTTAGGAGAATGAAGTGAATAGGAATGGCGAGCTTTGTTGGGCTGAGTGGCCTGTTCTCGTCCAGATTGTCCTGATGTTCTGACAACTGCGTCACACAAGCCTACCTGCCACTCTTTAGGTTTGCCTTTCACCTTAAACAACATGTGCTTGGACAGTCAGAGGAAACCAGAATTGTCAAAGGATCCGTGTCGATCCGTGCCGTGTTTCTAGCAGCACTGGCCCCAACTCCCCAACGCTGATGTCACACGCCGTGACTTCTAGTCGAAGGCGGTGTCAGACATGCCGACTGCAGCTGATGATCTTGCTGCCAGACTGTCAAGCTGAAACTGCACATCCCTGGACATGCGACTGTGTGACGACTTCCACCACATTTTTTCATTGACAGCCAGTAGAGTCCTGCCCGATGGAGCCTCCGCTAATTTGGCCACCGTTTCTTCCCGGTTTTTCTTTTTTCCGTTCTGTTGTGGTGCGTAAAATGTGAGACATCAGACAGATGAGCCCCTCTTCTCTTTGTGAGGTCCATGTTCGTTCATCAAGAAGACCAAGGAACTCATCGTGGACTTCAGGAAATCAAAAGGCTGCAGCCTGTCCCCCATCTAAGACAGCAGGACTGTTGTTGAGCGGGTCTCCAGTTTCAGGCTCCTGGGAGTTCACATCTCTGAGGACACCTCTGTCGTTGTCAAAAAGGCAGGGAAGCGTCTGTTCTTCTTGAGAAGAAAGCCCACCTGAGATCCTCCCAACTGCATCTCGGTGTGGTTTGGCAGTTGTACTCTCGCTGGCCGAAAGGCCCCACCAACTGCCCAATATGTCATTGGCGCCCCACTGCCTGCCATTGAGGGCCCGTGTCACAAGCGATGCTTACGGAGGGTGCGCAATATCATCAAGGACACTTTGCACCCCAACCACAGACTGCTTGCCCTCTTAGACAGACGATACAGGCGCCTTCATGTTGGTGCCCCCCGACTAAAGAACGGCTTCTTTCTTATACCGGACTCTGGAGCCCAGCGTTGGCTCTCATGCATCTGCTGCCACTGAATTGTTTTGTCCTGTATGGCGCCTTTCACTGAGTGCAGCTGCAGAGGACTGTGAACATCTCTCAGTTCAAAAGCCAGTAGAGATTAATTACTAATTACTGAATACCGAAAAGCAGGAGCCGATTCAACAAGACTGGAAACCAAGAACTTGTGTCGATTGGTTAACTGATGAGCTGTGACCAGTCGACAACGGAGGAGACTAAAACTGTAAAAGAGAAGGCCGGTGATGACATCAGACACAGACGCTGCATTCAACTTGAAGTGCGGAGTCGAAATTTTCCACTGGTGCCCCCACAAGTCAGGTTTTCCCATTTGGAAAGTCGGGAGAGTCGACACCATCCCCTACGTCAAAATCCAAGATGGCTGCCCCGCGCATCACCAGGTGAAGTGAAAGCCATTAGCACTTCTATCTAACTGTCTCAGTCATACACACACGGCGCTATCTGTGTGCCGTTTGGAGGCCTAAAATGTTGTATCGCGTAATGCGTTGGTGTCACGTGGCATTGCCGGCACAACAAAAGTTTTCCTGGAGCTGTCCATTTCGGTTTTTTGAATGTTTTACCGGAACGTGTCCACTCGGGTGTGACGTCATTCTCAGCCGCGACCTCTGAGGTAAATGGAACGCAGAAACAAATCGTGGAGACCTCGGCCCACCAGCCGCCTCGCCCCTCCCGGGGGTTCTGTAGCGGAGTCTGCGCTGGCCATCCCGTCTGCAAATTGTGTAAGCATTTCTATTATTTGCGTTGAGCTCAATGACGATAAAGTTGAATCAGAATCGGAGGTGGAAGAGCATTTTAAAATTTGATCTCGAATTGCAATAAAATGCGTGGCTGCTTGTATCTCTCCTACTCCTACTTAAACTAAAAGAAGTGGCAGTTCAGGGTGATGTTTTTAGATGGCTGCAGAACTGGCACAGACACAGGAAGCAGAGGGTGACGGTGCGAGGAACCTCATCAGAATTGGCCGATGTTAAGAGTGGCGACCAGCAGGGGGCAGTGCTGGGTGAAGTTGGCAGATGATACCATGATAGGTGGATTAGCAGATAACTTGGAATCCGTTATATCATCGCAGAAGGACTTGGATAGCAGACAGGCTCGGGCAGATTTGTGGACGATGAAATTTAATGTCAGTAAATGTAAAGAATTACACATAGGAAGTGAAAATGTGAGGTTTGAATACACAATGGGGGTCTGAAAATCGAGAGACCACCTTATGAGAAGATTTAGGAGTCGTAGTGGGCTCTAAGCTATTGCCTTTCAGACAGTGTTCAGACGCCATTAACAGGTTATATAGCGCCTTGACGTGTGGAGTACAAGTCACAGGAGGTGACGCTCAGGCTTTATAACACACTGGTGAGGCCTCATCTGGAGTCCTGGATGCAGTTTGGTCTACAAAAGGACATAACAGCACAAGAGAAGGTCCAGAGAGGAGCGACGAGGCTGATTACGGGGGGCTACAGGGGATGAGTTATGAGGAAAGATTAAAAGAGCTGAGCCTTTAGAGTGATGAAGACGAGACCTGAGTGACTGAAGGGTTTAAAATGATGAAGTGAATGAGTCCAGAGGATCGAGACAGTGAGTTTAAAACGAGTTCATCAGGAACACCGGGGGGACACAGTTGGAAACTTGTGAAGGGTGAATTTCACACAAACATCAGGAAGTTTTTCTTCACACAAAGAACGACAGACACTTGGAATAAGCGACCAAGTAGTGTGGCGGACAGTAAGACTTGAGGGACTTTCAAAACTCGACTTGATGTTATTTTTGAAGAAATCAGTGGAGAGGACTGGCGAGCTTTGTTGGGCTGAATGGCCTGTCCTCATCCAGAGGGTGCTAATGTTCTGATGTCCTAATGTACTCATAGTGACGAGACGAGCTTCTCTTACCCAAGTGTCTTCTTTTGTTTTGCAGATGAAACTTTTAAACTTGTACATCAAGCGCGCCCAGACGACCAACAGCAACAGCAGCTCCTCGTCAGACGTCTCCACCCACAGTTAGCGCCGAGGTGAATTCTGGGACTGAATCAAAGCTGTGCCTCGAGCGGGACCTTTATGCTCCGGTGTTCACATCTGCACAGCTGAAGTAGTTAGAGGCGTACATTTCATGAAATCAGTGTTCTTCTGTCTTGTTTTCCCTTTATTTTGAAATCCCATTCTTTTCAAGAGTGTTGAATGTACGACAGGCCTACGTGACGTCTTTTTATTTTTGATTATTTTCTTCTGTTAGTGTTAACCTGCTCAGACTGAACGTTTTGTCGCTGCGTCTCTTCCCATGGATTGTTTCCCTGAGGTAGCTTGTTGCCCGAATGAGAAGAACAAAATATTAGCAGTTTGGCAAAGGAATTTGCTGATCCGCGCATCCTCGCAGTTTATCCGCGTAGACCGCTTAGCGATGCCTTAACACGAATCAAAGAAGTCATTTTGTTCTGTTTTTGTTTTTTCTGCAACTCTAAGAATGGCTGAGTTTGTATCTTAGAAGTCAGCAAATCTTTAAAAAAAAAAAAAATCAACCAACAAACGTGAAATGCATCATTCCCAGTAAGGCTGACGGGAACAGAGCTGCATATTGAATTGTATCATATCTGTGGAGAAAAACAGCCGCGAACGTGGAAACATTTCTAAGGTCGATTGTTGCCGTTTTCGTCGACTCTGCTCTGCTTTACACTGTAAGATCATTTGGCTGGCCCAGTGATGACGTTTTTGGATAATTCAACAGAGCGAAAAAACCGCTCACGTGATGACGTTTGGATACAATAACCTAACCAAAAAAAAAAATTGAAAAAACGGGACGCGTTTTACTGATTGTTCGGTAA
Organism: Polypterus bichir lapradei; assembly: GCA_026402145.1. Taxonomy (NCBI): domain Eukaryota; kingdom Metazoa; phylum Chordata; class Cladistia; order Polypteriformes; family Polypteridae; genus Polypterus; species Polypterus bichir. The sequence continues at coordinate 21,619,735 of JANRMT010062816.1, read as the reverse complement.
TTTTCATTTTCTTCATTTGGTTGTAAATTGGTTTCATTGCTTCGTGTTCTTTTAGTGTTTCTGTAAATTAAGGCTACTTATTTTCTTTTGTTTTTTTTTTTGTTTTTTTTTGTGTGCGTGTTTGGTTCAGAGTATTTTAAATTCCTGTGTTTTTATTAGAGTTTTTAATATAGAACAAGAAAAGTTTTTAGACTGAAATGCTTAAGGAGTTCTGAGGAGGTCCGAAATTGGAACAAGCACGGTAGATCAGGTGGACGCGGAACCGTAAAAAACGGCGGAGTAAAATTCAGGTTGAATTCAGTCTCCCGTTTTCTAAAGTATTGTTAAAGAGCAAAATAAAAAAAACGAAAAGACGAGACGAGACGAGACGAACCTCAATAGGCCTTGGAATGGATTTATCTCGCTGACAATCTTGAACGAAACGGGAGAGAACAAGAGTCCAAAGTTCTCGAATCAAACGTACGTATAGAGGCGGTCTAAAGATGGCAGAGACTGCGACCGGCCGGTGGGACCCTTCAGGTCTGACGAGGTGCAGTCTGAGGTGTGGCGCGCTTTTTGTTTTTTTGTTGTTTGTCTGATATTTTTTTTTTTTGCATTTTCCTTTAATGTTGTACAGTTTAATTTATGGCATTTTACGCGTTTCTAGTGGGGGGGGGGCATTTTGAGTTCTTTAGCTCGTATGTAAACTGACACTGAACAATGTGACGTGGGTGGCTGTTGAGGATTTTTGGACCCCCTCGTCTGAACTCTACAATGTGAACATTTTAGTGGGACACGGAGGCGTTCCATGGCCAAGTAATCCACGGTTTAAGCGCCGCTTTGTTTATTTGCGTTTTCCACTCCTCTCCTGCGATTGCGCGTACTGTAAGTCGATGCACTGTCTCCTCATCCTCTCCCGACTCCCAGGATCAGTGAGAATGGCGCTTCTCCAGATCCCTTCGATCCGCAGCACAAACATTGAACTGAATGTTTTGCCGATGCCTTACGTTTCCGTCTAAAATATGCCGACTGTTAAAGAAGGAACAAATAAACACACACGACGACAACAAAACACAAGAGCGACGTAAGAGACTCGCTGCCAGAGAGAGATGGTCCTTTCCCCAATTCTTTGTTATGCTTTCTGCAAACTCACGTCGCCCGACTGTGTCTCGGCCCCAACTCGTGTCTTTCAATTTTCCGGAAAAGAGGTGAGGGTTGGAGTTTGCGTTGGGCGGCCGGCCGTCTGTAGGAAAAGAGAAAGGGGCCGCGAGCGCGTGGGGACAGGTGACAAATGGAGGCCTTTTGACAAATCCGGTAACGGAGCAGATAAACGCTGAACGAGACTGCAGTTCTTCTTCCCTCGGACCTCAGGACTGCGGACTCATTAATCGCCGATGTTGGGATCATCCGTGGTGGGGGGGTTAGCCTATCAAATGGAATTTCTCGTTCATGACGGTATTGGCTGCTAATTCGTTTTTCTTTCACTTTCATTCACCACTCACAATCAGCTCTGCAGTGTCGACAACAGCAAACTGGTCTCTTCCGGCTCGCCGAGACCGTTTCTCGTTTTTTCCGTACATTGGCAGAAGCCCTGCATGTTTGCGTGTCGTCTGCCGTGCCGTGGCTGATTCTCGTATCCTCAGTTAAAGGGGTCCTCTAATCGATGGCGCAGCTTCTTCTTCTTCTTCTTCTTTTTGCTGCTGCCTGAAAAGAAAACCACGGAATAGGCGTCCACCTGGAGCGCCGCGTCTCGCTCGCCGCTCGTTCTCGACGTCCTTTTGGTTTTCTTTTTTCCTTTTGGTTTTGTGTTTCCTTCGACCACTTTTATCGGTAACTGACTGGAGAAGACCCTCCCTGACTGCTCTCACAGCAGCTCTCATTTAGTGCAGGCATGCGGCTTTCGAGGGGGGCACCGTGTGCGCTCGCTACACTCGACTACAAACGACGAAACCTTTTTATAAGAAAAGAAACAAACAACTGCTGATGTAATTTGCATTTTTGTCACAAATGAAAAGATCTTCCGATTGCGAAGAGTTGACTTCATCGGCTCTCGGGGATCTCAAGTTGTGTTTTACTGTCACTCTGATTGGTGGCCTTTGGCTCCGCTCTCCTTAGCACAGTGTCCACCGCGCATGGGATCTTTGGTTTGCTTTTGTCATGTAATATTCATATCTTCTGTATTTATCTACTCCTTTTGGGTTCTTTTGTGTGTCTTAAGACGACTGTACAGTTTTGTTTTTATTTTTTTTGTTAAAAATCCACAAGTGATAGAATTTACTAAAAATATAAAGTTCAGTTTGCTCTAGGAATAAACCCAACTTCAAAATACTCCATCGACTCGGGCCTCTTATTGAGTTGGAAGTCTGCTGTCTTTAGGACCGTTAAAAATATCGACTTGAATGTGCGTGCCTTTTGGGGGGGGCCGTTAATCAAATGCATCATCGAACCGATGGAGGAGGAGGAGGAGGATGTTCAGCCAACTTTTGTACTACATAGCCAATAAACAAATCCGAGGTGTCCACAAAACTGGATCTCTGATTGGTTAATGAGGAGACTGGAGTGAGGTCACCGGTGGAGCCCCCTCAGGGGTCTGTCTGGCCGTGGACCCTCCTGACTTGTTCTGATTTATATGAATGACGTTGATGTTGGTGTAGTCGGGAAACTTGTCAGATTGGCGGGCCAACATTAGAATCAGAGGGACGGCAGCAAAACGAATTCAAACTGATGACCAACAGGCTTCAGAAGTGGGTGACCCCCCTGTGGTTTAATGGAGAAAAGTGCAGAGTGCTACACGTGGGCAACAGGAACGGCAATTAGAAAAACGAGATGGGAGACGCAAAGCTCCAGGAAGAGACCTCTATGGAGGAGTTAGGGGTTTATGTTGATGCAATGGCATCATTGACGACGATCAGCCATTAATAAGGCAAATAAAAATGTTAGGGTATATCATAAAAACTGTTGAATGTAAATCAAGGGACTGTAGGTGGCACTGTGGACACCTCCTCTGTGTGCAGTTCTGGTCACCACAGTACAAGAAAGACATAACAGCACCTGAAGCAACCAAGTGCATCATGGGACTTGAGGACATGTCCTACTGTGAGAGACTCGGAGAATTAGACCTGTTTAGTCTGAGCGGGACCTCAGCCGAGTGTTTAAAAATCCTCAAAGGCATCGATAAAGGGGACCCAGCGACATTCCGTCAACTTAACGGTGAATCGCTTACTCGAGGACGTCAGTGGAAATGAAGGCTGAAACCATTAGAAACTCGGGAAGAAACCACCGAGACATGGAGTTGAAGCAGAAACCTGGAGCACCGTTGAGGAAGTTTTGGAGGGGACATTGGGACAGCTGAGCAACAGAAGGACTGAGTGGTGTCACACGTCTCACATTCTTGTATGTTCTTATGTCCACAGCAAATTCTGCTTGATAGCTGAACTTTCTGACTTCGTGAAACTTACCCTCAAACAAATAAAATGAAATGATTTTAAATTCATAGCATGTCTCCGCCCAAAGAAATCAAGCAGATGAAAAAACGATGGAATCGTCGACTAAAAACTTCAGACGTGAGCGTCGGTAGGCTCTGTGCCCTCAGGACCAAGTCACCCGAGCTCTTCTCAAACATTTCAGTAAGTATTGACCGCTCTGATTTTTCTGATCATAAATGAGGTTCTTACGATAGGAGCTGATGAGAACAATTCATCGTTCATTGCAGAATTACGGGATTTGAGGTTTCTTCTAGAGGGTCTCTTTCTCTGGCACAATTCGGCTCAAAGACAAATCGGCACATCGTCATCTCATAACAGACTTCAGTTTCAAGTTTGGTGTTCTTCCTTCCAGCCATTTTAGATTGAGACCACCGTCCTCGAGAAACTGTGACACACACAGACACACACCCATCACCGAGATATCGATATTGCTTTCGATATCCAAAATGTTGAGATCCGTTGATAACCAGAGATTGAAATTTTGGACGAATCTAGAGCTTTCGCTCCTCCCCCTATAGGTTAGGGTGGGTAGGGTTAGGGAAGCACAAAGCCAAACATCACACATAGGACTTTGTTGCTCCTCTGCAGGCTTTTATGATGGCCTCAGTTCTACGATGCATGGACGTCACGACTGGAAGACAATTTTCTACATCAGGTGGGTTCCAACTTTCTCAAATAGCAGTGGACGGACCACCACTGCAGGTTGGGGTCTTGTTGTGGACCAGATTGTTGTAGTTTTTTTTTTTTTTAATTTCCACCATAAATTTCAAGCTTCCCCAAAACTGCAGAGGAGAACTCCGATGTTATGTTACATTTATCATAGCTCTCAAAAAACCAGACGGACCAGCTCTTGGATTTCATCTACGCATAACGTTTCCCTCAAAACCCACCAGTTTGTGTTTTGAATTGCATTCACTGGACTGACTGCCACTGCCTTTAGGGGGCTGGCGAGTTTGGCAGCTCCTGAGGTTTGCTCCACCTACTTCAGAAAGATGGCCAGTTAGCAAGCAGTGGGAGGAGTCTTAAGAATCTCCAGGTTTGGCCTTCATCAGGGACTTCAACACAGGAGCAAAACGGAAAAGCGGGCGCCATTAAAAAACAAAACCACTCCACGCCACGGTTCAGGGAGGACGTCTTACATGGCATCCTATGCAATACGCTGATGATTTACTAGCTGGGAGGACCAGCGGAGAAGACGCCTCCATGAGCAGCAGTCACGTGTAAATAATGGAGATCGAGAGCGAGACAGAGAGAGTAAAGCGCGAGGGATTTTCAAAGACAATCAGGAGAGCAGGTGGGGTGAAAAGTACAAAAACAGGTCGAATAGAAGGAGGTCACGAACACAGAAACCGAAACCAAATCACGAGGCGAGAATCAGAACTGAAAATATCACAAAAACAGAGGAACGTAACCAGCAGGTTGTTAAATGAAGGAAATCGCAGGAACTCGTTTTTGTTCTTTGAATCCGTGAACTCGGACGCAGTTGAGAGCACGCGGTGAACTTTAAACCCGTCGTGTTGCTTGGCGTGACATCTGCACAGAGGAAGAAGGAAAATGAAACCTGGTGGTGGAATGGAGAAGTACAGGAGAGAATACAGAGGAAGAGGATGGCGAAGAAGAAGAAGTGGGATAGTCGGGGAGATGAAGAGCATAGAAAAGAGTACAAGGAGATAAGGCACAAGGTGAAGAGAGAGGTGGAGAAGGCTAAAGAAAAGGCGTATGAAGGAGAAAATGACTGGTGGGCTACAGAGAGGGGCCGGGCTGCGAAAGATGAGCAGCAGGTTAGGGTGATGAAGGATAAAGATGGAAAAAGTGAGGAGATGGAAAGAGGACTTTGAGAGGCTGATGAATGAAGAGAACGAGAGAGAAGAGGTTGGATGATGTGGAGATAGTGAATCAGGAAGTGCAACAGATTAGCGAGGAGGAAGTAAGGACAGCGATGAAGAGGATGAAGAATGGAAAGGCCGCTGGTCCAGATGACATACCTGTGGAAGCATGAAGGTGTTTAGGAGAGATGGCAGTGAAGTTTTTAACAGGATTGTTTAATGGAATCTTGGAAAGTGAAAGGATGATGAGGAGTGGAGAAGAAGTGGACTGGTGGGCCGATATTTAAGAATAAGGGGGATGTGCAGGAACTACAGGGGGATAAAAGTGATGAGCCACAGCATGAAGTTATGAGAAAGAGTAGTGGAAGTGAGGTGATGATTACTGAGCAGCAGGATGGTTTCATGCCAAGAAGGAGCACCACAGATGTGATGTTTGCTCTGAGGATGTTGATGGAGAAGGAGAGAGAAGAACAGAAGGAGTTGCATTGCGTCTCTGTGGACCTGAAGAAAGCAAATGACAGGGTGACTGAGAGGAGCTGTGGTGTTGTATGAGGAAGTCGGGAGTGGCAGAGAAGTACGTAAGAGTGGCACAGGATATGAACGAGGGGAGTGTGACTGTGGTGAGGTCTGTGGTAGGAGTGACAGAGGTGGGATTACATCAGGGATCGGCCCTGAGCCCCTTCTTATCTCCAATGGTGATGGACAGGAGTCCCCATGGACTGCGATGTTTGCTGATGACATTGTGATCTGCAAGTGGAGGAGACCCCGGAGATATGAGAGGAGAGGAATGAAGGACCACCAAGACAGAATACATGTGTGTGAATGAGAGGGAGGTCAGAGGAATGGTGAGGATGAGGGAGTAGAGTTGGTGAAGGTGGAGGAGTTTAAATAACAGGGAGTGTGGAAGAGAAGTGAAGAAGAGAGTGCAGGCAGAGTGGAATGAGTGGAGAAGAGTGTCAGGAGCGATTTGTGACAGACGGATATCAGCAAGAGTGACAGGGAAGGTCTACAGGACGGTAGTGAGACCAGCTGTGTGATATGGGCTGGAGACGGTGGCACAGGAGACACAGCTGGAGGTGGCAGAGTTAAAGATGTGCATTGGGTGTGACGAGGAGGGACAGGATTAGAAATGAGGACATTAGAGGGTCAGCTCAGGTGGGACTGGTGGGAGACAAATTCAGAGAGGCGAGATGGTGTTGGTTTGGACATGCAGAGGAGAGATGAGGGGTATATTGGGAGAAGGGTGCGAAGGGTAGAGCTGCCAGGGAAGAGGAAGGCCTAAGAGGAGGACATGCAGGTGACGGGGGTGACAGAGCAGGATGACAAGGACAGGAACAGATAAGAAGATGATCTGCTGTGGTGACCCGTAACTGGAGCAGCCGAAAGAAAAGGAAGAAGAAGAAGAAGAGGAGTTGTGACTGACAGTTCACTGACGCCCCCAATAGCAGACCCTTAAAAATGGAGGTGGAAACGTCCCAAAATATTGGCAGTTCTAAAGTAAGAAAAAATGAATGTCATCCTCAAAAGCCCAGGGGTGGAAAACCTCCAAGTCAAGTGCAGATTTGTACAAAAAGGGCCGGAGAAGTTGGGGAAAAATGGACTATGACAAAAAATCCAACCCAGAGAAGGAGATCCTGAAAAAGTCATGAACAGTGCTGTGAAAAAGTATCCCCCCCCCCCATGTTTGTATATTTATGAATATTAATGACTTCAGATCTGATCTTTAGGAAAAATGGAATCATCGATAAAAGCAACCTGGAATGTCCTTTGAGCCTGCAGATTATCAGTCATAACGTGACAGAATAAAAGATCACCGCGTGGTAAAAATCAAGTCCTTGGAATTTCCTTCATTTAGGAAGCTGCTGGCCGAACATCTCCGTGTTTTGATACTTTTCAGCTCTGATTCTCGTCTCAAGATTTGGTTGTGGTTTCTGAGTGAACATCTCTAGACGTAAAATGGTAAGGGTTGTGTCTGTCTGTCACGTGATTACTCGCAAACCAAAAACTTATGACCAGCGGCCGCCTCTGCGAGGTTATCAGGATCAGTGTCTTTCTTACGGCAGACTGACTGAGAAAAGAAAGAAGAGCTGCGACATCTGCTGCACGTGAAGCACATTGCTAAAGCCGATAGGAAGAACAAGGGTGTCTGCTCAGATGTCCGCTGCCCCTCAAGCAGGCTGCTGGTACTCGTGGACCACTGGGGCTGCAGCCTTCACCTTGGGAGGGCCGGTGGTCTGCATGTGTCCTACTAACACAGATGATGTGCTGCTCATCAGATCAGGAGCTGTTCCTTCTCCTCTCCATACTCTTCTCTACACATCATTCTGGTACACCTTGATCTTAGTTTCCTTTGTCCACAGAACTGGTCAGGCTTTTAAAAAAATGTTTTCTGTCAAAGTCTAATCTGTCCTTCCCGTGCTTGAGGCTCACCGGTGGTCTGCACCTTGTGGTAAACCCTCTGACTTTACTTTCATGAAGTCTTCTCTTGATTGTAGACTTTGACAATGTTAGGCCCACCTCCAGGACAGAGTGGTCTTGGTTTGGCTAAATGTCTTCTTCACCAAGGACAGAATTCTGCGATCATCCAGCACAGTCATCTTCTGTGGTTGTCCAGACCTTCTGCTGTTGCTGAGCCCATAGGTGTGTTCCTTCTCTTTAAGACCCTACCAAACGGTTGACTTGCCCACTCCTGGTGTCTCTGCTGTCTCTCTGGTGGGTTTGTTTTGCTTACTCAGCCCGTTTTTACTGTCATGGACGGCTCTTTGGACCTCCTATTGAGACTTCACAGCGACAGCTTCCAAAGGCCAATTCCACACTTGGAATCGACTGCAGACCTTCTACTTGATGAATGAAGTAACGGGGGTCCTACACACATCTGGCTATGGAACAGCTGGTCAGGCAAATGTCCAAATACTTTTGAGCCCCTGGAAATGGGGGGACGGTGTATGAAGATGGCTGGCATTCCTAAACGGCTCATACGATATTTTTGGCAAAACCCCTTAAACTAAAGCTGACAGTCTACACTTCAATCAAATAATCATTGCTTTGCTTCAAATTCATTATGATGGCATACAGAGCCGAAAGTAAGCAAACTGTGTCACTGTCCAAATACTTATGGACCAGATTGAATATAGCGCCTTTCACTTTATCGATTATATTTCACCTTTCACATATCTATCTATCTATTTATATATTGTGGAAACCGTACCCCCAAACACAGACACACTGACACCAGGATGTCCAAAGCACACTCCTTTATTTTTTCCACTGCACCACAATGCCTTCTTTCACCAACTCTCTTTCCTTTCTTCTTCTTCTTCTTCTTTCTCTCTCTCTCTCTCTCTCTCTCGACCTCCTTCCTCCTCCTCACAAGTTTCGTCTCCTTCCTCCCAACTCTGGCTCGTCTGCTAGAAGGAGGTGGCCCTTTTATCATGGCCCGGATGAGCCCCAGGTGCTCCCATTGACGTCACTTCCTGGTGTGGCGGAAGTGCTGCCATCCAGGATTCCCTTACTGTCCGGGCGCCCCCTGGCGGTGACCACGTCCTCTCGGGAATGTCCCAGGTCCCTCCTTGTGGCCCCCAGATAGGCCCGGGCAGCTGCCCTCTCGTGGCCGAGGAGTAATACTGTCCATGTCGGGGACTATCCAGGCATCCCGGCCGGGCAGTGTCCCCGGACATCTGTGACAATATATATATATATATATATATATATTATATAGTACCTTTCATGTCTATCTATCTGTTATATAGTGCCTTTCACTTTATCTATTATATTTCACCTTTCACATATCTATCTATCTATCTATTATATAGTGCCTTTCATATCTATCTATCTTTCTATCTATATCTATTATATAGTGCCTTTCATATCTATCTATCTATCTATCTATCTATCTATCTATCTATTATATAGTACCTTTCATGTCTATCTATCTGTTATATAGTGCCTTTCACTGTATCTATTATATTTCACCTTTCACATCTAAGTTGTGCTTTACTTGTGATGCTAACAATGAGAAGTGTGTTGCCTCCTGACCAATCGTTTAATTCAGAGATTTTCAAATTCAGTCCTGGGCCCCCTTAATTGTGACAGCAGCCAAATAATAAAAACAATGTCTCCTATTTTTTAGGTGGACTCCTCCATTAACTTCATGTGTTGTCCTTTCTTATTGCTCTGTGCGTTAGTTGGTGTGAATTCATTCATTTTCTCTTTCTGTTTACTGTTTTGTCCTTTAACATTTTCGGCTCGTTTCGGCCATCGTTTATCAATAAATGGACAGCAGTGAAGACGCCGCTGCTCATCAGCACTCAGTGTCACAGATAAAAATGACTTAAAAAGAAAATGAAAAGTGACATTCAGTCGAGCATTCAAATCTGAATATTTTAGAAATGTTAATCTCACGCCGTTGTTATTTTCTTAATCCAAACCAGGAGAAGAACTCGGGTCGGCTAATTAAATGATGAGTTTAAATTAAAGGTAAAAATGACAGACTGCTTGAGGACCCGATGGGAATGAAAACCTGGGGCTGCACTTGAGAAGCTCGGCTTTAGTTTCGATGTTTTACGTTCTTAAATCTTTCATCTTTGAGATTCTCGTCCTCAGCTCCCCTCTGATGCGCACCCACATCTGCAGCGTCAAAGAACGTCTGGCGAAAGGCGCTATATGGCTCAGTGATTGATCAATTTAATAGTCACATTGCGTCGAATTTGAAAACGGCCTTTACAAAGGACAGAGAGCAACAAGAAAAACTGCAAAGCGCGCAAATCCAATCCGAAAAGCCGATTGCCCTTTTTACTTCTAGAATTTTTTAATTTTATATTACAGATTTCGCTCTCCAGCCGCCCTGAGGCAGGAATTCTCATCTCACGTCTCCTAAATAACTGCCAACGTACAGCTGCCTTTTCTTTCTTTCTTTCTTTCTTTCTTTCTTTCTTTCTCTTTCACACCCAGATGTAAATGGCCGTGGGTGGCGTTTTTCCTGTCATTTCACCATCAGCGGCTGATGCCCTGCGGTCAGCCGCCTCAACCCCCTCTTACATAACAATGGAGTGGCGACCGGGTGATCAGCGGACTGCGACATCCACCACGCATCCGGTAGGGGGCGCTGCGCTTCCCGATGGAAGGAGATTTCTGGAAGGAGACTTCGGAGTCTGTCCGAAGTCTGCGGCGTCTCGGACCATTTGATAGCCGCTAGTTCTCGGTGTATTTGCATCAGAGCATCCCACCCCGTCCACCTTCGTAACCCGCCCATCGTGCCAGCAGGAGCCTGTCCTAGTAATCATCGGGCGCAAGGTGTGTGACATCTCGGTGGGCTCCCGATTTTAAAGGACTCGCCGTGAACAGTAACGAAGTTCGGGGGTCCGTCATAACCTGCTGGGCAGCCCACCAGACATTTCTGTTTAGCCCCCACAATAAGCCAAAAAGAACCAACTTCACGTGCCTCCTCTGCACCTACTGGTCCTTCTCGGGTTCAGAGCCTCAATGCCACGTTAAATGGGCCGTTGTTAGAATATCTGTATTTTTCTTCAGCTTCTATACAGACTTCATTTCATTGGATATCACCCCTACCAATATTATAATCTATTATATAGCGCCTTTCCTATTCCTCTCTCACTACCTTATCGTGTATTTCTATCTCTGTGTGTCATACCTACTGTATTTATCATATAGTGCCTTTCCTATCCATCGATCTATTATGTTGTACCTTTTTTTTATCTCTGTATCATATAGCGCCTTTTTTCTCTCATTCCATCACATCATGCCTTTCCTATCTATTTCTCTATTATATTCTGCATTTCCTACCTCTCTAATATATAGTGCCTTACCAGTCCAAGAATCTATCTATTATATAGTGCCTTTCACTATCTATCTATAAATCGATTATATAGTTCCTTTCACTTTCTATCGATTATATAGCGCCTTTCTGAGGCTTTTCCCTCGTTCCCCTTTCCTTCTCCTTGCGCCCCCGCGTGGTGTGTGTGTTTGTGTGTCAACCCGTCGACTCTTTTTCTCCCTTTTATTGTGTTTTTGTTTAATTGGCCGTCTCGGGTGGGGTGTGCTGGGTGGGCGCCAGTGGGGGGTGTTTGTTTTGGCATTTACATAGCCCAAAACTAAGTTATTATTGTTGGTTTCCTTTTTTTTTATTACTTTTTCATTCTATCAATAAAATGTGATTATAACTTATATCGCATAGAGCACCTCTTCTAGTCTTCTATCTCTCATTCGATGTATTGTATAGAGCCTTTCCTGTCTCTCAAGTATTACATAGCACCTTTTTTATCTCTCTCTATCTGTATTATATATTATCTCTCTGTTATATCGCACTTTTCGTATCTCTCTCGCTCTGCATTATATAGCGCCTTTCCCATCTATCCAAGTGACGTTCGTCCCTCTCACAGCGTGTGTTTTCCATCACGGCACAAGGAGGACATGCAGGCTCCATAAAGAAATGAGCCAAACGCTAAACGCCACAGTCCTGGTGACAACAGCCAGCCATGCACTCTCAGCCCTGCGCCACCAGCGCCAGCGTCCGAGTCAGACGACAGAAAGGGTGAGAATCTGGCGATGCGCGTGGCCCTGTCGCCATTACAAATGTCCCTGAAGTCGTGATTTAAACGCGCGGCTCTTAAGTCACTCAGTCCACATCACATTTATGACGTTGATTAGTCAATCGCGTTTTATTTAAAGTGACTTCCAAATCGCTGGCGATTCAATGAACGCCCTTTCATCCAAAGTGACTTCCAAATCATAATCGCCGTTTCAGTTCGCATCAGCTTTATTCCGAGTGAATACGAACTCAGATCAAAAGAGCCGTCAGTTCGGCGTTTATGGGGAGCGACTCTTCAAGATGCAGGAAATGGAGCGCCGGTGTTCTAACGAAACATCCTACCCATCGAAATGATCTACTCACTGATACTACGCATGCGCAGACCAAAATTACGCAACTTCTCGAAGCTTACCAACTGTTCGTCGATCTGTCCTAATGCCTTTCGGGCATTAAATGATGCATAAAGAATAAACTGAGAAATGTTAACATTTCCATAAATCTGATAGACGACTTCTAAATACAACACGTTAAATGATGACATGGTATAACGTTATAAGTTTAATGTTACGACTTACAATAAACGGATGGGTGTAACATATACGGTGTATATACCATTCATGCCAAGTAATCTGTTGCTTTTGTTGACATAGTGTGTAATAAATAAACTGTTAATTTAATGTGCTAATTAGAACTACGGTAGGATACTTCGACAAAGTAGGACAAATCGTCAGAATACCCAAACTCTAATAAGTAATAGCGTAAGGGCTTGATATGGCATTGGGGGGCTTAGCCCTGCTCAATGACCCTCCCCCCGAACTGCCAGACACCTGTTGCGCTTTTTCGGACTTTCCTTGTTCGGAGCTCCAGCAGGATGAGCTGACCCGGGGGTCTGAGCGCCGGCGCCCCTCTCACTCAGTTACCTGCGCACTTCCGCCTCGCCATGGGTGTGCTCGGTCCTTTCACTTTTTTTTTTTTTTTTTTTTTTAATTATCTCACCTGATTGTAAACAGAAAAGAAAACAAACAGTGGGCGGGGCTCCGGCGGGGCCCTCCCTGAAGGTGCGCGGAGGTCAAGGAGGACAAGCGCGTCTGCCCCGGCCGACTCCACCATCAGCAGGTGGGAGTGTTCGCTCGCGCGCACGCCGAGGTCACTTTAAACGGCGCTCGCGGCCCCCACACGTCAGTGTGGAAATAAAAGAGTCGAAGAGGAGCCGCCGTCTCACCTGCGCACCTGACTCCGCGACGGACGGACGCTCGCTCGCTCCTTCTTCTTCTTCTTCCTTTCGCCATGCTGTTTTGGCACACGCAGCCCGAGCCCTACCATCAGCACAACGCCTCCAGCTACCTGCGGTAAGTGCCAGCCGTCCGATGGCTACAGGGGTGGGACGGGGCTGTGGTGCCAGCAGGCTCCGACCCCGGGCACCTCGCCGGGCTGCTCCTGGTCCTAAGGGCGAGGCGCATTGAGCTTCTCAGCGGTACGCACGTGCGTTTGTTTACCTGTGACACGCCGGTGCGCATCTCGCAGGATTTCCCATCCCAAGGGTCCTGTTGGGACGCGGTGCGGTCGGCTCGGCTGATGGGTGCCCCCCGGTTGTGCTTGAAGCCGACGTCGGTGTGTTCGTGAGATGATGTCGCGTTGCGTTGGCTGCACTGATGGCAGGTTCTTGCAGGACAGTCGCTGGGCCGGCGCCACGCTAGGATGCTATCGTTGAAGTCCACGTCAGGTTGCATTTGTCAGTTGACTTCTCCTGCAGCCACGCTCGCGAGATCAAACCCTGGACTGCTCGCCTCTTCACGGACGTTAGGGAGCCACTTTGAGGTGTCAAATTCAGCGGAGGCCCTGCAGCTTTAGCCCCCAATCCAATTGTCGTTTTTCACTCTGTTTCACGCGTTGGTACCTCCTTTGCATAACGAGCAGAAAGCACCACCGTGCCCTGGACGGGATGCCAGGGCTACCCAGTGCTATTCTCATTCAAGGCGCCGCGTTTCTTTTCGGACCCGATTCTTCTGGATCGTTTTTTTGTTCGAGCCCCTGGTGAAAAGGGACTTGATGCCACCACTGCCCACCTTTCGGGTTTGACTTTTCACTCTTGGCTTCTTCAGACTTGTGCCACTTCATTGCAAATGATCTGCTTGTCTACGTATTTCTTTATGTATTTATTGAGCTTCTGTAAAAAGCCAAAGTTCCTCGGTTTATGTAAATTCGCATATCGCACAACGTGAGGCTCGCGGGGCGGTCGGAGCCCAACGGGGTCCCCACATTACCGTAAGTAGCTGATAAGAGAAGTGTGACACATCAGTGGGGTCCTCGCCGCGTACGGCCACACGGGCTCTCCTCAGGTGTTCTTGAGCTGGCAGTGTCCTGCTAGGTCGCCTTCCATGACCTTAACTGATTTCTGTTTTGTCCACTGGTTAGGAATCTTCTCAAAGTACCTGCAGCTTAATATAAAAAGATCCGAGTGTAGTGTTTTAGCGACCACCAGCACCACCCAGTAGACTACCATTAAAGAACCAGCGTATTTAAGAGGGTCCGCGTCTTTGGAAAACCCACAAAGGTACGGGGGGCACGCGCAACATCCATGGACGACTGAGGGATTTGAACCCGCCGCCCGGTCCACGACTGGCACAATCGACTAAAATCTGGAGACCCTTTCATCGTGTTTTAAAAAAGGAAGGTGAAAGTCCCTGCCAGAGTAGCGCTCTTGAAATGTGAGGTATTCCCATAAACTGATCAAGCGACAGAGGGGTGCGGGTGCCAATGCAATTAAAATACATTAAAATGTGCAAAATATAACTGAATTAAAATGAAGTGTGTTTTTTTTTTTTCTTTCTTGGATTTTGACTTGAGTGTATGGAATGCTACATGGTTTTTAATAAATCCAATAAAAGATTAAAAATAAAAAAATGAAATAAATAAAATAAATTTAAAAATAGAATGACATTTAATAAAAAATCAAATTTAAATTAATTCGAAAAAATCTAAATTAATTCGAAAAACCAGAAGAAAATATAACAAAAATAAAATATAATTACAAAATAAAAAAAAGTATAAATTAAGAATGGAAAAAAATCAGTTGGGGGGGGGGGCAACGTATTAAAAATTTAAGTACAGTACAATTACAAAGCGAATAACATTTAATAAAATGCAAATAGAATTACAGAATAAAAATAGAACTAAAACAAATGGTTAAAATTAGAATTTAATGATTTGAAAAAATTACAAAATTTTAATGAAAATGAAAACTTAGTCTAAATAGAACATAAAAAAGATTAAATCAACTTCAAGAATAACAGAATTTTAAAATAGAAAAGCGAAAAATAGAATACATTAATATAAAGAAAAATTTAAAATAATTTAATTAAAAATAAGGTACAATTAAAGAATGAAATAAATTTGGAAAAAAATAAAATACCATACAGTATAATGAATAAACAATGACTGATTAGAATTAAAAAGAAAAAACAGGCGGGCAGAGGAAACCGAGACATGTCTTCTGTATATAAAGCTCTAGGCACGCTGTCCGTCAGTCCAACACATTTTATAGCGCCTTTCAGCTTTACCCCACAGTTTAGGTCAGTCGAACAGCAGTGGCGGCTCGTGAAGGTCGGAGAGCCAATGCACCTGTGGGGGTCGTCATTGCTGCCCCTGCATTTCTTTGGCGCTGAGGGCGATGCTGTGACCTTTTGCTCGCCGTCGGTCTGTCCGTCCGTCCGTCAGTTTTTGTCGTCACGCTGCCTGTCCGCGTTGCAGTCTCTCGCTTTTCTCTTCTGAGTGGTCGGCTGCGTTACTTTCGTCGTCGCAAGCTGTAAAACCGTAAAGGTTGGCTGCTTTCTGATTGGTCAGCGGGAATTGACGCGCAGGGTCGGCTCACGTGACCTCTCCATTGCGCCTGACTGAGTGAAGCCGGGAGTGCGCGGAGTGGAGCGTGTGTGTGTGCGCGTGCGCAGAGTGGAGTGCGCGTGTGTGAAACTCCTAGTTTATGAGGAGCGGCTTTATGATCTTCATCAACTCCCTAACGATTTGAGTCCAACTTTAGCAGCCACGTGGGAGCTGAAATCGGATCGAGTACCGCCCGCTCAGCCGCACTGCGAATCCAAAACGAAAAAAGAAAAGTCGGGAAATGCAGCAACCTGACAAAGTGGCCTTGACTGATGAGACTGAGTGACGTACAGGACACTGCCTTTGATTTGCCCCTTTCTGAATGTGTGTGAGAGGAGGCTATGGCTGTTGAACCCCGAGTGTACCTGCACATCAGGGATACCAGAGAGTCTCAGGCTGGCACTATCAGCGGCCCCAGGTGTTGGCCTGGCAGCTCATTTGAAGCTCTGGTCCTTTGGTCCCTGTGTTCTGGTGTTTCAGTTGCTCTGGACCAGTGACACAGGTGAGCCACCAGGTGGCACTGTTTTTAAAACCCACTGTACTGAAAACGAAAAGATGAAGGCGAAAAAAAAAAAAAAAAAAAAACCTAACCTACCTCTCAAGTCGAAATGTTGGTTCCCAAAGGAGTGTCTGGTGATGTGTGTGTGTGTGTGTGTGTGTGTGTATGTGTGTGAGAGCAGGATTTGATTGGACCAGAGGTGTGGATTTGCATAACAAACACAAACGCACACACAGGTACACACACTGAGCTTTCTATAGAAGACTAGCGCCCCCTAGGTGGTCTGCTGTGAAGTGATGGCATCACATGATTCAGCCATTTGCTGTACGCTTGTCAGACTGCAAAAGGAGGTCTAAGGCCAGGCGGACGAGACCACCTCCATTAATTCTGATGTTTTTAGTGGGTTAAGGTTGGCTGCTGTGACTTTCTTTTTTCTAATTATTTGTCTTATTGTGTTAATGAGAGGGACTTCTAAACGCTTTGAGGTCACTTCATTTTTGTCCTGTGCCACCCCCACGTGTGACATACCATTCAACTTGATGTCACTTTATGTCAGACGTCGTGCTTTTTCATTTTTAGTCAGTTGTTGGACCACATTTTGAGACCCTTATGACAGTCTGAGGTTGTGCATCAACGGACCCCAATGGGGTAGAAGGGGTCTCAAATGGGGGTCGTTGACACCGGCGTGTGGAGTGTCATTTGATGATCTTTTGCGGTTGCCTGTAATGAATAGCAGCGTATTTTTGATGTTTGATTCTTGACCGGTGGTCCTCGCCCTCCCAGAAGGTTCAAAATGCCGAATGTCAAACTTGGGCGTGTGGGCTGTCATTTTAGAGTATGTCAAGGTCGCCGATTACGAATACGAGGTTAGTTTTGGAGTTTGATCCTCCACTAGGGGTCAAAGCCACCTGTGGACCTCCATCAGCGGGTGACAAATGACAAATTTCCATTACAGTCGAGGACCTTTAGACTTGACTCTTTTATATGGAAGCCCACCTCTGAATATTTCCAATATTTGACACAGCAGTTCTTGTTTTACGACGTCTGCACTTCTGCCCCATGACGTCCGTTCTTCCGTTTTTTTTTGTCGACACCCCGAATTCTGGCAGCTTGCGCTCCTTCCGACTTTTTATTAAGAATTGCACCTCCTTTGGGTTTTCACATTTATTTTCCATCCCAGGGTGGGCTTTATTTGAACCTCTGCAGGTGGCCCACCTAGCAGGTGAAGGCAGAGTCTTTGTTGTCTTTCACATTTGCTAGTTCAGTTCTTAGCTGCTGCTGTGGCCCCCTTAATGGCCGGTGGTCTCTGCGATGGACCTGGACAGGATGGTTTGTCCCGATTCACCCTGCCGTGTGTCACTTCTTGGTTAATACGCAGCTGCAGCAGCCGTGTGTCTCCCCAGCCTTGTGAGGGCCTGAAGGTGGTGGTCCACGCTGTAGACGGTCACGTTGACCCCGTTAAGTAATCGCTAGTTGAGAGAGTGACAGCTGACAGTCCTGACTTTCATCCTTTTCATCAACGCTTTCCGGCAGCAGAGACTTGAGGAATGTGCCCTTTGGGACCGGACGCTTCATTGTGCCCCCCCCCCGGGGTCGGGGTGGAGGAGCCAAGTGGCACAGCAGGTCGCCCTTATGTGTTGCTGTGTGTCCTTTGTTAATTATGCGATCAGGAGCTGTCCATTTGCTTATTTGATCCATCGATTCCCGGCTGGATTTTGTTTCGCTCCTTAATGGACTCCCTTTGTAAGAACACAGCAATGTGGAGGAGTAAAGGGAGAGCCGCCTCGTGCGACGGGCGGCCGTTCAGCGTCGATGATGGTGTGTTTCTCACCTCCTATGACCTTTTGGTTTCGTTCATTTTGTAGCCCGTTGATGCAATTTGGGGTCCTGAGAAGTGGGGGGCCGACCCTGGACAGTTGCAGGTGGGCTCCGATTTCTTTTCATCCCGTAATTCTGACGTGGCTTAGGCTCAGAAGGAGAATATCCCGTTGCCTCATTTCTGATGGCTTCCATTCAGTGGGTCTGGAGCTCCAGGATCAGACCAGAGGTCCTATATAGTGCCTTACGCCGGGAGGGCAGACTCCGAACTCTCCGACCGCCACTGCTTCTCACATTGCCATTCGGTGGCTGTGGGATTTTGTTGCTTTCCCTGGCGCCTTAGACTTTCATTCCAACCGACTCCTCCATCTAGGAGAACACTTGGTGACTGTTGAGCTTTGGACATTTTGACATTTCATAAAAGACCGCCACACGACTAGAGCTGCGCCGGTTTGCTAGGCATGGAGTCCAAGAAGGAAGTTTCTGGTTATTTTAATAATGTAGGGAGTGTTTAGAAAACGGGGGGCTCGTCCACACTGTTTGACAATCCTGAAGCTGTCGGTCTCCTGATGTGACTTGTACAGTAAAGTGACAATTTGTATCTAAGCTGAGATCCTGTCGTCCGGCTCCATGAAGGGCGCTATATTAGAATAAACAGAATGGAATTTCAAGATTCTTCTTCTGCCCGGGCAGGATGGCTTAGCGGCTGAGGCCCTGTGTGTTCAGCCTCCACCGACTTGGTGTGTGACCCCCAGTATCGTATCGGGTGGTCCAGCGGTTCAAGCTTCTCATCTTCAATCATCATGTCCAGACATTCTGGGTGGGGTCTGCATGTTCTCCCCGTCTCTGTCCTTTTTATGTTTGTAATCCCACAACCTGACTGGCAGCTCTAAATTGGCCCCATGTGAGTCTGAGGGGATGTGTGACAGACTGGTGCCCCCTTTAGGATTTTTACCCACTTTCCACCCAGTCCTGTCAAGGTGGGCCCTGGCCCCCGCAGCTCAGACCTTGGATGGGCTGAAGCAGGTCTGAGAATTTCATGTGTCCAGGGGATGACGTTCACTGTAAAAAGGCGCTATATAAAACCACAAGATCTCTGCCATTGCCAACTTTCTCTGAAATTAAAGGTGCCACTTAAGTTGCCAGCTGTAGAAATTTGGGGACAAAGGTCTTCATTATCCATCCATCCATCCGTTTAACAAACCCACTGTATCCCAGGCAGGAGTGTGGGGAGGGGAAGCTGGAGCCTAACTGGGGCAGTACTGGGTGAAGCAGGAACAATCCCTGGACGGGACGCCAGTCCATCACTGGGTGAATACACAGATGCATACAAACGCACACGAGTTGCCAGTTTAGAATTACCAACGTATGTCATTTATGTGACACATACATTTTGACAAATTGTGTCTTAGAATAAAGTGGATTAGAAAAAAGGCGCTATAAATGTCCTCATTCTGTAGCCCACATTATCGAGTGCATCAGACTGTAAGCCATAAGACTGTCCCGAGCAACTGGCTTCACATGGAAACCCCCCGTCACTGGTGTTCATATAGAAGTGTTGCCAGTGGGCCAGGTGGTGCCCCCTCCAGAACTGGCTCCTGCCTATGTGCCCAGTGCTGGCCTGCCGATGATCCTGAGCTGAATAAGCCGATTAGGAAAGTGATGGCTGGAAGTCCTGATTGTTGCCCCCTAGTGGTGAAGCTGCTGTGCGAGCAGATGGTCACTTGGTACAAATATGAGCAACAAGCCTGAAGATGGCATTGACTCGGCTCAGTAATAAAATGTCTGATTGATTATCGCATGGCCCCCTTACAGTCAAAGACGCTGGATAACAAACCACAAGGCTGCAGGTTTAACCCTCGCTGGGCTCCAAGTGTTACATAGAGAGTCTTGAGTGACATTCACTAGGACTGCCACTTGATCCTGAATGGGACACTTTGTCATCGGGACTCGTTGCTTGGTTCAGGCTGGCATATTTAAAGGAAACTGGCAGTTCCCACTACGAGAAATGTTAATGCCACAACATCAGTCCAGCAGGCCATTTTGGGTGGTCTTGGTTTTCAGGAGGGTCCCTTGGGATCTGCAGGGGGGCAGCTGGGGGACAACATCTCTTGCACAGAAACATGGGAGAGAAATGAAGACCAGCAGCCTTTGAGGGGGCACAAGGCTTGGGACTGGCAGCTCTGAGATGCCTTTGTAGATGGACTTGGGCACAGCTGGCATCACCTCTCTTGATTGGCACATTCTTATTGTGATGCAGGAATCCAATTGGAGGAGAATATGCCATTGCAGTTGATTTATTTTCATTTCCTGTTTGCTTCCCGATATTTGTTATTCCCTTTTGACCCTGATGCCCGCCCTGCACAGCGGAGATGTTCTCCGATTTCTGCCCACTACCCTCGTGATGCTGTATTTAGTTAGGACTGCTTTATTAAGCACGCCTATAACTCGGGTGGCACAGCAGTTGGCAGTGCTGCTGCAGAATGCTTGGACCCCCTGCTGGAGCATCTTCTGTGTTTTTTCTCCTGGGGGTCCGTGTGGATTTCCTTTTTCACACCAAAGCTGTGATGCTCCGCCTCTTGACGGCTCCATATTGGTACCAGTGTCTAATAATAGTAACGATTATCATGCTTTTTTTATTTATAGTGCCTTTCCTTTGCTCAAAAGGCTTCAGAAATACTCGAACGGGTAAAGGAGGAATGATAGCACAGAAAAAGATCAAATTAGGAACACTGCCTACAGACATTAAATATTACATTAATATACAGTAAAGATTCTGGATGTCTGTGTTGAAGTGTCCTGTGGGAGATCACTGCCCCCTACAGGGACGGTGCCTGCTGTGCACCAAAATGTGCCAGGACAGACTTCAACTCCTCATGGCCTGTGTGTTCAGAAGAAGAAATGAACGTCAGGGTAGAGGATTGTAGACGTCCGTGGGCCCCACGTGGTGCCACAGGTGGGGTTCTGCAGGTGCAGTTTTAGGTCCAGCACACCTGTACTGTGCAACATCTCCTGTCGGGGGGACTCTCTGCCACTGGGCCCCTAGTTTGAGTGGTTCTGCTGGTGCGCCTCGTCTTGCCATCTGCTGGCTGTTAGGCTCCGATTCCTCTTCATTGTGTTCTGCTGACAGAAACTGGGACATTTGGGGAGGGTAACGTATCTACTGGGCACCAAAATCGGGCAGGACAGGCTTCAAATCCTTGTCAGCCTGAGCTATGATGTATGCATTCGCAAAATTAAAAGTACGTCTGGATGCAGGCTTTGGTGTTCCAGAGGGTCAAACGAGGTGGCAGCGGTGGGATTGTATAATATTTAATATCGTGGGAATTGGTGGCCAGTGGGCTCCCATGTCTGAGTAGTTCAGGTCCCGTTCAGAGCTGCTCTTGTATTTCCTCAAGCGTCGGTTGATTTCCCGATTGTCCCACCTTGTTGGTTGCCTGCCTGGTGTCCCTCGGGGTCTCTTCATCTCATAATGGAATCCCGCACTAAGAACGTCATTGGCTTGGATTTTCAAATTCAGCACATAAGACGAGCCCACCCTGTGGCCCATTTATGTAGTTCAGGGTCTGGAGGAGTGCTGAGTGCAGCTTAATGGCAGCCCACCCTGGACTTCTGGGGGTCTCGTGTTACTGTTCTGTGCCCGGTGTGCTCATAAAGCTGAGGTGGGTCAAGTCCAGAGGAGAACATCCAAGTGCTTTGTTTCTGATGGCTTCCATTCCAAGGGTCTCGAGCTCTGAGGATTAGAGTAATTGTATATAGCGCCTTACACCAAGCGTGATGTCTCCGTTTGTGATGGAGTTACCCCCCCAGTCATTTGACCGCCACACTGCTCCTCAGGGCTCGTCCCACAGTCTGGCGTCATCTTAACGTTTTCACAATTTGTTTCCAGCGACGTTTGTTTGGTTTTTGTTGTTGTTTCTCCTCCATAATTCCATAATTTAAATTATTAATAATTACTCCACAATTGGCCCTTTTGAAGGAGCCACGGCTCTGCCAGCTTCTGTGTGAAGTCCATTGTGTGACATGCTGGCTCAGCCCCTGGATGGGTGACAGACGCCCAGGTTTGACTCCTCTGGACTGTTTCAGAAAGGTGCAGTTGGTGGTCCCGAGTCTGAAAGGCACTATATAAATTATATTCGTTTATAAACCAGCGTGGCTTCTATATGTGTCCTGAGCTTGTGGAGACTTGGTGTCACACGTCCTCTCTAATCTGACTGTCAAGAGGAGCCTGGTTGTGGATGGTGGGCTAACTCATGCCAAGTGTCCTTTAAAGCTGGCCATATTGTAAGACCTCGGCTGCCCTGTGATGTCATCATGGCATAATGGTAATTAAACCGTTTGTGATGACATGGAGGCGGCCTTGGTGACATATGCCTGTCCACGCTGTGCCTCTGACCCTGATGTCCCCTCTGCTTTCAGTGATGTGCTGGCTCTGCCAATCTTCAAGCAGGAAGAACCCCAGCTCTCTCCTGAAAACGAATCCAAAGTGCCTCCATTTCAGTACATCCTGTGTGCCGCCACGTCGCCGGCGGTCAAGCTGCACGACGAGACCCTCACGTACCTGAACCAAGGTAAGGTGGCGCATGCGCTCTGTCGCTAGGCTGCGATGTTCGCACCAGGTGGTCCGTGCCCCCTTGGAGGTCCATTCTTGCCATTTTCTGGTTGCCCGCTGTAAATCTTTATACCAAAGTGACGCCCTGCTTGTTTGCTGCTCGGACTGGTTTGACCCGTTCGCATTCCACTCATTTCTGCTTGGCCATTATACAGTCCTTGGCGTGCTTTTAGCCACTCAAAGCGCTTTATGCTGACCGTGGGGCACCACTTCAGGCACCACCACCTGTAGCGTCCACCTGGGTGGAGTGATGGCAGCCATTTCTGTGTCAGTACACTTGCCACCCATTAGGTGGTGAAGAGGCAAGGGAGATGGCTCAGGGGGTAATTAGGGGCCAGAATGACCGGGCTGTGGTGGGCAGTTTAATGACGACAGAGCCACTCTTTTCATAGGAGGCCCAGGATTTGTTTAAGACCACTGGGGGTCAGGACCTCGGTTTATGCTGGCAGTAATATTTACAGCCCAGGGTCCCCGTCATTGCATTGGGGCATCGGGATCCCCACACAGACCACTGGGTATGTGCCAACTACTGGCCTAACGAGCACCTCATCCAGCACCAACCCAAGCTTTCCTGATTGGTCAAACATAAGAAAGGCTCACAAATGGAGTGCTGCAGGGGGCCAATCTGTCACTGCGACGTGTCCACTTTGTAGAGCCCACCTGTGACAGAACACCCACCGAGTACAGGTGGTTACTGGTCAGTGCTTCTCCCAGTCTGGTTTGGGGGTGCAGACCTGGGCACGGGGACAGCAGAATCGAGGGTCCGTGATGGTGGAAGGCGCCCGTGTCTGCCAGCTGGTCTCTTACTAGGAGGTCTCCCGAGGTGGCGCCACATGTCTGCTTTTCCTTTTCTGTTTCTTCCTTTTCTTCTTGTATTTTAGCCCGAAACATCAGTTGTTTTCATAATTGAAGGCCCCCCATTGTCTCTTTGTCTGCCAATTCTGTAGTTGGGCACTTAGAAAAGTGCATTTTACCTGAGGACTTGTGACAGCGCTCTGCACTCGGTGAAAGGCGCTATACAAGAATGAACTGAACCCTAACTAACGTGCTGCTCGAATGTCATGGACGTGTTTCACAGCTGTCTGATCTGACCACTTTGTAAGCCCCCCTTCCATTGTCACGCTGCTGCTGCTTTGATGTGGGGTCTCAAACTGCAGTTACCCCTCTGTGAGATTGTTAGAGGCCCCTTGGGGTCTTTGGTTCACAACACTGACCTGCCAGTACTATTGCATTCTGGGAGTCTGCTTCATCTTCCAAAAGGGGTTGACTTTGTGTCTCAGAAGTATGTGCCATCTGTTGGAATGAGAAATGCAATGCATGTGTCTCTGTTCTACGCCACTTGGTATGGGCTTTATAAAAGCAGTGCTAATGTTTTGTGGTGCGCCGTCTGTTGGAGTGACAAATGCAATGTGCTTATTACTCCACATGTTTGATGCTCCATCTGTTGGAATTAGAGCGACATAGCAACCAGATGGATATACAAACACTTGTCCTTTTTATTAAGGAGGATACTGAAGTTCCTTGCACACCAGAAGTTGGTTTTTAATTTAGTGGGCTGAGGGGTCATTTTGTAGGTGAAAGTGAAGGTGGTTTGTTCGCCTTGGGTGGGTTTCTGAATGCTCCCTTGTTGGTGAGGCTTCGTTGCGTACCCCCCGACTACAGCAGATCTTTGTATGGAATGTTTTAGCCTTAATGTGATGTAATCCATCAACTTATACCCTGGCTTGTGTGACCCTGATGAAGGGGTAAGAGTGGCCTTGATGGGCAGCGGGTGAATATTACTGGGCAGGAGTTTGACTGGTGAGCACTGTGGCGACGCTGATTTTGGGCGTTTTGTTATTCAGCGGCACTGAGCTAAGGGCCCTTTACCCGGTCTGCCTGAGTCTTGAGATCCTTTCTAGACGACTGGAAGCCTTTGTGCTCCTGAAAACGTTTTGTTAAGCTGGAGGTTCGGCGACCGTGAGCCTGCAGTGTTTATTAATGTGAACGTCGATGTCTGAAAAACGAATGTGCTCTTCTTCGTTTTGTCTATGGCTGCCATCTTTTTATTGGGCATTTCATCTTAAGATGCAATCCTTGTAATGTTGTTATTCATTAATGTATAACGGGGGTCCTCAGTCACCTGTCCTGGGGGGGCCGCCCGTTTCTGTGCCTACCACCTCCCTTGTCTGTCATTTAACTATCAGGCCCGTTTTGTGCTTTCGTTCATCCAAGCCCAGTTTTAATGACGTTGTAGAGTTTCCTTTTCTGTCTGTCTTGTGGATTTCACGGCCCTTCTCTTTTCTTTCTCATTTACTTCTATTAGAATATAAGCTGAAGGACGTTCTGCTCAGACCCTAAAGCCCACTAGTAGGACCCCATGTGGGGTCCTGTGTGCAGTTCTGGTCACCGCAGTATTTGAAAGACATAGCGGCACCTGAAGCCGTGCAGAGGAGAGCAACCAAGTGCATCATGGGACTTGAGGACATGGCGTACTACGACTCTGAGAATTAAACCTGATCGTGTGAGCGGAGGAGACGGCGTGGGGACCCCCAGCAAGTATTTAAAATCCTCAAAGGCATCGGATAAAGCAGACCCAGCGCCATTCGGTCAGCTTAACGGTGAATCGGTGGAAAAGAAGGGGAAGAGCGTTTAGGACCCCCCTTTACGCAAAGAGCTGTGTGACTCTGAAACAAACTACCAAGACATGGAGTTGAAGCGGAAACCTGGAGAACCTTTAAGAAGAACCTGGAGGAGACGTCGGGACGGCTGAGCTATTAGCGAAACAAGCGGGCGACGGATGGAGCGAGCGAGAGATTTCTTCTGTTCTCGACATTTTATTAAGACGCGCACTTCGTGTTGCTGATACTCGGATTTTTAATGGAGCCAAATTATCCGAAGGCCTACTGGCTTCTTTGTCTTTCGCATCTCGTTATCAACGGGTGGCTGCTTAGAAAAAACCGGAAACATTTCAAACCCGAATGCCATCGTGGAAAAGTAAAATTGGCAACTGAGGGTTCTGAACCGCAATAAGCGGGCTAAGTAAAGTGAACCCCACACACCCCCCAAAAAATATCTGTGTATCGCTTTAGGGGCAAATCAAACAGACTGTGATTGAGGACCCCCGGTATACAAGGTGGATGCTGCAGCCCCCTGGGCCAGACCTGCACAGACAGGCCACGTTCTGTGCCCCCGAAACAAGGGGTCCCATCTGCAGTACAGTATTTGGCAGTGATGCCCTCTAGTGGTTGTGGTGCTGAGTGTAGGACTGGCCATGAGTGTCACTTCTACATCACACTTGTCATCTGTTCATGTTAGAAAGGCGCTATATAAAGTTAAAGGAGTCTCCCCCCCCACTCACTTGGTGTATATCGTGTGTGTGTGTGTGTGTGTGTGTGTGTGTGTGATAAGCTGCTGCTATGTCTACTTTGTATTCATTTAGTTATCTCAGCACTGTTGTCTCTGTGCAAGTAAGAATTTCCCAGTCGTATGTGCACAGGACCACCTTGGTTTGAAAGGCGCTATATAATACGAAGTCCCACTAGTCCCTTACGCTCTGACCAGCTGAGTCCCTCCATCTGCTGGGGTCCAACTGTTCTCCGAGGGTCCCACTGGGTGGTGCTCGGGTGCCACAGAACAGAGCTGGACCAGCGTGACCCACACAAGTACAGAATCCGCTGTTGTGTTGTGGTTTGCAAGTCACTTTGGAGCAAAGGTCCAGGTGACGCTATGGATCCAGTGAGGTGCACAGTTGACAAATCTTAGATGGCTGAAAATGAAGAAGCTGCCTTTGGCTTAGGAGATGGAAGGCTGCAGACGTGAAGTCCGGGGGGCTGTCGGATTTCTGGAGATATCGTCTTCTAAACAGGGTGCTGGAGCCCACCCCAGCTACCACAGGGCACAAGGCAGGCACAAACCCAACCCTGGACAGGGCGCCAGTCCATCACAGGGTACCCTTGGAGAGATTTTGAGTTGAACTTGGCGTATTTATGACGGAAATGTCGCCGACCTGAGGATGAAGGAACCTCTAGAGACGTGGAATGAGCATCACCAGAACTGCAGGCGTGTCAAGTATTGTAACAAGAAAACCGTAAGAAGTTGGGGTCCCCATTAGAAAAACCTCATTTTAGGGAGGGTATCTCGACTTTAGTAGTCCACACGAGAGATTTTTAGGGTCAGACCCCCGTCCTCTGCCACTGCTCTGGTCGATGCGATGGTCTCCCTCCAGTGGAGGCCAAAGAGTTGAGTTTGGTGACACTGGAGGTGACGTCAGTCTCTGGGTGGGACTTCCTCTGTCGTGTGAACGTGAGCCCCTCTTCAGCTCCCCACCGAGTCAGATTGTAGGATGAGACTGTGAAGGGCAAGTGGGTCTTAATCCTGTGACGTCAAGTAGCGCCCTTCAGGGTGGTCTTCTATATGCAGCTCGTGACACTTTAGCTGTGTTCACACTATCAGGTCTCAGATCTGCATTTGTGACGAAAGCGAATCCGATGTCTGATGTTCACGTCACGTGGTTTTCTGTGGTGGGAGCCTTTCTGTCCGCTTGTGTGAGATTCCCGTGTTGTTTCTGCAGGTCCACGTGGCTCCCTTGCACGTTCTTCATTTTTCTACATTCCAAAAGCTGAGCTTATTTTCTAAATGTGGCAAGTCGGTGTGGAAATGCAGTAAAAATCGTGCATCCACCATCACTGTTGTACTGCTGTCACAAAAAAAAACGACACGAAGACCTCCGAGGTTTGGGACAGCCACCTGTGTCATGTGGCTTGGCTGCAAAGGGTTAAGTAATTGTGAGACGTTCACAAGCCCAAGTCCAGAACAGAACTGACTTTGGTTGCTAAAGATGGCGACTTTATAGGCCGGGGACTGGAAGTGATGTCATCAGTGGCGCTGGGACTGGAAGTGATGTCATCAGTGGCACTGGGACTGGAAGTGATGTCATCAGTGGCGCCAGAACCATGCGGGATTTCCCATGGATGGTCTGCAAGGTGCCCCTCGCCGCCCCCTGGCCTGGCGTGGAGTTCCTATCATTTGGGCCCTTTAGCTGTCTCCCAGTCGCACATGTGACAATGTGCTTCACGAGGCACAGAGGTGACGTAATGAAGCCACATTCCGATTTGACCGTTTAAACTCGGGTCAGATGTGAGTGATCCGAATTGAAATGGAATTCATTGGCACGTATGAAGCACCGACTTCCAGCCTCAAAAGCTCTGCCGTCGTGTGGTTTTGGTGTTAAATGTGATCCGTGTCCGGAAACCCCAGAGGGAGTGTTGGTGTAAATGCAGCGTTTTGTGCGAGTGAAGCCGCCAGGCTTGTGGTTTGACATCCGTTTTCAGGACGTTCACATCGGCCCGTCCTTTGTCTCTGCGGACCCCTCCAGCTTTCCTCGTATCCCGCTGGTCGGTCTTCTGCTTTGGTGTGACATTTAAAGTGCCGGTTATTTGAAGCGCCCCAATTGCCCCGCCAATGACTTCTCAGATATTGAGGGGTGGGAATGTGCAACATCCTGGTGGTCCGGGGGGTTTCGGGGGGCTTATGGGAGGCTGCCGTGGACAGGGCTTACGTCTTCCCCGCATATTAAAGAGCGTTTCTGTTTGGTTTCTCCAAATGCAGGCCAATCTTATGAAATCCGCTTGCTTGACAACAGAAAACTAGTGGAGTACACGGATCTGAGCAGCAAGTATGTCAAGGTAGGCTAATGAGCTGGGGGGGGGGGGGGTATTCACAGATTGATTATGTGGTTGGCCTTTGTCCTCGTCCAGAAACGATGGCTGAAGATATCTGTGGTGGACTCCAGCTGGCTGAAACTTGGGGGTCTCGTGTTTTACAAGCTCATCAAGTCAGGCTGCAGAGTCCAATGTCTGTCTGGGGGCTCATTTGTTAACCCCACCCAGAGATGACCCCTCTTTTAATGGCATGTCCTGGCCCTTGTCTTTCAGAGTATTCTTCGCGTGGTCTTTCATGACCGCCGTTTGCAGTACACGGAGCACCAGCAGCTGGAGGGCTGGAGATGGAGCAGGCCTGGCGACCGAATCCTCGACATCGGTAAGAAGTGGGCGCCTGGAGTCGCACCGGCCAATGCCGGTTTGGTGAGTTGTGCAGAGTGGCCTGCGTGGTGCGTCACCCGCCAAGCGGGCCAGGAGGTCTACTGCAAAAAAAAAAAAAATCCCAGGATGCTGTGCTTTGGAAGTCCAATAGGTGGCCGGTTCTGAACTGGACAGACGCTGATCTGGAGTTTATTAAACTAATAACATTTTATTAATGTAAATAGATGTCTAAATCCATCCAGATGGCACAAAGACAAACCAAGCCAACTGCCAGTTGACACCCAAGGTGCTGCAGTGCGCACTGCTGCCATGATGCCAAACTCGCCTGCGGTTCAAGCTACAGGAGGGCTTTTCCCTGGAGATCCCAAGGCAGAAGTGCCATCCAGTCAAGTGGCAGACTTAAGCTGGCTGCCTGCGATTGGCCTTCCAGCCGTGACATCAGCAGTGTGAGAGTATTCATCCGAGTTTGACGGGTACTCCCCGTGACACTTGGCGCTCTGTTTTCCGGGTACTCAATTCCTTGTTCGTGTTTTTGACTTCAGTTCAGGGTCTTGATCTCCTGGTTGAAGAACTTGTGGCGTTTCTTGTCTTGCGTGTCCTCTGCTTGTCCTGAATTCCAATCATTTCTGCTGTACGCACTGGGAAGTCGGTTGTGGGTCAGGACTGACCCAAAAGACGTGGAAAGGTAACCCTGGGATGTGTAAATAAATAAAAGGAAGGAATGTAGGAAGAGCCACCGAGTTTTGTCCTAAACAGAGAATTTTGAGCACTTCATCACACAGAAAGGTCACATTTGACCCCAAGACATCGCAAAGCCAACTGACAAACTCCACGCAGCAGAGCCTGGACAAAATGGTGCAACCTCGGATCTCGCCTCTCACGTCAGTCCTCACCTGTTCATTGTACCTGAAAAGAAATTATTGCTGCCGGAAAATGAATTTTGGGGGGGTCTTAAAAGTTCTAAGTGGGTAACGCTGACCTAAAGAAGAGTGCAGAGCCCGGACTCGAGCCAGTAAGAAGACGACGCCATTTGTAAGCCGCCAACTGTCCTGCTGCCCCCAATGGGGGTGCCAGTCCATTAAGCCGATTTTCTGTCTTAATGAAGGTCGAGGGTCCTTCAGGCCTTGTGTTTGGGTGGTGGGGGGACGGAGCCGGGCTGCTGCAGGTTGCTCTTCTCTGTGTTGACGGAGCTCTTCTGCCTTTTTCTTTTGTTCTGACAGACGTCCCGCTGTCGGTTGGCATTGTGGAGCCGCGAGCCAATCCGACGCAGCTGAACACCATTGAATTTCTGTGGGACCCTTCGAAGAGGGCGTCTGTCTTTATTCAGGTATCCATTTTTATTTGGTTATTCGTTAGTAGGCCGCACGCCGAGCTTGGGTCCGTTCTGCTAAAGCTGAACACGGGCAGGACCTGTGAGGCTCGGCGGGGTCTTGTGAGAGTAAAATGTGTACGAGACCACCCACGTCTCCAATGCTCTTCACTATGAAACCGTGTTTGGGAACAATTAAGGGAGCAAAGTCCACCGGAAAAGGGACATTAAGATGAAAACCGTAAAAGAAAGCGATGCCTTTAAAGCTTGGGCTGAAAGACGCATGTCTTCTAAAGGTAAACCTCACACTGGCACACCTTTCTTAGAAGAAAGGGCATCAGATGGATGTCTCCCTGACCCACTGGTTTGTGGGATTGGTGGTTGTAGTAATAATAATAATAATAATAATAATTCTTTACATTTAATAGCTCGCTTCTCACTACTTAAGGCACTTTAGTGGTGGTTGAAGTGGTGCCCCACCCACTGATGTATGGCACCACCTGGGTGATGCGACGTCAGCCATTTTTATGCCAGTACAGTCACCACACATTAGCGGTTTGGTCGTGAGAGAGATTGCTGATAAGGAACAGGGGATGATTAGGGGGCCACAATGACCAGGCCATGGTGGGCAGTTTAGCCAGGACATCGGGATGCCCAGAGATCTTCTTTTATGACCGCAGAGAGTCGGGACCTTGGTTTTACGCCTCATCTGAAGGACGGTGTCATTTTTACAGCCCAGGGTCCCCGTCATTGCATGGAGATCCACCCACAGACCACAGGCCCCCCTACTGGCCTCGCCAACACCAACCCAAGCTTTTCCTAGATGGTCTCCATTCCAAGTACTGGCCAGGCTTGACCGCGCTTGGCTTCAGGTGGTCGACCTCTTCTGAGGTACATGTGGTTGTGGCTGCTGGCTGGCATCAAATTTATAGCCACAGTTGGACTCCAGGACTGAACTTGAGAGCCCCAACTTTGGACTTGGAGTCCAACTGCTTCTGTGTTGCTACAATCTAAACGTCGCCATCCAAAGTGACAGATTTGGTGTCATGGAACCTGTGGACTGAAGTGAAGTGGCACTTTCCAGGTGGCGGTGTGTCGTCTTCTCCAGCAGGGGTAGCTGCACAGCTGTAAAGGGGTTCAGACTCCAAAGTGACCTCACACGTCCCGTCACTCGACTTCTAATCGCAGGGCCCGTCACACTCGACGGCTGTACTGCTCATTTCGCTGCACGACGGACAGTTGCTGGGCTTGTCAGATTTAGTAATGAACTGCCAACCATCCAGCACATTTGTACCCGCCCCTTTCTTATGACAGCCAATAGCATGCTGCCTGACAGGGCTGGTGCTGTACGAAGGGCGAGTTGAGCCGCAGTCTCGCACCGTCATTTACTTTTTACCATTCTGTTGTGGCACATCAGACAGGGGGCTTCTCTTCTGCCTGCGTTGGTCATTCCTCATCGCTGCATTGTACACACTGTGTGTCTGGGTGGGCATTCGTTGGCTGTCCGCTGTCAGGCACGCGGGGTCTGCCACTACAACTAAAGACGTCCAACCGGTTTCATTTTACTTTTTGGATGGAGACGTTGGGTTTGTTGCATGACGTGACTCTCATTCACGGTAGTCCACCGCCGACTGCCTCTGACTCGCTAAGATTTAATGTAAGCTATGACTGAAAATCGATTTTATTAGAATTAGGGCGAAACACGTGTCGCGTACTCTTTGCATTATTTGACAGTAAAACTATTATTTGAGTATGTGGCACGTGTTTCGCCCTAATTCTGGGCTCATCAGGCGTACACACTCGCTGCACCCCCTCTCGGGAATCGAACCTTGGACGTCCGTGCTAGAGGCGAAGCCTCTCGTATTGCGCCACGCCGTGTGGTTCGTTTATTTGACAGTCTGTAGATTACATACAGCGCATCACTTTTTCCACATTTTGTTATGTTACAGCCTTATTCCAAAATGGATTCAATTCATTTTTTTCCTCAGAGTTCTACACACAACACCCCATAATGACAACGTGAAAAAAGTTTACTTGAGGTTTTTGCAAATTTATTAAAAATAAAAATATTGAGAAAGCACATGTACATAAGTATTCACAGCCTTTGCTTGATACTTTGTTATATAATATAATAATATATTTTCAACTTTTTTGTCTTGGGTTTGTTTTAGTATAATTTTGTAATCAATATTTTTAACACTTCCTTTAATATTTCTATCTGTTACTAGCGCCATCTATTGGTGAAACCTTAAACTATTCTTCATATGAATATTTCATTTCTAAATTAATATGGATTAATTGATCAATTAGTGATACTGATTATTGATTCATGTATTGTCATCGGAAGTGAGCGGGTGTGCAAAATCGCAAGTCATTTGGACAATAGGAAGTGTGTTGAATATCAATTACTAGATTTGTACCATACAACAAACAAGTGAAGTTAAAATAAGCGTGATAATAAAAAGTCGTCTAACGTGACGCGGCCTTTAGGGGATTCTTCTTTATAGCCTTTAAGGAAGTTTTTAAAGGGCCGTTTTTGGTTGGACAACAAAGCAACCACCTGAGCCCGAATTTGTGTCGTGCTGGAAGGCCGTGTGGCACCTCCGCTAGCCGAATGGCGGCCGGCTGAGCCCCTCGGTCTGACGCTGTGTGTTTTTTTTTTTTGCAGGTCCACTGCATCAGCACGGAGTTCACCCCGAGGAAGCACGGCGGAGAGAAGGGAGTTCCCTTCCGGATACAGATCGACACGTTCCGACAGAATGACAATGGAGAATACAGCGAGCATGTGCACTCGGCCAGCTGCCAGGTCAAAGTATTCAAGGTGTGTAGAACTCCAATGCTTTATTGATGATGATGATGATGATGAAGGTGGTGGTCCCTGCCATTGAGCCAATAAAGTGCCCCCCTGGCACTTGTTATTTCAGCTGCACATAGCACAGGGCGAGCACCGTGACGGGCTCAGATCTCAGCTTTGACATTTTTATACTGGCGGCCTTTTTTAATTTTTTTTTGTCATTTTTTTTTTTTTTTTTTGTCATTTTCTCTGTTTTGTTTTTGTGAGGATTTTAATACTGATGTTGTACAGTTCATTTTTTCTCACACCAGTCCTTTATTTTTTATTTTTTCAATTCTTTAAATCTAATCGTGTACCCACCAGTGACGTCACAGGAAGGGACGATATGGACGTGGCCGCAGCTGCGCACTCCTCGACTCTTTGGGTCCTCTTGTTCACTTTAAGGTCTGCTTGTGGCGATGCGGGTTCCACTCCACACTCCCATCTCCCTTTTGGGAGCTCTTGAACCCGACACCGTCGGTGATGTAATCAGATGAGCTGATCAGTGAGGACAGCAAAACGAAGTGAGGGGAACGGTGCAAAGTGCAAAACGGTACTTTTATTAAAGCAAAACCAGCGTCCAAATGGATAGTGCAGTGCGATCAAAATGTTCATAAATCCATTAAAAGAGTGGAGGTTAAAATCCAATAAATATTTCCGTTAAAATATTTGGAAGCAGTTCTTTTTAAAGCAGGTCCCGGTGTCGCCTCCTACTGGCGGCTCCCCTGCTGCTCCCATTTGGGCCTTGCACCAGGGGAGCCGCCCTACCTGCAGCTGACCTTCTCCACCTCCAGTTGCCTTCTGTCCTCTGGCTCCGTATGGCACCACTACCCGGACCGAGACTTGGGGTCCACCAACGGCTGGGGTGTTCACACTGGGGTTCCGATCCCAAATCTGACTCCCGCTGCCTTCTTCAGCCTTATACGGCGAGCCAACCGCCTTCCGGTCACTCCTGCTCCTCCAAAGTGCTCAGCAGGTGCCACCCAATCAAACTGCCCCCGGGTGCCATCCAAACACCCCGCTAGGGCTCCCTTCCCAGTGAGCCTGCCCTCTCACTCTCGCACACACACCAACTCCTTCACTTCCAGCGTCGTCGTCTTTTGCCTCCTCTAACCTGCGTTCTTTCGATCATCGTTCTCTCCCACCGCACTCGCGCTCCTACTATATATAATGGGGACGTGGCACAGGTGTGGCGATTAGCAGCTCCTGGCATCAATCACGGATGCGGATGATTCCTAACCTGTGCACATAATCGAGGAGACGCCCGCAGCACGTCGCGACGCAGAACCGCTCCAGCCACATGACCACGCCCCCTCTATAAGCCGCGAGTGTGCCGATTTAGTTATTTAACAACTAAGCCGCAGACCCGCTATACCACACTGCTCTGTCACTATTTTTGACCTTCCATTTTGTGCTGCCCTTTCAGTTTTGTACTCGCCCTCCCAGTATTGCCACCTTGGCATGTCTTGACCACGGGGTATTTTTTTTGTCACTGGCGCTCCCAGTAATCCTTTGGCATCTTGCGTGTCCTTAATAAAGTTGACGACTTTCAGAGCGATGCGAGTCTGCGTGCCTGAATGAGAGGCGGTGGACCCCGTTACTCAATGACAACGTAACGTGACATATGGATATGGACCTTTGTTAAAAGGCCGCCGCCTGCTCTTTACTGAGCAGTATCCTTCATTCGTTCATTTTTCCACCGCTTATCCGAAGTCAACTCACGGGGGCAGCAGTCCCAGCAGGGTGGCCCATGCGTCCCTTTCCCCAGCCAAACTGTTAGGGTGTTCCTAGGTCATCGGGGAGACCTAATCCTCTGTGCGAGCTCTGGATCTTCCCAGGGGTCTCCTCTCAGCCAGTTGTGCCCATCCGTATCAGATTCCAAAACCCCCTCAATTGGCTCCCCTCGATGTGGAGGGTCCGCGTCTCAACTGCGAGCCTCTCCCAGATGTCTGCGCTTCTCACCTGATCTCTTAAGGGAGAGCCCAGCCACCCTGCGGAGAAAGCTCATTTCGGCAGCTTGCACCCGCGATCCCATTACTCAATGGATTTGACAAATCGAGAGCTCCGCTAACAAACGGAGCGAAATGCCCACCCCAAAGATTCTGCGTCTCCTGGCCTGTAAGTGTATGAAGAGGGAGCCGTGGGCTGAACGCCTCCCTTTCCCTTTTCTGTGTCCTCCGCCTCCTTTTTACCGCGGATGGGGCACAGTTGGGCCAAACTCGCTTGACGCGAACGCTGATGTGCCGCGTCTGATTGTGGACTGTCGGGGTTGGGGTTACCATTTAGGGGGGTGTTCTGGGTTTTCCTTTTTATTTATTTTAAACAACAAAAGATTACAGCAGCACTTGGCTCAATCAAACAATGAGAATAACGCAGCAATATGCTTGTTGAAGACAGTAAGTCTCCATTGGGACTCCTTCAAACTTACTGTATTAAGGGCCCCAAAACTTTAACGAACGAGAGATTTCAGTTTGAATAATAAATTCTCAAAACTTTCTGTAAACATGTTTTCATTTTGTCATTCCGGGTTATTGTGTGCGTGGATCGACGGGCAGACATGGCAAATTTCTCCATTTTAAAAATGAAATGGGCATCTCAATAAAGTGGTGGGGTCTGGGTACTTTCTGAATCCGCTGTATGGAGTATAAAGTGCCCAACTGTCTGCCCGCCTATTTTGTGTGTGCCATGTTTAATGTCCGTAATATTTTGTAGCCTAAAGGAGCCGACAGGAAGCAAAAAACGGACCGAGAAAAGATGGAGAAGAGGAATGCCCTGGAAAAAGAGAAATATCAGCCCTCCTATGACACTACGGTCCTGACGGAGGTAAGGATGCCAGGAGGGAGGGGCCTTTTGAGGGAGGGTTTAAGGGGAGGGGCTCCAATAGTCCACCCTGCCCAGTCTGCCCCCTACTGGTCTTCATGCCACAGGGACTGGATGGTGGGCAGCTCAATCCCTGCTGTGTTCATTTCTGGGCTGTCCATGAAAAGGTCACTGTTGGCAAAACTCTGCCAGCTGCCAGTCCTCTTTTCAGCCTTGCCATTTGTTTTCCTCTTTTATTCTTTAGTGCTCCCCGTGGCCGGATGTGCCCTGTGTTAATAACACTCCATCGCCCGGTTACAACAGCTCTCCGACCAGCTTCAGCCTTGGTGACGGGTATGTCAGCACCTTCCTAATTCTGTTATGTGACTAGAGGACCAAATCGGGGTCCCTCTTCATACTGGGCATCATTACCAAATGGCTTGTGATGTAATGAAACGAGTGCCAGGATGGCAGCAGTGTGTGTTCGTGGCCTAGGATGTCCAGAGACCCCGTAAATCTCTAATACAGGGGCCGATCCCCGCCACAGTTTTTTTTTTTTTTTAATGCCGTTGGTGAGTCCTGTGTGGCATGTAAATGGGGGGGCGCCCATTGGGTGGCAGCTCGGTGGTCCTGCTGGAACTGAAGGTGTGCTGCCATTCATAGTTTTTAAAAGCAGCAGCATTTTTTTCCACAGTTTCATCTTTTGGGACTCGGTCCTCCATGGCAGGGGGGCTCACTCGTTAGTCATGACACGTCATTGTCTCTTAAATGTGCTGTGACGGGCTCTGCGTAGAACTGTCGCTGGACCCTGTTATGGCATCTTTTGTAGTTTGTTGGGGATGACCGCAGTTGGCAAAGCGTCTAGATGGCCTTGGAAGTTTCAGACTTGAAAGATCAGCAGCATAATGGAAATCGCCTCATAGTTGTTGGCTGTGGCACATGTGACACACGTGTGGCACATTTTCATCTTCATATTTTCATATATTCTTTTATTTTTTGCCTCCCCCCCTCTCATTACTGAGTACTGATTTGCAATGGACACTTCAGTTACCCCGTCTTTGTCCAGCTGTGTTTCTCTATAGGATTATGGGGACACCAGCTGTGCTACCCCTCTAAAACGGGTTGAAATCTCAGTAATCGGTGGAGACCTCGGCATCAACATTTGCAGTGCACTGTTATTTGGAATGTATTTTGTAGTGCATGAAGTATAAAAAAAAAAAATTGCATTTGTCTTTCAAACTTTTGTACTAATAAAATTCATCAGTACAAATGTTTTTGATGCACCATCAGTTGGAATGACAAATGCAATGCATATGTCTTTTTATATGCCATTTGTTATGGGATTCGAAAAAGCAGTGTTAATGTTTGTAATGTGCCATACACTGGAATGACAAATGCAGCGCAGTGTCATCCTGGGGTATTAATGTTTGTGGGGTGCCATCTGTTGGAATGACAAATGCAATGCATATGTCTTTTATATGCCATTTGGTATGGGATTCGTAAAAGCAGTGTTAATGTTTGTAATGTGCCATACACTGGAATGACAAATGCAGTGTAGTGTCATGCTGCATACTGATGTGCCATCTGTTGGAAGGTCAAATTCAATGTATTTTATTACTACAAATGATTGTGATGAACCATCTGTTGGAATGCAGCCAGATGGATACACAGACAGTTGTCCTTTGTATTTTTTTTTTCTTAAGGTGAATTACTGTTACTTGTACAGTGAAATTTGTCCTTGTATCTACTAACCAGCATGCAACATGCTACCCCATTCCACTACCCTGATCACTGTCCACTTTCCTAGCCTCCGTTTTTCTATTGGTGGGGACTGGAGTGTCCCACGTAACTAGAAATTTCTGATTCTTTTTGTGTGTGCTCCTAATGTGAGATTTCAGTTTATTTTTCATACTTTTGCTAAAATTTCCTAAGCTCCTGTTTTCGCTTTGTCGTATCGGGGGGGGCGGGGATGAGTCTTGCTTGGTGAAGCCCCGGGCTGTAACAACACGTGCGAACAGTGAAGGCGCCATATTTTTAATTTTATTTGTAAACTCCATCCACTTGTGGTTCACATTCCTATCCAGGGTTCTTCTGTTCGAGATCTCCGTGCCCGCTTGATCTTTTCCATTGATGCTTGTATTTTGTAGAAGTGCCAACATGCTGTGCTCATCGTCTAAACTTTCACACCCTCATAGCTAGAGGTGCGTTGGTTACGCCAGTCGTGGCAAAGCTCCTCGTTTCTGTGTTTTCTGAAGTCCTGATGACCTGCAGTGTGCAGAATGCCAGACTGAAATGTAGGCACTGTGGGTCACTAAGAGTCCTATGGTAGCCCCCTCTAGTAAAGACTTGCCAATTGGCATCCTCCATTTCTCCTTTCCTGTGTCGAGACGGGCCAATTGTTGACCGATAAATGACAGACACGACCGTCCTGTGAGGGGAGTCGGTGGGCACACCTTGAAAGTGACCTGTCAGTGCCCTCATTCAAGTATCGTCTGTTCTTTTCCTTGAATGGCGACTTCTGAACTTTCTGTAGCATGATGGCAGTCACTGAATACGTCAGGACAGCGTGAGGTGCGGCTTTGATGGTCCCTCCTAATACGCTTCGGGGGAAACGAAGTGCCAGGAAAAGCAGCTTTGGGTGTGAGGGCAACTGCTGGGTAATCTGGGAAAACAGTCGAACCATTGGGTGCCCCTCCAACAGGCGTTCAATCAGAAAGTTTACCTGGTCTGCTCTGATTGACCCAAAGGTCAAAGTGCTGCACGTTGTCTCACCCTTGTGATCATTTTGGGTTGTTTTTTGTAGAAACTGCTCTCCAACCCATCAAGCGGACCTGCTCCTCCCAAGCTGCAGCGATGTAAGTACGATAAGGGCCCAGTCTGGCCGAGACCCTTGTGATATCTAGAGATCTGTTAGGGTGGGCATGCTACTTGGTTTGGTTTTCAGGGTCTCTTCTTCTTCTGTTCACCATCTAGAACCTTCACCCCACTGCCTCCATTCAGGATGCCCAACAGTGGCTCCACCGGAACAGGTTCTCGCCCTTCTGCCGGCTCTTCTCCAACTTCTCAGGTGTGTTGGGTGGTCAGAGTTAACTCAGTGGGGATTTGTTGATGTAGTGTGGGGGTGGGGGGCCCTGAAGCCCCTTTCTATTCCCTGCTGATCTATGGCCAATCTCAGTAGTGACATGTTGAAGGGTGAGGACCCAACTAGTGGAGCGCCACCTTCTTCTTCATGCCATCCATTTGCTCTTTGATTTCCCAGTCCTGCTTCAGGGTGATGCTGTGCAGCCCATTTAGGGTTTGCTTTGGCTCACTGCTGCGGGACCCCCGGGTTATAACCCAAACCCCCGTCTCCTGTTGATTTTCTTGGACTTTTCTGGTCCACCTGACTCATTACAGGGGAGTCTGAGTGTGCGTCCCATGATGGAGCAGCACCCCGTCCAGGATCGGCTCCAGCCTGCCATCCAGTGCCGTCAGGGATATCTTAGGGGGTCCTCATGTCCCTGATTTGGTTCAGAAAATGACAGGACGGATGGAAAAGATTCCTCTTTTTATCCCCCAACCCCACTTTTCCACTCTGGGACAGCGGTTTTGAAACTAAATGAACGTGTCCGTTTCAATGCCTACACGCCGCGTGAACTTCTTCCACCTTTTCCAGGTGCTGACTTACTGAAGATGGGGAAAGAAGACTTTGTTCAGATTTGTGGCCCTGCAGACGGAATTCGGCTTTTCAATGTCATGAAGGGCAGGTGAGATGAGCCATAAGGTCACAGCTTGACTTCAGAGCTCGTTGTATTAATTTTATTCTGATAAATCGCTGCCTCCTCCTCATCCTCTCCACATGATCTCAATTATATAGCACCTTTCAATGGTGGGCACCACACCGCGATGACAACACGAGCTCTGGCTGCTTACACAGTGAGCTAATGGTAAGGAAGAAGCCAACTTGTGATTTCACGCAGCGCAGAGGAGCACATTAGGAACACTGAAGTCCAACATCATCTCCACACTTCCACTCCTGTGGTCTGCTCTGGTGGCAGGAAAGATGGGACATTGTCACCGAATTAAGAAGAATTGATGTTCAATCACAACTATACATGTCCTTAAGATGTTTGGAACCCCCCCCCCTGTATACGCAGGGGGTCCCCAACTCCGGTCCTGGTGGGCCTCAGCGGCTGCAGGTTTTCATTCTAACGCATTTCTTAATGAGTGACCTGCTTTTGCTGCTAATTAACTTCTTTGAAATGAATTCTAGTTGACTTGCTCTTGAAGACTCAGACCCCTCAATTGTTTGTTCTTCCTTAATTAGCAGCCAAACAATAAATAATGCGATACAAAATGAGCCAAAACAGAAGCAGCAAACGGCGACCATCATACAATATCTGAAAATAAAATAAAGAAAGGTGAAGGTCTCAAATGTCGATCTGCTCTTAGAAAAGAGAAAATCAACAATTTCAGAAATGTCTGCTATGACACAAAAAAACTCGTAGATCTGGCCCACCTTAAAACCGTTCGCACCTCTCCGCCAGCGTCTTTTGTCTTCTAATTGTGCCGATTAAGACAAGCAGCAAGCAGCCGGCTATTCCATCCCCCACCGTCGCAGAACGTTCAAACAAGGCCTGAGCTGGGAGAACTTGTTTTATCTGGGAGTGAGTGAACTGCTGGAGTTTGAGTGGAAATAATAGATCGTTATTTGGACCACAAGCATTTCATGTGTGTTCCGTTTCTACAGTAATCTGTGTAAACACATTGTTAAAACAGAAACTTTCATATTTTAGTAATGTTACAAAATATTGGCATAAACTATAAAATGTGTGAAGCCTGATTTCCATAGATCAAATAAACACTTTCACAAAAGGTTCAAGAACAATACAACAGCTTCTGTGGCGTAGCGCTAAGATTTGCAGTGTGCAGAGTGCAGTAGGCCTGCCGTGCCTCAGAGACCCGAGTTAGATTCCCCCGGGTAGAAAGTGTTATTTTTTTAATTTTTTCTTTTTAACCTCAAACGGACATAAAATTTATAAATTGGTATGCACTGTCAGTTAATGAGATTGTTATATTTTCATGTGGGATGCTCCTTGTTAAAATATTTAACAATTGAGACTGCACTTAACATGAACAAGTGTCCTTATAACTGTTCTTATTTTTAAGTTGTGTAAGACGCACACTGTCCGACAGATCACTGAATAACGCACAGACAGAAGTTGATAGATAGATGGATGTGAAAGGCACTATATGACAGAAAGGCGAGCAGGCAGTGAGTACATTCGCATGTGAAAGGCACTAGACCGATACATAACAGCATTAACTATATAGTAGTTTTGTTTTATATATAACGTATATGTATTTTACAACTCGGAGAATTGTCAAAAAGAAATACATTAAATCACATATCAAGCGACGCACGCTGCAGAAAAAGAAAAAAAAAAAAACGCCCCACCCAGCACGCAGAAAGCAGACGCTTGCAGGCTGGCAGAGCGGCAAAGGTTAAAAAGAAAAGAAAAAAAAAACACTTTCTACCCAGCGGGGAATCGAACTCGGGTCTCTGAGGCACGGCAGGCCTACTGCACTCTGAGACAGCAAATCATGGAAGCTGTTGTATTGTTCTTGAATCTTTTGTGAAAGTGTTTATTTGATCTTTGGAAATCAGGCTTCACACATTCTGTAGTTTATGCCTACATTTTGTAACATTTATTACTAAATTATGAAAAAGTTTCTGTTTTAACAATGTGTTTACCCAGATTGCTGTAGAAATGGAACACACAGGAAATGCGTGTGTTCCAAATAACGATCTATTATTTCCACTCAAACTCCAGCAGTTCACTCACTCCCAGATAATCAAACAAGGCCTGAGCTGGGAGAACTTGAACGTTCTGCGACGGTGGAGGATGGAATAGCCGGCTGCTTGTCTTAATCCGCACGTTTAGAAGACAAAAGACGCTGGCGGAGAGGTGCGAACGGTTTTAAGGTGGGCCGGATCTACGAGTTTTTTTCATAGACTCTGGTAATTCTATTGTTAAGCAGCTGGATGGAGCTTGAGGCCCTGACTTAGGTGGTCTTCTGTTGGCTCACACACTTCACATTTCATTTCTGTTTGGGTGCCACTTAAGGAAAGAAATGAAATAATTCAGAGGAACAAATCTTAAAGTCAATTAAAATGAATTCACAAGAAGTTAATTAGCAGCAAAAACAAGTTTCTAATTAAGAAAACCGTTAGAATGAAAACCTGCAGCCCTCCAGGACCGGAGTTGGGTCATAGGGTCCTTATTGTCCCCTGTTCAGAGTCCAGTGAAATTCTTAATTGCATGTACTCCTCAACATATGCAGCACATCGCTACTCTCCAGTGCCATCTTTAGTCTGTAGAACTTGTAACGTTCGAGATTATTGATCAAACATACCGACCGCTACTGCTTATGGGGTTTGGTTCTTCCCAATCAATTGGTAACCCTTGGTAGATCACCTCCAGTTTCACTCCCAGAAACACTGCTGCCCTGTTCAACAGGTCTGATCGGAGATTGAGACATCAATTGTGCGATTTGTATACCAATAACACCAAAAAAAAGAAAAAGAACACGCCGTCCCACCACCTGCATGCTGCAGTCTGGACACCAGCAGGGTTTAGAATCCTTTAGGGAGACTTGAGCCTGCTCAGATATGGAACCCAAAGGACACAAACATTGGGGGTCACCAGCTTAATCCCACCCCAGTGTGTGTACTTCCAATTGTGTCTGTCTGTCTGTCAGTGATCGTTTCTTGTCTGTGTTCCGAATGAAAGAAGTCCTCCGTAGGAAAAGCCCGATAGTGTGAACATACTGGGAGTCCTTACTGGCTTTGAGCTTCAGGTTTTCAGCTTCCCTCATTCAGTTCAATTCAAAGAAAACCCCTCCGTTGTGCATTGTAGTGGAGCACACGATGAGGTGGGACGAATTTGAGTAACGTGGAATGTTAATTTCAAAAAAAAAAAAAAAAACATCCAGCAAACCACAAGCTACCTGGCGCTATTGCTAAGACACTTGCCCTTTCAAACTAGTCACTCTGGCAAGACTCACTCACTCTCACTCACTCACTCACACTCTCTCTCTCTCTCATGCGCACGCTCTCGCTCGTTTGGAGCTCCTCCCTTTTATACTGAGAAGGGGAGGGGCTTCATTGCCCTCAAAGGGCAGTATCTCAATGCTTTTGTGGGGAAAAAGAAGACCAGACTATTGGTGACCGAGTCCCCTCTTGTCCTGGGGTGGTACCACAGAACTTAAGTGACCCCCAGAAGGTGATCCTCTGGTGTGCCTGCGTGACAACGTACTTCCTATTTTTATATTAAACCCTGTAAGTACAGCTATGGGGTGGGGTCGGGGGGTTCTTAAAGACATGCTTGGCATGGCCTGACTTTTTCTTTACAGTTTCACATTCAATTATTTAAAACCCCCCTCATAAAACGAAAGCAAATGTCGTCCTACAGATTACATAAATGGAGCACCATTACAAACCACCTGACCTCCGAACGTCTGTGCTCTTACTTGAAGTAACCTCGGACCGCGTTTGTCTTTGCCTGCCTTTCCTGTCAAGTTTTTTCCCTCACATTTCTGCTTTCCCCCCATTTTCTGCAGGGGTATCCGACCTCGTCTCACCGTGTACGTCTGTCAGGAGCCGGAGCAGAACAGGACACATCCGAAGAGGGACAGTGGGGATGGTACGTCACACTTGTATCTTCTAAAGCTTACATCAGCAGTGATACCGTTGCAGGAATCTTTTTCCTTTTTTTTTTTTCCCTGTTTTGTACCGCGTGTGTTAAGCAAAATGACCTCTTTGATGGGCTAACTGAACAGATTCCAATATGCCAGCTTTTGAGGCCACACGGGTCCCTTCATCAGGCAAAATGTCATACAGAGACTGGAATGCCCTGTGTTTTATATGGACACCAGGACTGGAAAACCTGTAAGTGAGACATCTGAGATATCAAAAACTAACAGACCTCTCCAGGCTGATAGAGGAGGACGTCGTCTAGTCAAGATCTTTAGATAAGATGGCCGTCCAACTGAGTCTTTGTGTTGGAAAAACTCATCAGAAACTTTTAAAATGTGTGGGGCCTTAGTTGCCTCGAAAGCCTGCATATTGGAATCTTTTTAGTTATCCAATAAAAGTTGTCATTTTGCTTGACTGTTTTTTAGATGTGTTTTGCTCTCCGCGTTTCCCGTTTAGTGAACAATCAGGACGAGATGAGGCCATTCAGCCCAGCAAAGCTCACCAGTCCTACCCTTTAGTTTGTCTCTGTGCGTCTCTCCTGTCATTCGGGTCATAATCCTCCTCTTCGGTCGCAGTGTGGCACCGATTATCTTATTGGGGTCCTCAGATTAGAAAGTTTGAGTCCCCGTACTCAGTGCTGAGCTTTTCTGGATGACATCAATATGCTGAAATGCCAAAACTCCCTACACGTGGCATATTTTAAAGCGGTTTGCTTTGTAAAGCTATCAGGCTGAAATGCAAGAAGGCGTTTTCTAACATTTATTTTAAAACTGCATATGTACTGTACGTGTGTGTGTGTGTGTGTGTGTGTGTGTGTGTGTGTGATGCCAATACAACTGACAGGGCAGTGAGAGTCGATGGTCCTCCAGCACACTGGGTGGCAGCAGAGTTCGTGTTGCTCTCCCGTAGAGAACGTCTGGGGCTGCCGGCAGGAGGTCGTTGTGGGGCAGGCTGGTGGCCGTCGCTTCTCTGTCCTCATCAACACGTCCCAGAAGTGCTTCAGGATCACACGTCTGATGTGCCAGATGTCCTCCCAGGTCCAGATTTAACAAAGGAAGTCGAGGGTGTAGGGAGGACTAGAGGAGGAGAAGGCAGACAGAGAGACGTCTTATTTGTTTATTACAGGAAGAATGAAAGATGTATTTGTTTGAAAGGAAGGTGTAAGATGTCCTGTGTGTGTACGCGGCGCAGTCAAAAAGTTCTCAGACCTTCCTGGTTTTCCTTAAAATTATTTTTTTTTTCACCTCATCAAGCAAAACTCAAAACTGCAGAATGGCAAAGCGAAAGCAGAAATTCACTTAAAATTACAAAAACTGAAACGCACCTCTTCAGACCCTTTGCCACAATGCTTGGCTCCTCTTGAGATGTTTCATCGCCTTGCTTGGAGTCCACCTGTGGCCCA
Organism: Polypterus bichir lapradei; assembly: GCA_026402145.1. NCBI lineage: Eukaryota > Metazoa > Chordata > Cladistia > Polypteriformes > Polypteridae > Polypterus > Polypterus bichir. The sequence continues at coordinate 21,574,986 of JANRMT010062816.1, read as the reverse complement.
GTGATCAATAAAAGGAGCACAGAAGGTGACGACAACCAAGCCGTGAGGTTGAAAGACTTGCCAGCAGAGATCGGAGACGGATTGTGTCCAGGCGCACATTTGGTGGGGAAGACAACAAAAATGTCTGCAGCATTGAAGGATCCCAAGAGCACAGTGGCCTCCATCACTCTTAAATCGAAGACAACCAGGACTCTTCCCAGAGCTGGTCAAACTGAGCAGTTGGTGGGCAGAGGGGCCTTCGTAAGAGACAGACGGTCACTCCACCACAGCTCCAGAGAACTTGCATGGAGATGGGAGAAACTTGTAGAAGAGCAACCATCACTGCCACCCTCCATTGATCTCTGCTTTATGGCAGGGTGACCGGACAACCACCACAAAAAAAGGGCACACTTAAAGGACACTCAGACTGTGAGAAACAAGATCCTCTGGTCTGATGGAGTCAAGATTGAAGTGTTTGCCCTCCATTGAAAGCGTTATGTCTGGAGAAAAGCGGGCACCGCTCGCCACCTGTGCAATGTCAGTTCAATGGTGAAGCAAGGTGGTGGTACATCAAGGACGGAGAGGCTCGTCATGGTGGAGGGAAAGCTGAAGGTCCAGAGATCTCCTGAATGAAAACCTGCTCAGTGCGCTCCGGACCTCCAAATGGGCTGAAGGTCCACAAAGCAAAGACATCACAGGAGTGGCTTAGGGACAACTCTAGGAAGTTTCTTGAGTGGCTCAGTCACAGCCCAGAGTTGAACTTCAGAGACCAGCGCATATCTGAACACCAACATACTGTACCTCATCAGGCCTGCCAGTGCTCGAGAGGACCTGCAGAGGAGAACGGCAGAAAATCTCCAAATCCACTCCAGGGTGGAATGGATGTCTGAGGGGTTTTGATTAAGTACTTGTGTCCATGGGATATTTCAGATTTTGAGCTTGGAGCCTGGACTGGAGAAGAGGTGAAAAAAAGAAGACAAGGCCATAAATTAAGAAACAAGGATGGAAGTACAGGAGGTAGGAGATGGCCAGGAGAAGCTCTGAGAAGACTGACCTACAGGTGGCGCCAGTGAGGACCCTGCTGCACAGTTGTCAGTGAAGACCCCTGTGTGGTGTTGCTCTAGCATTCGAATCTTCTGTGTGTATCTGACATTTCATTTATAAATGCTTTATTAACGTTGCTTTGGGTTGGATGATTACTCTTATATACTGGAGAGATGGCATGGGGCAAAACTCTAGAGTCCTGGGTTCAAATCTGTGTGACATTTGCATGATCTTCCCGTGTTTTTGTGGACCCCACACACCTGCACATCAGCCGCGTTCACCTGGACCAGTGGGATCTCCTGACAATCTGGTGCCACATCCAGTGTTTGGGCCTCCTTATTTCCCAATGCCAACCAGAATCTCCTCGAGTCCCCATGAGCCTGCACTCTTTGAAGAGGCTTCAGTGATGAATGGATGGATGGAAGGGACATTTTAGGTGTGGCCCATTTATTGAATTGCATGTGTTTTTTATGTTTCAGTGTACCACGCAATTTATCTGGAAGAAATGACGGCCCTCGAGCTGACGCAGAAAATTGCCAACTTGTACAGCATTTCACCACAACAGATCAACCAAATCTACCGACAAGGACCCACGGGAATCCACATCTTAGTATCTGACGAGGTAAGAGGGGCTGCGGCTCTGCTGTTAACATGGGCTGTGCGGTGTGTGGTGTGGAGTCGCCAGGGCGGACTGGTCCAGGCCTGACCACCAGTGCATGGAGTGGCCCTTAGAAAAGATGAACTCTGCATGTGCTCCACCGGTATGGAGACCGCTATAGGAACCCTAATGCATCTCGGAATGGGGTCATGGAGCACCTTCCTGTCAAAACCGTGCAAGCGTCCGTTAACAGCAATGTAGTGTTGAATGGAGTTGTATAGCGCCTCGCCACTATAAATAATACAGACTTCGATTGACTGTAATGCATCACTGGATAGTGTTATATAGCGCCTTTCCATTAACAGTACAAGGTTTAATTGATTTATAATGCAACTTTGGGTGACGTTCTTGTATTGCTGCTTTGTATTGAAGACCATGCAAACTTCAACTGATTGAATGGTTTTATATAGCGCCTTTTAATCCAAAGAGCAGAAGTATCAGTTAAGAGATGCCACTCTAAAGGGTGTTGTATAGTGCCTTTCCATTAAAGACCATAAAATCTTCGAATGACTGTAACACAACTTTACATGGTGCTATATAGTGCCTTTCCATTAAACACTAAGTGTTAATTGACTAATGCAACTTTGAATGGTATCAGCATTTTTCCATTAAAAACAGTTAAAATATCAATTAACAGTGATGCAGATTTGGGTGGTTTTATAGCGCCTTTTGATATACATCAATTGACTTTAATGAAGTGTTGGGTGCTTCCTAAGGCCTTTCCATTAAAAACAGTGCAGGCTTCAATGGACTATAATGCAGCTTTGCATAGTGTTATATAGCGCCTTTCCATTTAAAAACCATACAAGCCTTGATTGACTGTAATTGAGCTTTAAGTTGTGTTATATAGCACCTTTATACAGGCTGGAGATGGTGGCACTGATCAGAAAGCAGGAGACCGAGCTGGAGGTGGCAGAGTTAAAGATGCTAAGATTTGCATTGGGTGTGATGAGGATGGACAGGATTAGAAATGAGGACATTAGAGGGTCAGCTCAGGTGGGACGGGTGGGAGACAAAGTCAGAGAAGCGAGATTGCATTGGTTTGGAGAGATGCTGGGTATATTGGGAGAAGGGTGCTAAGGATAGAGCTGCCAGGAAAGAGAAGAGGAAGGCCTAAGAGAAGGTGGTGAGAGAGGACATGCAGGTGACGGGTGTGACAGAGTGAGATATAGAGGACAGAAAGATATGGAAGAGGATCATCTGCTGTGGTGGCCCCTAATGGGAGCAGCTGAAAGAATAAGAATATAATAATAATTATTTGCATTTATATAGCACTTTTCTCACTACTCAAAGCGCAACCGCAGCAATTGCAGGTTAAGGGCCCAACAGAGCAGAGTCCCTATTGGCGTTTTGCGGGATTCGAACCGGCAACATTCCGATTTCCAGTGCAGATACTTAGCCTCAGAGCCACCACTCCGCCTGTATAGCGCCTTTCCATTATCAACAGAGTAAGCTCTGATTCCCACCACTGGTTTACTATGTGGATCAACATGAGTAGCTTAATCTGTTAGTTCTCGGGTGTCAAGACCATTTGCCTGTTTTACCTTTTAAAGGGGGCTATGTTACAGTACAAAGACCCCACTTCTCCAGGAAACCTGAGTAAGTCTGTTATTGTGCCAGTGCTAAAGCTCTAGATTGTGTGTGTGTGTCCAGGTGTTTGGCACTTGTGTGTTTTTTATGATGACACTCGTTATAGAAAGGCACTATATAAGCCCAGGGGTCAATTCTTGCTGTTTGGCACTGACCCTGCCAGTGCGTTACTTGAACTGTACAAATATGAAGAGTTATGCTGTACCTGTACTGTTCTGTAAAAGGCACTATAAAACAATCCAAAGGGTAAACCCTCGCCAGGGACGTCCTATGTGAGCCCTGAGGGGTGACTTGGAGTTGTGGCGGTCACACCTGTGGGGGTATTGATTGTATTTTGTGAGCCCATAAGCTGCATGTACAACTGGTCAGCTTCAATCTGGTTTATATAGCGCCTTGACATAGTGAAGTCTGCTGATTTTTTTAAAAGTTCTCGTTCTTCCATATGGGATTCTGGTGGGGTTATGCATGGACCCTAAAGTCGTGATTACGTAAAACTTGACTTGTCTTCCTCCCTGATCTCCCTTCCTTGTAACGACCACCGGTGTTTGTGCCAAGTGCCCGTCTAGCACAGGGTGACCTTTGACTATGAAAGCTAAATGGGGGTCCCTCCAGATAAAATGAAACCACTCCAGTAATCAAAGTGCAGTAAAACGCCAGAGGCCACTCTCTTGGTCACGGCCCAGTGACAGTGCAGAAGCCAACTTGTGCCAGCTCACTAATGTCAAGACGTAAAAGTTAATGGGCTGGAAAGCGGCACATTCGGAATCGCGCCAGCTCGAGAATGGAATGCTTATCTACTGCATCGCCCCTCCTACCTCACGCTGGCTTAGGTCCCACCTTGGTTCAGTTCGATGATGACGGGTGAAATCTGAAAATGTCCTGGCGCCGTTCCAGCTGGCTTAATGAAGCACTTTAGTTACTGATTAACAGTATATTGCTTTATTTTCGGTTCTTGTTGTGCCCCTGAGTGGCAACAGAAGCCATTGGCGATTCAAATTAGTGTACAGCAGAATGAATGTTCTTCATGCATCATTTAAGACGGAAAAGAGAAGTTTCTATGCCCCCCCACCCTCCCCAACCCATACCAAGGTCTGTAGTGCCAAGGTGAAACATGGCAGACGACTCACTAAGGTTTTGTCTTATTTGCTCATAGATGGTGCAGAACTTCGTTGATGAATCCTGTTTTGTTATCAACACACTAAAAGGTAAGGAAGCTTACTTACTGCACGTAGACATCCATCGATCTCTTATTGGACCTGCGTGGTCCTTCACGGGGGCTGTGGGAAGACCTGGCAGGCTTGGATGCACACCGGCCAGTTCACTGCAGGGCATCCTGGCTCGTTCCCTTTATAGTGTGCCAGTTTAGCAGTGCCACTTAACCTGACAGGTGTGTGTGGGAGACAGAGACATCCTCATGGAGAAAGTGGAAGCAGACCACCTGCACACCTAGATCGGTGTGGCAGTGGTGCCACCTACTTGGGGACCAAAAGTCCAAAGCTCCAAAAAGAAAACTGAAACACACTGGCAAAGTGGGAACACTAAAGTGGGAAAGTAATAAACGCAACGCAGCCCCAGAAGACTGGGTGGGCCTTTCACGTCTGTCTCTCGTATAGCAACTTTCACGCTCACCCACACCCTAGATGGGTAGATCTGCCAGGTAGTCTGCCCAACGTGGTTTTCTCCAGCGTCTCTTCTGTCCGTCTCTCCAGCCTGACGGCAGGGAATTCCTCGAGACCCTCCTGTCGCCGCTTACGTTAACGATGTCTTGTTTCTAATTGCAGCTGAAAGCAACGATGGCTACCACATAATTTTAAAGTGACATTGGAAAAGGTGACCAAAGTGAAGAGCTACAGACAACTCACAAGACTGCCTCGTTCCCCAAAAGCCTTAAAGACTTGAAAATGAAGAACAATAAGAAGGTCTGGTGAAATCGCCTACAAACCGCATCAAGTGACGTGGTGCTTACCCGAACGTGGACATTTACAGCCAGAGACGGAAGGACAAAGGAGGATGTCGCACACACGACTGCACGCAGGCTTGCTTTTCGTTTCATTTATTTTTATTTTGTTTGATCCTCCCTTTCCCAATTTTCTCCAGAGAAATTACAATTTGGGGGGGGGGGACGACTGGAAAGATGTGGAGTGCCATTTGGTTCCCTTTGTTTCGGAAAGTCTGCTGCTTTCTTTATAAATCTGTAATTATTATAGTGTTTTTTTTTTTTTTTTATATTCATGTTTTTGATTCTTTGTTTGATTTAATGTAAAGATTACAGTGAAGGAAGGAAGGAACGAGCGGCTGTGGCTGCCATTTGAGTGAATTATGAAGCAACTGCCAGGGAGGGCGGGCTGGTGGGCGGGCCGGAGGGTTGAGTGACGGGTTTGTGAACCACACGGGGATGATTAAAGTGTGATGAGCATTGCAGAATGACGTGTGCGTTTCTTTGTGTTGGGACTAATGGGCTGGGCAGCGCAGGGGTGTACGGCGTCACCAACTGGGGTGCCCTTCACTATTTGACTTCAAAGTACCACACGGCCAACGTACAGAATGTTCAGTTGTAATGACTAAATCAGAAATGCTCTACTGCTTTCCAGTTTACAATACATTTTCAGATTCAGAATGACAACGCCTGCCTGTTACCGTTACACGCTGTTAACCCGTTGTTTGTCTTCTGTACTCTTACCTCTTTGCACGAGGGTCTGCATGACGGACATTTCATCGGGCTGTGCATACATGGCGTCCACCTCCAGATTTGTGTCTGTGCTGTGCACACTAGACGAGAAAACATGGACGCATTTGAAGAGAAGCTGTGTGAACAGAACACGGTGTGTGTGTGTGTGTGTGTGTGCCCTCGTCTGCAACCGCGGCGTTCAGTTGTACAAACTCGACATCATTTGAAAAGCACGATTAGACTGCGATGGGGGCTTCGGTTGACTTTACTGATTTACGGGAATCCACTCATTTGATTCTTGTGACGACTCAACGGGATTCGGGGTGGCGCCTGTAAATATGTAATCAAATGATTTGTTTACCGGGCGTGGAGAATATTTTAAAGTATTGATTGAACTGAGCACGATGACATAGGGGAAAAATCGGGAGTGCTCTCCCCTCGACTTCCTCATATACTCTGATATGGGGACGGATATTTGAGGAGTGACTTGCAAGACAAGGATTATATTTTTACTAGCCAACCCGCGGCGTACCATACGCCGAATAATCAGGCCAGTTTTTTAATGAATTTTAAGCACAGGGAGAAAATTAACATTTGAAAAAATCAGTAATGTAATAAATCAGCAAGAAAAGCAACATTGTAACAATGCACAGAACGAACCAACACACAATCGTCCGTGACTGAAAACTGGCGGACCGCCATCGCGCCTTCTCCTGCCAGATGGAGGGATGGGGGTGCATGGCACTCAGGCGCGGAGGGTGGAACGGGAGGAGAGGAGAAGGATGTCCATTCTGCTCCCTCTCAGTATGCACTGCCCGCTCATGTGCCCACCTCCAACTCGTCACTTGAGTCGTTGTCGTCTTTACACAGTCCACATGCACCTGTGACTCACAGACTTGGTGGGAGGTGGGAGGGGGGTGTGTACAAAGGGTAGGGATGTAACCAGTGGGAGCGTATGAGTCGCACTTAGTGGGAATTCCACGGTTTGCAGCCCGAATGGGGTTCAATGGCCTACCCACACCTCTCTGCGCCGGGTAGACACGCTCAATCTCATGCATAATTATTTATTGAATGCTAAACACTTCTGGAAAGACACAGTTGTCTAAAACGGGTTGATGTGAGAATACAACAGTAAGTGAATGAAAAGATGGAACTCTGGAGAGAGCGAAATACAACACAATAGTGAACCCGCTGCATAACAAACTCCGCATAATTATTTATTGATGGTTGAACACTTCTGGAAAGACACAGTTGTCTAAAAAGGGAGGGTTTGAGGATACAACAGAAAGTGAATGAAAAGATGGAACTCTGGAGAGAGCAACATATAATTGTCCGTGAGTGAAGAAGACGAATGTTTGTTAAGGATGCGAATTGCTGTATGTAGCGTGTAAAACAGTTTGCTATGGTGCACGCGGTCGTGCGTCGTAACGGAAAACTCGGTTTTTAAAGACTGCTTACTTCATTGTGTTTTAACCTCAGTTGCAAAGGATTGTTTTAAGGATCCCACGGGATACCCCTCACAAACTGTTTTACACGCTGCATATGGCGATTCACCTCCGCGAGAAACATGCCTCTATGAACAGTCAACATGGCTCGGAGGTGCATGAGGCCTCTACGACAGACGAATATAAATGACGTTGTTTTTTCTGTGTCGTCGCGTCCGAGTTGGTGGGTGTGGCTCTGCGAGTTGTCGTCGTATCCAATAGTCTTGGAGTTGGTGGGTGTGGCTCCTTCCTGTGTGTGCCATAGGTGTCTTACTTGTCGGCGGCTTAGTGAATCCACACCCCTTTCGGCATGCTTTCCATGGGTGTCTTGCCTTAGTGAATTATATATCTATATATATCTATATCTATATCTATAGATATAGATAGATAGATAGATAG